>JAHLJT010005437.1:90019523-90038807 GCA_031308135.1 Acheta domesticus | reverse complement strand
GACCTTGTTGTTTTAAAGTGACCTAAAATAAATAAAAGAAATATTATTATTAAGCGAGTTGTTTACAGTTCTAATAACCGTTTCTCTCACTCCACACGACAATTTCTTTATTCCGCTAGGCATCTTCCTCTATTTTTCTGCTCTTCCTTGTCGAATCGATGACGGACTTCTGAGATTTCCTTAGCCTTCCTCGTTTTCTTCTTTCGAAAGGGATCCACTCAAAGACACGTTTTGGTATTCTGTCAGCATGCATTCTCGTTAGATGGCCATACCATTGGAGTTGTTTGGATTCTACATTTTCGATCACTTGTCTATCTGCATTACCTGTCTAATGTCTCCGTTTGGTATTCTATGAAACAAGGTATACTGACAACGTCTCCAAATATTCATTTCCTTAGCATGGTGGAGAGTTGTGTTGCTAATGGATAAGAAATTCGGGGAAAAATAACATAGTAATGAAGTTCATTTATTATATTAAGTTTGCCTTTGTTAATGCTCAAAATAGTCAAAATGTTCATGCGTGAGTTAGTTATTTCCTATTTCGAGCCAATCTTGTATAATATTAGTATATGTGGGATACACGTGTACCCAGTTGGTATTCGGCATTTGAACTTGGTATGCGGAGGTCTATCTGGAAGAATTCTAGCAAATCACGCATTTTTTGTGGCTTCAAGGCACTTTTGGGTTCTCTGTTGAAAGGCTTTGTATTACCTTTTTCTCTTTTCAGCATTTACGTGAATCATTACTTAAAACAAGAATAGTTAATTTTTAATTGAAACGGAAATTTAAACAAGTGTGTTAATCGATACATTTTCATATAACTTTCTATGCCCGGAAATGGACGAGCTGTGCTTCTGTAAGATGTTTTGAATTTATTTGTTATGAACTTGCAACATTGAGTTACTCATGCAACATAAATAAAACTTTTTAACATTGAAATAACCACTGAAGATGCCACGTGACGCTAGTTTTCAAAGTAACAAAAATTTAATGTTTTGAAATTACAATTTACTGTCAGTTATTTGGCAAAATCATTTTTGGTAACTATTTTAATATAATTTTAATGGTACTTGTTTCAAATAACATTTACGAGATGCAACAAATGTTCTCCACAGAATTCTTGATTATTCTGTTCTATTCCTTTGCTCAGAAATTGTAATGTCAGCCGTTGTGAGTATATCATCTTTGACGCCTATCAGCGCCATTGTCGGTTCGACCGATTTCGCGATAAATAAAGACAGATTTCCTGATAATGAACCGTCCAAGCCAAACGTTTGTGTGCTGAGTTCACTTGAACAAAAGGAACGAGCCTCGATTATAACAAATGTTACTTAATGCGTGTTGGATATCCAATAGCTAGAGATGTTCATTCGATCTGGTATTTATCACATTTTTTACGTCATTTTTCTTTGCTTTTTTGGGCATTTTTATATCATTTTAGCAGCATTTTATTTACCATTTTGGCGACGTTTTAGGTCATCAAAATCTGCCCCTACTGATGAGGATGTGCCTGCATATTCTATTGTCTAAAGGTGGCTCCACACATTCGGCATTCGCCGAGCAGCGAGCTACTGCTCGCCCGATCCCGACCAGCTGATGTGTTCGGCCAATGTTCGCTCCCTTTGATGTGGCCAAAAGACCGACACGCGGTGGGTAGTGCGAGCGCAGAATGATCGTCACTCGGCAAATAGCAAGTGACCCGTCCACACTACTCGGGATTCGGCGAGCGGTTGCTCGCTGTTCGCCGAATAGCGAATGTGTGGAGTCGTCTTAAAAAGACCGACACGCGGTGGGTAGGGCGAGCGCCGAATGTTCGTCACTCGGCAAATGACAAGCGACCCATCCACACCACTCAAGATTCGGCGATCGGTTGCTCGCTGTTCGTCGAACAGCGAATGTGTGGAGCTGCCTTAAAAGACCGACACGCGGTGGGTAGGGCGAGCGCCGAATGTTCGTCACTCGGCAAATGACAAGCGACCCATCCACACCACTCAGATTCGGCGATCGGTTGCTCGCTGTTCGCCGAACAGCGAATGTGTGGAGCTGCCTTAAAAGACCGACACGCGGTGGGTAGGGCGAGCGCCGAATGTTCGTCACTCGGCAAATGACAAGCGACCCATCCACACCACTCAAGATTCGGCGATCGGTTGCTCGCTGTTCGCCGAACAGCGAATGTGTGGAGCTGCCTTAAAAGACCGACAGCGGTGGGTAGGGCGAGCGCCGAATGTTCGTCACTCGGCAAATGACAAGCGACCCATCCACACCACTCAAGATTCGGCGATCGGGTTGCTCGCTGTTCGCCGAACAGCGAATGTGTGGAGCCGCCCTTGAGAGTGCCGTTTTTCCTTTTTCGCAGGAGCAGCCGAAGCAGTGGTCCTTGTGGGACGCCGGCGTCGCGTTTCCGGTTCCGCCGCCGCCGCCCACATCGCCGCGCCCCACCTCCGCCGCCGCCCCCGCCGCCGCCGGCCCCCGGCCCCCGCCCCCGCCGTCTTCCAAGGTAGGACCCGCCTTCGGATTCTTGGCGTCGATCAACTTCACTGTCCCGTGACAGGCCTTCGCGCAAGAAATGCGACGTCGCCCACAAAACATCGATGGTTCAAAACATTAATGTTCAAAGTTAAAACATCGATATTAATTCCACTCCCGAAAACCATATTTTTGTTACGATACAAATGTATAAATATTGTAGGTGTTTTGTGTACCTCATGAATAAGAACAGGTGAAGGAAGAATTGGCATGAATCGTCGGTTACCATGGACAGGTTGAGAGGCGAACTGGGTTGAGTTCGCTAGAGAAGGGATGCCGATGTACAGGCCTCTTAAACATCCACGTGATATCAACTAGATACACTCAAATAGTAGCGACTTCAGGTAGATTAGATAAACCCCTAATAGTACCGACTTCAGGTAAGATTAGATAAACCCGTAATAGTAGCGACTTCAAGTAAGATTAGATAAAACCCTAATAGTAGCGACTTCAGATAAGATTAGATAAACCCCTAATAGTAGCGACATCAGGTAAGATTAGATAAACCCTAAAAGTAGCGACTTCAGGTAAGATTAGATAAAACCCTAATAGTAGCGAAAGATTGTGTTGGGAGATTCCCAGGTGTAAACGGAGAAGGTAAAGTTGCCGATTGATCGCTGATGTATGAATTCGTGAACAATATACTTGTTTTGGATTTAGAACATGGAATGGCATTATTTAAAACTACCGCAAGAAAGATGCCAACCGACAGCGACTTTCGGTGAATGGTGCTACAGCTACAGGCGATTTAGTTATTGGCGTTACCAACGGTCGCGGGTCCTTCGTGTGCTTACGTTGTTTGGGAACGTAAGGTTCAGAAGATTCGTAACGTTTTTAAACATCTGTGTTCTTTAAAACTGTTTTAATAACCTCTAATAATATTGTTTGATAATTTTCGCGGTGGCGAAGTTTTTAATTTATTAATTTACGTTTAACTGATTAAATGATTCAAAAACAATTTTATTTATTGTTCTTAATAAAAAAAAATGTAATGAAAACGTCGACGTCAATATTTTCGCGTCAACCCCAACGTCGTCTTTGTGTCACTAAGGACACGATTCCCTTTTTAGCCACAAGCGTTGCTCTGATAAAATGTTGAATTTCCTTCTCGAATTTTTCTCCTTTGAGCACTTTCATCTCAAAGACGTTCAATTTAATTACAATTTTGTGAAAATTACTGCAGGTTTTTATCTTTTTTTGTTTAAAATATAACTCTTCAAAATCAAACACATCGATGTTGAAAACAACGGATTGAATAAATTGATGTTTTAAACATCGATACTTTTATAATAAATATCGATGCTTGGAAAATATTGATTTCGATGACCCATCCATACTACGCACATAATGGGTATTCATGGAAGACAGTAAAATCGGTTTTGAGATGCTGGTGGGGCAATATGTATGTCGTGGGAAAGAATTGTATTGAATGATTCTGCTTTGGTCTTCTGAACGACATTTGAAATTTGTTACTTGTTTCTGTCAAATGGTTTCGATATACAATATGTATGCTACCTTGCTACATGTTTTTCAGTTTGCCTGATGGATGCATTTAATTGCCTGGTGTTGGTACAAGTAAAGGGTTTGTACTGTGTTCTGCTATTGTTTCTTTTTTGTGATATTGCAGTTCGACTGAAATTGGTTAAAATATCTCATACGTTTTGAAACAACTGAACAATCGGTGTTACATATTACAGATTTTGTCACTTATGCCATTTTACAAGGGTTTTCTCATTGAATGTTTTTTCTCATTATCTAACTGACGTGTTCTTGTATGATTAGCAGTGCCTCTAGGAATTCTAATGGAAGTCACCTGGTGACTCTAATGTTTTTATCCCTCAAAATGATTAATGTACTTGGAACGAGAAAATTAACACATCATTAAATAACAATAAGATGAATTGTGCAGTTGTATTGTATTTGGTTGGTGTAATAAAATTTTTCAAAATAGTCGCGGGCCGCACAAAAAGGTCCGGCGGGCCACATCTATGCACATTGTTCGCCTTTGTCCACATTGTAATATTGTGAGAAAGTATATGATGTTTGTAGCACCACTAGTTTAACCATTTTCTACTCGTTAGCTCATTTACATTGTGTGAGCTCTGAATACGTGTCAGTGTGTTCCACTGGAATCCACACATCTACAAGAGCGTGCGTGCCGTTCAAGTAGGAGTTAATTGATCATTTTCAGAGGAATTCGCTTGTATTACATTGAATGAGTGTATTATACGCCGAATGAGTAAATTATAAGAATAATTGAACACGACCGAATGCACACAATTAAAAAATGCTGACATATATTGCCATCTTTCTAGTGCATACTCGGTCTAATGTCTTTCAGGCTTAGCAACATCTTTCTTAACACGGTACCTGCGGGATGAACTTTTATAGCAAACACTTTTATTTGTGCTGTGCAGATTATTAATAAAATGAAACTTTAAAGATAATACAGATACCCATTCTTGGAATACTTCATAACGTTGTACTATCGCGTAAGAACATATTCGAGGGTGAAAGAATTGTTTTAAAAGGAATGGAGGGATGCAAGCAAAGATGAAAAACTCGTTGCTTAATCATTAGAATGATCGTCATTAGAATGATTTGCTAATGTGGCACAGGTTATCAGTTGTATCACTGCTGAGCCTCTGACTAGGAGATCCCAGGGGTCCACTACCGACGTTTGTAATGTTTATGACTAGGGAGCGGATTTCTATGATTTTGCATATTTTTGTCCGTTGTTGCAGTGCATAGCTAAGTGAAATTTCTTGACATTTGTTACAATCTAATGCTACATAGAGTAATATGTTAGGGCATATTTGTACGTATATTTGGCCGATTGTTCCTGTTGGTGCATATTCTTGTAATTATAGGCGCATATTTGGCATATTCGTTAAAATAGAGACTTATCTCTAAAGCGTTTCATCTTTTCACAGCATCTTTTATTGGTGAGCGTTCATTGATTACAAAGAGCTTTTCACAGTGTTTTTGTCTTTGTTTTCTATGGATGATAAAATGCTTGTGCAAATGTAGAATATTTTTTGATAACATTTTTTAAACCAGCCCGAAGAAATGCAACAAGACGTTCTCTAAGCTGAATATTTATTCAATTATTCTCTCGTGAAGTAGGGTATATTAGAATACGTTTGCACAAAAATGTATCTTTTCATTCCAAGCATGCTCCTCCTGAATTGTATCAAGAAAGCTTTACAGAGGACATGAATATTGTTAATTTTAATTGCATATTGGAGGGCATATTTCATAATTTTTTAGTCATAAATGCATATTTTTACAAGAATATTTCGAGATTTTTTAGGGTATAAAAATCTGCTCTCTATTTATGACAATAGCTGTACAGTTAGTAGGTCGAATTCAGTCGCTGTCTGAAGGAGAATTCTTGTGCCGACTACTCTGAACGGTAGTTTTCCGTGATTTCTCCGATCAACACCAGGCGAATGCCGGAGTAGTGCGCTAACAAACGGACCACGCGTGATCTTTCCCTCCTCTTCAGTGTCCTATTCTCACCGCTTACTTACACACATTTACACCTACATGAATTACACTATCACACAAATGTCGGGAGACCAGACGGGATCTTAGAGCTTGTCTCAGATGGGGCGGTGCCCCGCTGGCGGGAGATACCTGGTTGGGGAAACCCCCGCAAGCCGACGGTAGGTCGGCACCGGATCTCTCGATCAAGCGGTGGAATATCACCGCCACCCCACGACACAAAATCATGCACTACACTTTCGGGACGAACGACCTTTTATCCGTTGGCGCTCCCGGAATCGCTAATCAATGCATGCATGTGGGCGTGGGCAGCGTTGGCGGGAGCGGCCGCGTCGTTGGGCGTCGTCGCCGCCCACTGGTCGCCGCTCCGCCCGCCCTCCGCCCGCGCCGCCGCCCCGCCCCCGCCGCCGCCGCTGCTTCTGCTGCTGCTCGGACAGTTGCCCTTCCCGCAGGTGATGCACTCGCTTCGCTGAGCGTTAGACACGAAATTAAGTAAATAAATATAATTGGATGTTGGCATATATATAATATATTATGTATATTTATTATATATATTATATATATTATGGTGGGTCAAAAATGTATTTTCGACCGCTGGGTGCTTAAATTGAAGTTTTCGATGAAAACGTTTTCGTGGAAACATGTACTCTGAAAGATCACGATTTTTATCATAATTCGAGAGGGCGCACCGATCACTCAAACATGGTAGTTTTTGGTACTTTTGTGATTTTGGTCTTATAGAACACAATAGATGCATAGGAAAATTTGAAGTACTTATTATGATTTTCCCACATTGATACCTAACAACCCTTTTACAAGTATATAATTTTTTGACGTAAGTGTTGTTAAAAATTAGGAGTGAGCACATCTATATTATATCTTACACCGTGATCACGACCAATCACGACCTTGCCAAATGAGATCCAGACTTCGCAGCGCTTATATGCGAGAACTGCGAGAACTAGCCTCGCATAAGCTTCAGTTTTAGGCCGGAAATGAAACACCGCTGGTGGCGAGTGTGCGCCGGTAGTGAGTTGTGCGCATGCGCTGTGCGAGCAGGTGCCCGGCGCATGCGCGCGAGGCGGCGTCCGCAGCGCCCCCGCTGCCGCCCTCGCCCTCGCCGCCGCCGGCGCCCCCGCCCGCTCGGACGGCGTCGGTCCGGGCGGAGCGCGCTCGCCTCCCGAGGACGCCTGCGGCACCGAAGAGACAGGCGGGCGTGGAAACGAGGCTCAGCAGAGCTCCGTTGCGGGCTGGTCTCCGCGGCCGGCTGCCGCCGCCGGGACCCGCTTGGATTCACGTGGCGGGTACGACGCCGTCGATTCGGCGACTGGCCCCCTCACCAAGTCTCAAGAGAGCGCCACCGGCTGTTCCGCGGGGTCGTTGGCCGTCACTTGTGTTCAACCGAGTGACTGTGTCGACGCAACCGGCCGCGTTTCCCCCTCGGAACCACGTGACGAGAGCGAAGACGCCAGTCCGGTCGCTCGTTGCGAGAACGAGTCTCAAGAGAGCGTCCGCGGAGCCTCTCTTACGTCGTCGTTTGCCAGCTGCGCTCAACACAGCGTTCGCGACGCCTGGTCAGTATCTGTTTCCCATTCGCCGCAATCCGAGGACGTCTGCAACCCCGAGAGAGCCACTCGTCAGAACTCGTCTCAACAGAGCATCTCCCCGCAGGCTGTTCCTTGCGCTCAACGGAGCGACCGCGCTGGCGTCGCTCCCCGCTCGCAACCAAGTGATCGGTGCGACTCCTCCGATCCGACTCCTCGTCGCGAGCTCAACGCTGGCGTCTGCGTCGTGTCGTCGGTTGTCAGGCGCGCTCAACAGAGCGACCGCGCTCACGGAACCGGCTTCGTTTCCCGTTCGCGACAGGAGAGCCGGGACGACGCTGGTTCGGCCGGTCGTCGCGGTGAGAAGTGTCCACAGAGCGCTGACGGCGTTTCCCTCTCGTCGCCGACTATTGTTTGCGATCGGCAGAGCGACCGGCCCCCACCCAAAACCAAGTGACGGATACGATGACGCCGATTCGGCTTCTCAGCGGAGCGAATCTTGGCCAGTAACTCAACGGAGCGATTCGGCGAGTCGGAATCGAAGCGGCGAGTCATCGCGTGAGACCCCACAGAGTCAATGCTTGCAGCAAACTCAACAGCTCGGACCTTTGTGCTGTGCTCAACTCGGCGAATCTTTGTTTGCCTCTGAAGCGAGTGGACTTCTGTTTCCTGCTCAGCAGAGTGGGCTTTCCTGTCAGGCGCAACGGATTGAACCTTCTGTTCGTACTCAGCTGAGTGGATCTTCTTTTCTGATTCAACGTAGTGGACATTCTTGCCAGGATGAATGGACTGAACCTTCGTGTCAGACTCAACAGAGTGTAGTTTTTCTTCAGGCTCAACGGGCTGAACCTTCGCTTCGATCTCAACTAAGTGGACCTTTTTACCAGTCTGATCAGAGTGAAACTTTTCCTCAAGCTTTACAGATTGAATCATCGCGCGAGATTCAAGAGAGAGCGATTTCGTACCGTACTCAACAGAGTGGATCTTTGTTACTGTCTGAACAAAGTGAATCTTCCATTCAGGCTCAAGAGAGTGGGCCTTCCGCCTATATTCAACAAAGTCGATTTTCGACACAGGTTCAGCGCATTGACAATTCCCTCGTAGAGGCTCGACAGACTAGTTCTTTGCATCAAAATCCACAGACTGAATCTTCGCGCCAGACGCATCAGGGTGCTTTTTCCCACCAGATTCCAGAGAGTGAGTCGTATTCGTGCGGTACACAACAGCCTAAGGATCCGTTTCGGACGCAACAGGCAGAATCTCCGGGTGAGGGCCAACGGAGCGAATCTCCGTTCCAAAGCGATCAGAGACAATCTTTGGACCGCACTGGACGGTGTGGAACTTTGTGCCAGACCCAAGAGAGCAAACATCGTTTTAAGACTCAGCAGGAAGTATCTCCAGGTGAGAACCAACGAAGCGGTTTCCGTTCCAAAACGAACAGAGGACAATCTACGGAGAACACAGAACCGTGTGGAACTTTGTGCCAGAGTAAAGAGAGCAAAAATTGTTTTAAACTCTACAGGGAGAATCCTCGCACTATATCCAATGCCCTCAAACATCACACCTATCTCGACCGAGTTATCATTCTTACCAGACTCAACTGAATGAACCGTCTCACCACAGCCAAACCGTCGAGCCATCAGGTTGCGAAACTTCCCGCGATCAGTCGCCGCAGTGCTATGTTTCAACAAACGATAATTTTTGTTTGTTACAGAGCAGCGAAAACGCGTTTGCCACAGAGTTAGACACTGTAACTACTGCTGTTCATTCGCAGAATTGTTCAGGATTCCACAAGGAAGCTTCCATTGTGCCAGATTGTTGCAGTTCACAACTTTTACCTTGCAATGCTTCATCACAATTGTGCGACCAGCAGGGGCAGGAAGATAAACATTTGAGACAACTCCCGTTGTCTTCTCCCTGCCAGGAAGGGCACGAGACGTCTGAAGATAGCGATGGCACAAAGTTTATTGCGTCCGTTCTGAAAACACAGATCGACTGTGCGGACTTGTTGGAACAGAATTCTGTCCATGACGTAGCCACACCAGCGACTCAATCGGCGGGAATTGTATGTACAACCGACTTGCCGCGATCTCCACAGTGCACCATTTAGTTCTTAACGAGCAGTGTACAGAGTTATCCGAATGTGGACTTTGTTTGCAAAAGCCAGATATCCCAGCTCCTACACGTCAAACGTCCTTTCGCAGTCATCCTTGTGGAACCAATGATCAAAGATGTCAAAAGAACGATCAATTAGTTTTCATCTTATCGTCTGATTGTGGACACCGTGTGGAACACTCGGAGATCCGAGTTGCTACATCTCAGGATTCTTCTTGCAGCCAGTCTTGCCAACAGAACGATAGTTTAGCTCCCGACGAACACTTGGACGAGTCATCACGTCGTCAACAGCCTTTGGAACTGTTGGAGGGCACATCACCCACACCTCAAGCTTCCTCTTGCGTAAATGACGTTCGTCACCCTCAATGTAGCAGCCGTTCAGTTACCCACGGGTTTTCTCGCGAATCACTCGACCGTGAACAGCCTACGCAAGTGGCGAACCTAGCGACCGCATTTCACGTTGCGGCTTGTACTCGTTCTTCTGTTCCCGAACGCGTTCTGCAGAGCGAGGCGACAGACCGTTGTTTGATAAAGTCAGAGGAGAGATCCGGTGGCACGAACTGCTTGCAAGAGAACGGGTGCGCATTTTCCGATCAGTCGGTCTCTGGAGGGAACTGAACGGCGGGTCTCCGCTGCCCCACCGCTCAGAGGCCTGGTTGGTGTCGCACTCAGGGTCTAGGCAGGAACTCTCAGTGAGTGCCGGTAGGGCCTTTCCGGGCAGGCAGAGGGGCGGGGAAGACCCGGTGCTCTCCTTTGGACCTTCGCCGTCCAACAGGAAGTCGCTTCCCGGCCCGCGCGGCAACGTTGCCAAATCTCGAGAGGACCAGCGCAGTATCGCAATCGGGGTGTACGCCTCTTGGGTGTGCGTTGCAAGAGCACTTTTCTCAAGTGGTATCATCCCACAGACGTACGAGGCAGACGCCTGAAGTTTCTTCGCACTTACCGTCGTCACAAGTGTCTAGATCTCAAGAGTTTTCGCCTCAAGAGGCTCTATCGCAAGGGTCTTCATTCCACGTGTGTTCATCACAAGTGCTTACGTCTCAGTTACTTACATCGCCAAAGCTCTACGCCCGTACAGTCTCAAGAATCTACATCTTGTGTGACTTCACTAAAAGTGCCGACATCGCAAGAGTCCACGCCTATACGGCCTAAAGGAACCACGTTTCACGAGTCGTCACAGGAGCGCCTGTCTAACGTGCCTACATCGCAAGAGTCCACGTCCCTACAATCTCAAGAATCTGCGTCTCTCGTGCCTTCATTACAAGTGCCTACATTGCAATACTCCACGCCTATACAGCCTCAAGGGTACACGTGTCACGTGCCATCACAAGATCATATATCTAACTTGCCTACATCGCAAGAGTCCACGTCCCTACAATCTCAAGAATCTGCGTCTCTCGTGCCTTCATTACAAGTGCCTACATTGCGATACTCCACGCCAATACAGCCTCAAGGATACACGTGTCACGTGCCATCACAAGATCATATATCTAACTTGCCTACATTACAAGAGTCCACATCCCTACAGCCTGAAGGATCTACGTCTTACGTTTCTTCGTCACAACTGCGTACATCTCGTTCGCCTACAGCAACAGCGCCTTTGCCTTTACCGGCCACAAACGTGTACACGTCCCACGTTGACGAGTTTACGCCTGCAGACCGCTCGTGCACCTCACTAGCGTTTCCGACACAGGCGTTGCCCTCTGCCGGCCCAACGCCTGCCTCTGGTGATCCTCCAACACCGGTGCACTGGCCTCGCTTGTGCCGGTCCCCAGCGCGTGCGTTTGAGGACGGCTCGCCTCCGGAGTGGACCACGTGCTCACTCCGGGACCCTCGACAGTTCACGGCGCAGGCGTCTTGTGACGCTGCCTCGCCGCCCACCGCCGCCCTTCCGCACGCTCGTGCTGTAAGTAAGCTCCCCCTTCGCCTTTTTACTTTCCTGTATACGTACGTATTCACGGAGTGATATACGTAGTATATGGAAAGTTATGTAATGCTGCGCGAATAAATAGCCAATTTTCGGCCGAAAAAAATTAATTGCCGGGCCGTGAAAACGAATAAGTGGATAAAAACCAGTTGCCAAATTTAAGAAAAAAATCTCCTAACACGTGGTGTAGCCAGAAACCCTGTTTTCTAGGTCCTTGATACCCAAAACCCAATTGAAAGGAAAACGTCCGTCTGTCCGTCCGTCTGTGAACACTGCTAGCGCCTAAACCATACGTACGATTTCTTTCAAAATGGATATTCCCCGGTCGATCTGATTCTAGTCGAAGCTTTGAGATTTTCAAAAAGAATCTTCAAAATTTAGGGGTACTTTATATGAAGCCCCCCGGGGATTTTCAAAATTTTCTCAGAAACGGCTCCAAATTTTTTCTTTAAATTTCTTGTATGAATAGAGTAAAATACACTTTTTAACATGCCATAGGTCCGATTTTCACGTACAGCTCTGAATTTTCGATAGTTTTGAAAGTTTGAATTTTTTTCGGCGTCTTTCTCCAACTACAAAATTGAAGATAGAGATTTTTTCTTCAAATAAAATTTGTTCTACATATTGAGTTCTTTCATCAAGGTCATGTAAATGTTTTTCAAAAATGTAGTAGTTTTCGTGCAATATTGCGTGCAATATGTGCAATTTTAAAAAATTACAAAAACAAGATTTTCTCAAAAACGGCTCCAAATTTTTTCTTCAAACTTTTGGTAGGGATAGTGGTAAATATACTCTATCAATGACATAAAAGCCATTTTGGTCTATCGGTTGGTTTTTTCAAAAATTAAAAAATGTATTTTTTTACTTGTCTCTCACGTCGTTAATATTTACATTATCGGCGATTTTTTCACATTATTATATATACGAGTATATATGCTTTAAATAATGTCAAGTAAAATTTCTCGAAAACACTACCGTTTCTGTGAAAAGTAGCTCAAATTTCGGCATTTTCAGAAATGCTCAAACGCCATTTTCTCGTATACGGATGCAATTTTTTTCTTGAAACTTTTGTAACGGATAGTGGTAATTACTCTCTTTAGTATACCGTAAAGTTTATTTTGAGTTATTTTTTTGTTTTTTTCAAAAATTACATAATTGTAATTTTTTTGAAAGATCTCTCACATCTTTAATACGCACATTACCTGCAATTTGTAAAGTTTATTATATTTGTGAGTGTAAGTGCTTCAAATAACTTCAAATAAAGTATTTTGAAAACTCAAAAATTTTCTGTGAAAATGAGCTTCAAATTTCGCATTTTTAGTAGTGCTAAAACGCCATTTTCTCTTAAACGGCACACAATTTTTAAAAGAAAATTGCCATTTACGGCTAGGTTTTTGTGTTCTTTAATATTCTAAAATTAATATTTTCGTTCTACCAATAGGAAACCGAAAAAATTAAGAAAATGACAAAAAAATTTACTTTTGGCGATGATAGATGGTAGCTGGCAAGAAAGAGTATGTGGCAATTCCGAATAGCTAGCGAAGACCCAAGAAAAAAAACTAATACGGGAAAGTCTGCGCCATTATGTAGCACCCACTACTACTTTCCCGTATACGTACGTATACACGGAGTGATATACGTAGTATAGGGAAAGTTATGTAATGCTGCGCGAAAAAAATGGCCACTTTTCGGCGGAAAAAAATTCATTGCCGGGCCGTGAAAAGGAAAAAAGTAGATAAAACCAGTAGCTAAATTAAGAAAAAAAATCCCCTAACACGTGCTGTAGCCAGAAACCCATTTTTGTGGGTCCTTGATACCGAAAAACCAATTGAAAGGAAAACGTCCGTCTGTCGTCCGGTCCGTCCGTCCGTCTGTCTGTCCGTCTGTGAACACTGCTAGCGCCTAAACCGTACGTACGATTTCTTCCAAAATGGATATTCCCCGGTCGATCTGATTCTAGTCGAAGCTTTGAGATTTTGAAAGAGGTTGTTTAAAATTTGGGGGTACTTTAGATGAAGCTCCCCGGGGATTTCAAATTTTCTCAAAAACTGCTCCAAATTTTTTCTTTAAATTTCTTGAATAAAAGAGTAAAATACACTTATTTTCATGGCATAGGTCCGATTTTCACGAATAACTCTAAAGTTTCGAAAATTGTGAAAGTTTGAATTTTTTTCGGCTTCTTTCTCCAACAACAAAATTGAAGGTACAGATTTTTCTTCAAATAAAATTTGTTCTTCATATTGAGTTCTTTCATAAAGGTCATGTAATGTTTTTCAGAATTTTAGCAGTTTCGTGCAATATTGCGAGCAATATGTGCAGTTTTAAAAAATTACAAAAACAAGATTTTCTCAAAAACGGCTCGAACTTTTTTCTTTAAACTTTAGGTAGGGATAGTGGTAAATGTAGTCTATCAGATGACACAAAAATCATATGCTCTATGGTTTGTTTTTTTCAAAAATTTCAAAAATGTAAATTTGTTCATATGTTTCTCACGTCGATAAAATTTACATTATCAGCAATTTTTTCATATTATTATATTTACGAGTATATATATGCTTTAAATAATGTCAAGTGAAATTTCTCGAAACCACAACCGTTTTCTGTGAAAAGTAGCTCACAATTTCGCATTTTCAGAAATGCTCAAACGCCATTTTCTCATATATGGCTGCAAATATTTTCTTCAAACTTTTGTAACGGATAGTGGTTTATTACTCTCTTTAGTATACCGTAAAGTTTATTTTGAGTTATTTTTTTGTTTTTCCAAAAATTACATAATTGTAATTTTTTAGAAAGATCTCTCACATCTTTAATACGCACATTACCTGCAATTTGTAAAGTTTATTATATTTGTGAGTGTACGTGCTTCAAGTAACTTCGAATAAAGTGTTTTGAAAACTCAAACATTTTCTGTGAAAATGAGCTTCAAATTTCGCATTTTTAGTAGCGCTTTAACGCCATTTTTTTAACGGCACATAATTTTTAAAAGAAAATTGCGATTTATGACTAGGTTTTGTGTTCTTTAATATTCTAAAATTAATGTTTCCGTTCTACGAATAGGAAACCGAAAAATTAAGAAAATGGCAAAAAAATATACTTTTTGGCGGTGATAGATGACAGCTGGCAAGAAAGAGTTTGTGGCAGTTCCGAATAGCTAGCGAAGACTCAAGGGAAATAGAAAACTAATACGGGAAAGTGTGTGCCATTCTGTAGCACCACTAGTTCGTTTTCACGGTCCGGCAATGAATTTTTTTTCGCCGAAAATTGGCCATTTGTCGGGCAGCATTACATAACTTTCCCTATACTACATAAATAACTCCGTGTATACGTACGTATACGGGAAAGTAAAAATTGATTGACGCGAAAACGTCCGACTGTGAACAACGCTACCAGCTAAAGGGTTGAGCCGATTTTCTCCAAAATTGATATTCTCAATCGATCTCACTGATGAATTTGAAACCGACAGTTGGTTTTTTTGGGGGGGGGTACTTTACATGAAGCCCCTTGGACATTTTGCAAATTTTCAAAAAAATGGCTCCATCGTTTTTTATTAAATTGCGTTGTTGGATAGTGTGAGACGTTTTAAGAGGTTATATTCATTAAAATCCCAGATTTTTTTTTCAGAAGTTTACAATTTTTTCGGCGTCTTCTTGCAACAAAAATATTTAAGATAGAAATTTTTCCCTGAAGTATTTTGTTTCTGTGAAGGTTGATTTGGAAGGAGGTCTTGTACAATTTTTCAAACATTTGAGTATTTTCGCGTAATTTTGCGTGAAAGTAATTTTGCTTTTTAGCCCCGCTAGTTATAAACCGTGTTAATGAGACGTTCATAATTGTAATGTTAAGATTTATTGCATGAGTACATGTTTTGAAAACGAGCAACGTTAGGAATGAGTTTTCACATTTGAACGAATTGCAATAAAGCAACGTGATAAGGGAGTTGCATACGATCATTTTTGTATAACAGTATTATAAATTTATACGAGAATCAAAGTTAATTTAGGGAAACACTATATTCAAGGTATAGATTCAGGGTTGATTAAGTTTATTCAGGGGTACGCCAGGGTATTTGACACCTGTGCTACAAAATGGTGGTCGGCTGTTCCGTTTACCGCTGCCCCTCCGCGATACTCTCCCTGCGATTATCTGTAAGCGCGATGGAGCAATCATTCCTACCATCAACGGCGACTACATCATAATCTGTGCCGAAAGATGTCATCTTATGAACGACATCTTTGTAATGAAAATATCATTGATAATCCTGGAACTACCAAATAGACGTTTTACGGAACGTTCCATTCAACAAGTGTGTTGTACACCATCAAATGTTTCGTAAAAATGTTGGGCCCGCCACCTATTCGAAATACTGGCTACTGACGTGACTGTTTCAGCCTCCTTTATTGCATTGCCATTATAATATAGAGGGTCTGTGGCAATATTCCAAAAGAGGGTACCGCTGATACTCATTTGAAAACGGTGCTTCCCTGGATCAAAGCACTACGTCTTACCACTTACATCACGGGCTCTAAACAGCACTTACTTCACGGTCGCCGCTCTTAACCAGTTTTGCGTAACAGCAACGATTTGCAATAACGGCTGGCAATAGTGGTGAGAGGAGTGGAATCGGATGGGTCTGTGCAGTGGCGGCTCCTAAACCTAAGGCGGGTAGGGCACGAAAAAAAAAAACAAAAAAATATCTAATAAAAATTTTATTTTGAAGTTTAAGGGCAGTAAACTGAAAAACACTTGAAATTCCTCACTGGTTTCTCACGTATTAACTCGGCTGAATGAGAAGAGAAAACAATTCAATTGAAACAACAAACGCACACGCTCAAGAAAAAATAACTCGCACAGAAATTCACAGCTGCTGATATTATCAGATTACGCGGGCCCTGCGCTAATAAGCATTTCATTTCTCAGACACTACGAGCGTTGTTTGTACATCTGCAAAGTGGCGCTTGCAGTGGCAGTCACAAAAAACATGTGACCGTGAAGGGCCTTAAGGGAGCATTACCCCCTCCCTTTTTTTCGTCGCACTATGGGGAATAGCTTTGCTGAACGGGAGGGAGCTGGTCACACGAAGCTTGCGGACTTCACCCTGTTGCCACAACTACCTCGTTATCAGCGCTGTGAAATAGTATCGATATCGCCCGTGAAAACCTTAACGTAAATTCTCTAGAATTATTACTCGATAACATGACACGCATTTCAGTCCACTATTAATATTTTCCTTTACAAGTGGGAGGGCACGTGACCATGTGACCTTATGGTAGAGCCGCCACTGGGGTCTGTGGGTAAAACAAATCATGTGTTGTGGAGTTCAGAGTACGATATTCGCGTTGAACAAGGCTCTGAAGCGTACTTAGCAAAGTTCGCCGTATGTGTATAAATGTTTGATTGATGTTAAGTAGTAATTGACTTAAGTAAAGGAGAAGAAGAAAAATAGTATTTCTTCTTAATTATTCAGAATATAAAAATCTAAAAGTTAATGTTTTAGGGCATTTTTTTAGGTGTAAATGCATTGTTTACAGTTCATTAAGGAGGGGGTGTTAAGTAGTTTTTAGTTCATGAAGATCGTGGCTCCACTCGTCTTTTCACCGATTGTTCCGCGACGGCGTGGGCGTCTCTTTTCGTCATTGATTATAAATAATTATCATATTTTTTTCGATGTGGCAAAGGAGTACAATCATTATTTAAATGAGAACATTGAAATAAAATTTACAGTGAAGACACATTTGGTATAACAACAACGTTCGAAGTTTCATCCCAATAAATAACATGGTCAACAAGGGTTTTCTCACAAGAAATCTGTTTAGTGAATCTAGTGCATTTTTTCTTATCGAATTCAGATATATATTCAGAATTTTTCCCATCAGGCACAGTTTATTTGTGACAGCTACTTTTTAAAAACTGATTTTAGTTCATGGAAATCGTGGCTCCGCTCGTCTTTTCGTAGAACCCTCGCCGATTGCTCCGCGACGTCGTCTTCCTCGAGTGAGGCAGCCCCTCCGCCGGCAGCGCGCGCGTCGCGGCTGGGCGGCGCCTGCGCAGAAGGCGGCGGAACGCGGCGCTCCGCCGCCGCGCTGGAGAGCGCGCTGTGGGAGTGGGCCCGCTCGCAGCGCGCCTGCTTCTGCGCGGACGCGCCGGCGCGCCCTCCCTCCCCTGTGGCTTCGATCGGAGCTGCGACTTCTTGCTGGGAGCTGCAACTCCTTTGGTGGAAAGTGCGACTCCTTTGTTCGGATCTGCGACTCCTTTGATCGAAAGTGCGACTCCTTTGCTGAAAGTGGTGCGACTCCTTTGCTCGGAGCTGCAACTCCTTTGGTCCAAAGTGCGACTCCTTGCTGGGAGCTACGACTCCTTTGGTCGAAAGTGCGACTCCTTTGCTGGGAGCTGCGACTCCTTTGCTCGAAAGTTCGACTCCTTTGCTTGAAACTACGACGCCTTTACTCGGAGCTGCGACACCTTTGTTCGAAACTGCGACTCCTTTGCTCTCAACTGTCTCTCGTTTACTCGGAGCTGATTCACCGACGTCGTCCCAGCAGCCTGCTCCGTCCAGGCCGTTTATTTCCCTCCCGTCCCCGGAGAGTTGGCGTCGTCTCTTTACGTCCCAAGTCCCCACGTACCACGCATCGGCTTCGCGCACGCCCACACACTGCGTTGGACGCGTCGCACGCGTCTACCCCGCACGTCTCTTCATGTCACGCGTGTAATTCACAAGAGACCTCGTCTCAGAGCTGTTCGCCTCACGTGTGCGTGTCGCGAGAGCTTGCGCCCGACGCGTCTGTAACAGCCTGTCCAAAACCTGCTTGTCAAAGGATACCGCCCCGTGCGTTTGCTTCGCAAGTCAGTGCAACGCACGTGTTGAGCTCTGGAGGGTCTCCGAGTACTTCATACGACTCTACGCCGCAACTTCCTTCGTGTAACGCCTCCAATTCACAAGTGTGTGCAGAGACGCCTTACGTAATTATCTCGCCTGCGCGTGCCCGCGCGTCCGTCCCACAGCCCGTGTCTGCCGTGCTCATCAGTGAACGGGCTCCACCAGCGTGCGTTGGTCCATCAAGAGATCCCGCGTCAGACGCGTGCGTGCCGGAGAGTCACGCACGTGTGCCGTGGGAGTGCCTGAGTGACGACGAGCCTTCGCCTGGCACTGCCTCAGACGAGTCCCTAGCACGCGTGCGCGTGTCCGCCGCGTGCGAGAAGGGGGGCGTGGCGCGTGCGGAGGAGTCGCTGTGCGAGGCGCTGGCCGCGTGCGCGTTGCGTGCCGTGCGCGAGGCGCTCGCCGGCGACTGCGGCGCGCCCTCGCACGCGTGCGCACGCGAGGGGGGCGTGGCCGTCCGGGCGCCGCCGTCGCCCGTCGTCCCGGAAGCCCAGAGCTGCCCCGGAGACGAGACACCGCTAGCGACTGCAAGCGACGCTCTCCGGGGCCTCACGTGGTGTGTGTACCTCTGGCCCGGGCGCCCCGACAGCGGGCAAATCGACGGCGAAGTAGTGCAAACTGGTCAACAAGCCAGTGTCTACCTCGGTGAAATCGTGCAGACTGGCCGCGAAGGCGGCGTTTCTCTCGGCGGAGACGTGCAAATCGGCGGCGAAGGACTTCATAGTCGCCAAGAAGCCCTCTGTTTTCTGGGTGAAGACACGAAGAGCGGACGGAGAGGCGTGCAAATCGGC
>JAHLJT010005437.1:89981892-90018523 GCA_031308135.1 Acheta domesticus | reverse complement strand
ACGGAGGACACTATGTATGTGAAGGGTTAAGGAATTTTATGCCCTAATTATTAAAAAATTCCTTATATACTTATGCATCAATCGGCTAAGCGCCATTTTTGGAAAAAAAAAGAGGGATGGACGCCATCAGTTGCATTGGACCGTGTTCTAAGTGTACGCAAAATTTTGGCGCCAAATCTGAAAAAATCTTTAGTCTAATAATTTGCACACCTCTGGACAACCCAAGTACTTACCGAAAAAAATATTTAGTTTAATAATTTACACACCTCTGTACAACCCAAGTACTTACCTAAAAAAATCTTTAGTCTAATAATTTGCACACCTCTGGACAACCCAAGTACTTACCGAAAAAAATATTTAGTTTAATAATTTGCACACCTCTGTACAACCAAGTACTTACCTAAAAAAATCTTTAGTCTAATAATTTGCACACCTCTGTACAACCCAAGTACTTACCGAAAAAAATTTAGTCTAATAATTTGCACACCTCTGTACAACCCAAGTACTTACCGAAAAAATATTTAGTCTAATAATTTGCACACCTCTGTACAACCCAAGTACTTACCTAAAAAATCTTTAGTCTAATAATTTGCACACCTCTGGACAACCCAAGTACTTACCGAAAAAAATATTTAGTTTAATAATTTGCACACCTCTGTACAACCCAAGCGCACGTCGATTTCGTGAACTCACCCGAGGAGGCGGAGGAGGAGGACGTTGAGGAGGCGGCGGGGGTGGCGAGCGCGGGGGCGGGGCCGGGGCCGGGGGCGGTGAGCGGGCGCTCCGGGGACGACTGCGGCGTGGGCACGCCGTCCGTCTGCGCCGCCCTCTCCGCCTCCGTCGCCTCCGTCGCCACCGACGCGTCCGCCGTGGACGCGCGCCGTGGCGGGGGCGGGGGCGGCGAGGGCCGCCACGGGGGCAGCTCGGCGGGCGATGGCCGGCGCGCGGGCGGCGGCGGCGGCGGCAGATCCTCCGCCTCCGACTGCAAACAACAGCATTAGTGTACAGCTCGACCAGTAATAATTAAATTAGTCAGTAAGCGATAATTAAGTTAATTAGTAGTAAATTGTTCGGAGAGGCGTGGTGCGGGCGATCTTCTGTGGCGGTGTTTGATTTCAGGGGCTGAGGAGGCCAAAGACTGGATGGAGAAGATGCCCACGCCAGGAAATAAATAAATAGTTTAGAAAAAAAACTAGTAGTTTAGCATGTACTCGTCTTCTGACGGCAGGTTTTTCCCCCTTCAGGGTTTTTTTCCTCAGCCGTACCTTATGGTCTCGCTTTCCGCGGCTTTGATGCGATGAAGAGACCATTAGGGGAAATGCCAGATTTCGAAAGGTTAGAATGCGGTAGGATGAGGTATTGTAATGGCTTAAAGGCCTTCACCCGAGCCACATAGTTAAAAGAATTGAAATTATGTATCAATGTGTTATAATTACAAATAAAATAAAATAAATAGCTCGACCAACTTGAGAATGATGTTTACAGGAGCGCGCCACCGTCTGTGTTTACAACCGAAACGACAGAGACGGAGACACAAGGATACTCAATTCAACGTTAAAATGGTACCGTGCCAAACTATTGCGAAAGGAAGCGCGATTTATTGCGTTGCAAATCTATAATCTTCCCAATTAAGATTTTAACTCTTTTTAGACATGTCTGCACCTCATTTTGGAATAAATAAAATTTCTCTGCAAAACGATTCAAAATTTTGAAACTAATTCTTTCGATGAGCAGTAACATTCGTATTAACGTTTATTTTAACTTAAGTAGTTTCTCAGAATATATATCAAATAAAATTATATTTATGTAAGGAGCAACTACCACCATAATGAAGAATATTGTAGATACTTATGACAGTAAAGTTAAGTTTTGGTACTTTATTGCATATCTAACAAACCGTCTAAACCCTATGGAAAAAAGATGAATGAAAGAGAATACAAAATGTTTAAAAATCAATGAATAAGTATTAAAATTCAATATAAATAGAACCTTTTTTATAGTCTTGTACTAGAACGGTGAAAAGTAAAGAAATCAACTTAAAGGGACAAAAATAAAACAGTCAGTGCAAATCTTGCCTGATGTGTCTCTGAAGTTATATTTTATCAGCTGATTCACAACCTCTGTGAAGGAGGCCATGGTGATTCCGTAGAAGCAATCTCTGAACTCGCTTCACGCTCCTGGCGACTTTTGTTAGTGATACTGACTGTACAGACACGTGTTTTCACTGTTAGTTCCACGACGGGCCGCAATCGCAGCCTTCATTCTTCGATGGTCGAGTTATACTATTGGTTTTGTGGATCGATGTCGATGTTTTCAAAACATCGATATTATTGTACAAACATCGATGTTGTTAACATCGATTTATTGACGCCGATGTTTTTTCACATCGATGTTTTGAGCTCGATGTTTTCACTTAGCTCATATATTATTTTTGAATTAAAAGAGTAATAATAAAACTACAATAATGTTCACATGTATATCGATTATGTGGTCATTTATCATACCAAAGTCACCAAGAGAAAAATGCGAGTCGAGAGAAAAATGTTAGTCGACACCCTTTTAATAAATATAGTTATTTTTGTATTTTACAACAGAGTAATATAGTTTGTCATCTGTTCTGGAATTATTTTCACTTCGTATTGTGAGATAAACATAATTACAAGTTATTAAATACAACCTCAGTGACATGAAATGCTTCTCCCACGCATGTGAACATTGATATTAGAGTTTGTTATCATTGTTTTTCCTCTTGCAAACTTCGAAGATTAAAAACATTGATGGTTTTGGGCTGATGTTGAACATCGATATTTACATTTTGAACACTGAAGTTTGGAAACATCGATGTTTTTGTAGTCGATGTCGCATCACTACAGCACACTACACTCCAATTTAAATGTAGTAGCATTTCGAAGTCTGGAAGAATGGACGGGCATTGTCATCCAATCTGGAGCTTCGATACGAAAGAAGTAGAATAGACACATATAAAAGTTTTGGAGTTGGGAGCTCCCTATTGGATGACAATATGTCCCCCTCCTTCCAGCTCGTGACCTTGAAGAGCCACTAAGTTCAAATCGGAGTTCACAAGCCCTTTGTCTTGTTTAATCTTAGTCGTACCTGCGCCGTGTCGGTGCCGGTGCCCGTCGCGACCTCGTCCTCGTCCTCCTCCTCAGCGGAAGGCGAGTCGCGCGAGGGCGGCGTGAGGGCGGGGCTGTCCTCGAAGTCCTCGTCGTAGGCGTCCTGTCCCCCCGCCTCCTCCGACACCTCCGTCGCCGCGCCCGCCTGCGCACAAGTCCTCACCCTTCGCTCCGTCTCTCCGGTAGCAAAAAAAAGAAGCGTTTTTAACACTCTGTGCGCAAATCGTGGTTTCTCGAGCTTGTTTCCGTAAATAGAATAGCAAACAGAATAAGAAAGAGAAGAAAGTTTTTTAACACGCTGTGCGCAAACCGCTTGTTTTCCGTGTGCGAAACAGCTCATTTTTTCACAGTGTGCGAAACATCTGTAACGATTCGCAATTGTCTTTCGTCTTGACGACGTCTTTGTTTATTATTTACAAGCAGTAGTGATAGGACACTGTCTGGAATCCATTAATTTTTGTACAAGTAAGGTATTCGTAGCTCTTTGATATTTCATTTATATTCCTTTACTTGACGCATTGCGTTTCGCTCGTGGCGTGTCAAAAAATAGTAGACGCAAAATGGGCGCGAGGTGATTTCCCTACTCGTCTCTTGCGACAAACTCGACTCGTGCGTGAATCCTCTGTTTTGCGCCCTTGTTACGAAAACTTCCATTTTGGTGTCGTTAAAAATCCGAAAATGATGGCACAAGAATTTTCAGGTTTGAAAAATTGAGGTGGATTTCAATTTTGTTCTCGTAGTTAAGGGTGAGATACGAAATGTGTGGCACAAGGAAGTCGAAACTTGACTCATTTTGACCGTAAATAGAACTGTATTTTGATAAAATGGGGGTGTTGGGGTGTTAGCTTTACCAGCCTCATTTTGATATCTTAATGTCTGAATGTTGGGAGGTAGCTCAAAGTTTTTAAGGCGTTCTGAAATTAGCCCAAAATTATGGCGCTATATGCGTTAACAAACGAGATCTATAATAGGTTAACCAACCTTAAGTCACGAACTTTTAATATAATGCAAGATTTTACTTTTCAGTTTTGTGAAAGTGGAGGTGCAAACGCGTGAGAAAGCGAGAGCGAGAGAAAGCGAGAGCGAGAGAGCGATAGAAACAGATATAGAGAGTGCGAGGGAGACGAGAGTGAGCAATAGAGAGGGAGAGACAGCCAGTGAGAGAGAGAGAGGGAGGGAAAAAGAGCGAGAGAGCGCAAGAGAAAGCGATAAAAATAGAGAGACAGATAGCGCGAGGAAGACGAGAGTGAGCGATAGAGGGAGACTCAGCGAGCGAGAGAGAGAGAGAGAGAGAGAGGGAGGGAGGGAGACAGAGCGAGAGAAAACAAGAGAGCGAGCGAAAGGGCGAGAGAAAGAGCAAGGAAGGAAGCGCGGGACGAAAAGCGATAGAGCAATCGGGAGCCAGAGAGCGCAAAAGACAGAGAGCGAGAGCGAGAAAGAGAGAAAAGAGGCAGCGATAGAGAGCTAGAGAGAGAGCGAGGAACAGCAAGCGATAAAACAATGGATAGCCACAGAGCGCAAGAGACAGAGAGATAGCGAGAGCGATAGGGAGCGAGAGAGAGAAAGAGAGCGACGAACAGAAAGCGATGGAGCAATCGAGAGCCAGACAGCGCAAGAGGCAGAGAGAGAGAGAGAGAAAAAGAGAGCTAGAGAGAGCGAGTAACAGAAAACAATAGAGCAATCGAGGGCCAGAGACAGAGAGAGCGAGAGAGTGAATGAGAGAGAGCGAGAGAGGGAAAGAGCGAGAGTGAGGCGGTGGAAGTGGCAGAGCGCGCCGCACTCACGTCGTCCTTGCCCCAGTCGCCGTCCGCGATGGCGTCGGCGAGGGAGGAGGGCGCGGAGGGCGGCGGGGAGGCGGCGGCGAGCGAGAGGCACGGGGCGGTGGCGACGGTGGCGACGGTGGCGCTGTGGCGGCCGCCGCGCGAACGCTCCGTCACGCCCTTCAGCAGCACGCGCAGGATCCTGCAACACGAGTCACCACCATAATAACGTCTCAAAAGCAAGCAAACGACTATTTTTTTTCTTAAAAATAAGAAAAGAAGAAGAGCAAGTAGAGAAAAAACAAAAATGGTGACGTCGGAATTATAGCAGTGACTTCTGTACTTCCTCGCAGGCGTTCTGGTAAAACAAAGCCACCTGCGGTGGGTAGATGTCCGCTAGGACGCCTTGGCTGAATCCTGCAGGCCAATTGCCATGAAATGATTCAATGTAAAAGTTTAAACTTATAAACTTATAGAAGTCGTTAACTTATAAAGGTCGTTAACGTAGAAAACGTACCGTATGAAACTCGATGTATTGGATATTAATACACTCCTGTGAGGTTTACGATATTCGCTCGTTCCTCGCTCGTATCGTAATATCACACTCGTGTATTAATACCCCACATTACATCGTCGTTTCACAATGTACTAATTTTCTATATTCATTGTATAATTCTGTCATTTGATGGCTGCAACCAGTTGCATAATGACACGTATTACAATACAGTTCTTGACCAAGCACAGATAAGTTTATAAACCAACTATTGACAATTAGCCATTGAGAATCGTTTTAGCAAATGTTTCGTTCCATTGTGTACATTACATTTGTATTTGATATTATATTATGCTCAACAGTTTTAATTTCTGTCATTATTAGTTTTTTCGCGGTATATTTAAAATAATGTGGATCATAATTTCACTTTGATCCTATTTGACTAGCGCAGTACTCCCTAGCAGGCGGACAAGTAACCACAGCCACCTGCGGCAGCCTGCGAGGGTAGATTTAGGTAGCTGTCCGCTGGGTGGCCTTTGGCAATCAACTGCCACGAAACTATTCATTGTGAAAGTTTACCTTATAAAAGTCGTAGAAAAAGTACCGTATAAAACTCGATGTAATGGGTAGTAATACACTCGTGTAAAGTTTACGATACTTGTGTATTAATACCCATCATTACATTATCATTCATAATGTATTGTTATTATTTACAATATCCAGCATAATCATTTTTCACTATAATATTAAATACTAATACAAGATTTAGAAAGCCAGAAGTAAAAGCTGTTATTTCAGGGCATCCATTGCGTGCTAAAAAGTTCAATTTCTTCCACTACTGATAAAGTGAAACGATGATCAAGTGTTGAGATAAAACTGAATGCAACAAAGAAAGCAAAATGCTTTCGTGTGACCACAACACTTCAACGAACTTTGATGTATCATTAACTGAATTTGAATACTTGAATTTAAAAAAATCTCTAAAAATAATGTGACACACGTGGTAAAAGTGATTATTTAATAATTAAATAAATTTAACCTCGTTCTGTGCGATACTTCCCTTCCCTCTCAGTCTACGAATATTTCTCCCTCCGCTGTCACGTCTCCGCGTGGCCACAACACGGCCACTCCTTTTTGCAGTAGACGGGACCAAGAACTTTAGCTGCACTTACGGGACGTATAAACGTTTGCAGCACAGGAGCAATACAATTAATGGCTACTTACGTACTCCATCACTCACGACACATCAACACAGGAGCAATGCAATTAATGGTTACATACATACTCCGTCACTCACGACACATCATCACAGGAGCAATACAATTAATGGCTACTTACGAACTCCATCACCCATGACACATCATCACAGGAGCAATGCAATTAATGGCTACTTACGAACTCCATCACTCACGACACATCATCACAGGATCAAGACAATTAATGGCTACTTACGTACTCCTTCACTCACGACACATCAACACAGGAGCAAAAGAATTAATGGCTTCTCACGAACTCCATCACTCACACCTTATCATCACAGGAGCAACAAAATTAATGGCTACTTACGTAGTCCGTCACTCACACCACACCATCACAAGAACAATACAATGAATGGCTACTTACGTACTCCTTCACTCACGACACATCATCACAGGAGCAATACAATTAATGGCTACTTACGAACTTCATCACTCACGACACATCATCACAGGAGCAAGACAATTAATTGCTACTTACGTACTCCTCCACTCACGACACATCAACACAGGAGCAATACAATTAATAACTAAATGAATCCTCGTGCTGTGTTGTTTCCTCACCTGCCCATGACGCGGCGTTGGATGTCGGAGACGTCGCCTTCGCTGGCGCCCTCTGTCGACGCCTCCGACAGCGACGCCTTGGACGTCGCGCTGGACGACGCGCTGGACGACGACTCGGACGACACCTGCGACGTCGTCTTGGACGGCGCAGACGCCGACGGCACAGACAAGCTGCCGCCGCTGCTCGCACAACACACGCACACGCACACTTGTAAAAGAGATTTTAGACAACCACTACTACATTGCGATTTTTCTAACTTGGCCACTCAAATCCTATCTTCGCGATGGAATATGTCACGGTATTTCCCATCTTTCTCTGTCGTTCCGCTAGATTTCGCATGATCGCGACCGTATCAAGCAGTGCTTGCGATCATGCGACGTCTACCGGCAAGTCCGAGAAAGACGCGAAATGCCGTGTGATATTCCATCGCGAATATGGGATTTGCGTGGCTTTGAGGAGCAAAGTTAGAGAAATCGTAGTATAAAAGTAGGGCATGCGTGCCATGCTAAAAGTTCGATTTTTAGCAATAATCCTAAAAGGGAGGAGATCTTTAATGTTCTGATAAGTCTGTGAATGCAAAAAAGGAAACGAAATATTTTCGTCTGACCCGAAGGACTAAAATAACCAAAAACACAAAAAGTACATCAAAACACATGAACTTATTCTGGAGACAAGATGTCTGAAGTAAAAACCTTCATTTTGACCAACTAATTATTATCAAATAGAGAAAAAATTTTAATTATTTGATTTCTACGAGCGTATAGAAATCAATTGTACAAAGGAAAACGAAACAGAAACAATATTGTTAATTTTTTCCCTTTCAGGTAGACAGCTACCTGGCCTGGAACCTCCCGGTCAGAGACAAGTGTCATCGATTAATACCCTGAGGCACACCTAAACCAGGCGGTGACTTCTGCAATAGTGCAGCAAATTTTGTATAATTTATTACTTTATATTTAGGTACATAGGTATTAGTCTTTTGTATGGCAGTGAATCGTAGATAACTAAAGAGAGAGACAAAAGCACAATCCAAGCAGCTGAAATGAAATTCCTCAGGAAAGTCGAAGTTTGCCCCTGACGTGATCCCATAAGAAATGAAGATATCCGAAAAGATCTAGACATTTATAACATAAATGATGAACTAGAAAATTATAAAGATTCATGGAGAATACACATACGAAGAATGGACGCCAACAGAATCCTCCATTTGTCAATGCTCTAACTGGAAAAAGAAATTTCGGAAGGCCTAAGAAAAGGTGGCAATAATAGCGATAATCATAATGAAAATATTGTGAAGACGGAACAGGCACATGTGCCTGCTCCTTGAAGTGAAGAAGAAGAAGGTATTAGTGTGGAGGTGTTTAAAATCTAACTTACCTTAACTAACATCTATTCTTATCTCTACGCTTACTTCTAACATATTTACATTATGTACATCACTTCCACTATTCGCGTGGTCTTTATAGTCTTCCAGCTCGACTTGCCACTGGCTCTTATCTGATTCTGCTTGCCTCTGATTCTCTACGCTTAATTCTAACATATTAACATATTATATTATACTACACTACTGCACTTATAATCTAAACTTACTAGCACTTTCATACTTACAAACTAGACTTACATTAGACGCTAAAAATAAAAAAATAAAATTAAAAAATTAAAATATTTTTTTACAAAATAAAAATATAATAAATTTAAAAAAACAAAAAATTAAAATATTTTTCAAAGAAGATAAAAAATGTAATACATTTTTAAAAAATTAAAAATATTTTTTAAACAAGATAAAAATGCAATAAATTAAAAAAAAAAATAAAGCGCGTCGTACTCACCGCGGGGTGGAGCCGGGGGCGGGGGGCGTGGGCGCGGGCGAGGGCGCGGGCGGCGTGCGCGGGGGCGACGGTGGCGCCGCCACGGAGTGCAGCGCCTCCAGCATGGCCTCCTGCAACGCCCGCCGGCAAACAAAAGAGCAGCGACATTAGCAACAGCGCAACTGCACACGGCGAAGGAGGGCGGACGTTGTGTTACGTGAAGAGCTAAACGTGACAAACTTCTAGGGCAGGCACAGGGTCGAAGATCATCACTTTCCGGCAATAAACGTAGAGTGGGGAATTTTATACAACGGAAGTACATAACAAGTCACATAAAATGCGATTTATTTGTTTGCATAACTGTATGTGTGTATTTACTGAGCGAAGTGTCTCAGTGTGTAGCGCGCTGACTTCGCAAGTGGGGTGGTCCGGGTTCGATCCCCGGGAAAATCAAGGGCAACCGTCACATGTGTATCTGTTGTAGGAAATTTCCAGCATATTATTGTCGACAACTTTCCCGAAAGGTGTAAAGGCGACTCTACACATTCGGCATTCGCCGAGCAGCGAGCTACTGCTCGCCCAATCCCGAACAACTGATGTGTTCGGCGAACGTTTGCTTCCTCTGATGTGTGCAAAAGACCGACACGCGGTGGGTAGAGCGAGCACCGAATGTTCGTCGCTCGGCAAATAGCAAGCAACTCCTCCACACTGGTAGAGATTCGGCGAGCCGTTACTCTCTATTCGGCGAGCACCGAATGTTCGTCGTTCGGCAAATAGCAAAGCAGCCCATCCACACTAGTAGGGATTCGGCGAGCGGTTACTCTCGAATACCGAATGTTCGGCCCTCGGAAAACAGCAAAGTAACTCATCCTCACTACTCGAGATTCGTCCGAGCGATTGCTTGCTGTTCGCCGACTACCGACTGTGACGTGCCGCCTCAACCTTTCTGTGATCACGGGGTAAAAGTTTTTAAGTCGATTTTTGGCGAAGTTGGGTAAGTACTGAAACTACAAGTTAAGTATCTCCGTTTTATTTTAGTAAAACGACCGAATTCAAATGTTGCCTCCTTAACGAGAAAAAAAACATTAAGAAATAATGTTTAGCGTAGGAACAAGCGGCAACTCAATAATCTAATCCTCGTTTTCTATAAACTATAGTTTGTGCGATTTTTGACTTAATTGATTGATTCATTCGTGTTTCCGGGCGCGTCAACTAATTTGGTCATTAGTCTCGTAAGTGTAGTGCGTGTTTTTATCGGGAGTGGCGATGATCTTTTCCCCGCTGGATGGCGAGATACGGCTGGAGCCGACCTATCGTCGACTAGTGGGCTTTCCCCTCAACCAGGTATCTCCCACCAGCGGGGCACCGCCCCAGCCGAAACTGGGCTTACAGCCGAAGCTGTAAGCTCTGGGCATGTGTGGTAGAGAAGTGCGTGTTACTGTAAGTGTGTGTGTAAGAGGAGAGGATAAGACAAGAAAGACGAAGGAAAGATCGCGCGCGGTCGTGGCCCGTGTGTTAGGGTACTGCTCCGGCATTCGCTGGTGTTGATCGGAGAAACCACGGAAACTACCGATCAGAGCAGCCGGCCGCTAGAATTCTCCTCCAGACAGCGACATTCAACCTAGCTGACAAGCTAGTGTCGAAAATCTTCGAGACTCGAACCCAGGACCTCCCGGTTAGAGGGACTGCAGTGACATCAGGTTGATGGACTGAGCCATCTCTCCCGGTAATGTGTCGTGCCGCCTCAACCTTTCTGAGGTCACGGGGTAAAAGTTCTTAAGTCAATTTTTGGCAAAATTGGATTAAGTAATGAAACTACAAGTTGAGTTTCTATATTTTATTTTAGTAAAAGGAACGAATTGAAATGTTCCCTCCTTAAAGACAAAACAGAAACGTTGGGAAATAATGTTTAGCATAGGAACAAGCGGCGATTCAATAATCTAACCCTCGTTTTCTCTAAACTGAGATTTTTGAGTTAAGAACTTTATGGCGAGTGACCGTTCGCCGAATGCTTTACTAGTGTGGATGGGCTGCTTGCTATTTGCCGAGGGACGAACATTCGGTATTCGACGAATGGCGAGTGACCGTTCGCCGAATCCTTACTAGTGTGGATGCGCTGCTTGCTATTTGCCGAGCGACGAACATTCGGTATTCGACGAATGGCGAGTGACCGTTCGCCGAATCCTTACTAGTGTGGATGCGCTGCTTGCTATTTGCCGAGCGACGAACATTCGGTATTCGACGAATGGCGAGTGACCGTTCGCCGAATCCTTACTAGTGTGGATGGGCTGCTTGCTATTTGCCGGGGGACGAACATTCGGTATTCGACGAATGGCGAGTGACCGTTCGCCGAATACTTACTAGTGTGGATGCGCTGCTTGCTATTTGCCGAGCGACGAACATTCGGTATTCGACGAATGGCGAGTGACCGTTCGCCGAATCCTTACTAGTGTGGATGGGCTGCTTGCTATTTGCCGAGCGACGAACATTCGGTATTCGACGAATGGCGAGTGACCGTTCGCCGAATCCTTACTAGTGTGGATGGGCTGCTTGCTGTTTTTCGAGGGACGAACATTCGGTATTCGACGAATGGCGAGTGACCGTTCGCCGAATCCTTACTAGTGTGGATGGGCTGCTTGCTGTTTTTTCGAGGGACGAACATTCGGTATTCGACGAATGGCCAGTGACCGTTCGCCGAATCCTTACTAGTGTGGATGGGCTGCTTGCTATTTGCCGAGCGACGAACATTCGGTATTCGACGAATGGCGAGTGACCGTTCGCCGAATCCTTACTAGTGTGGATGCGCTGCTTGCTATTTGCCGAGCGACGAACATTCGGTATTCGACGAATGGCGAGTGACCGTTCGCCGAATCCTTACTAGTGTGGATGCGCTGCTTGCTATTTGCCGAGCGACGAACATTCGGTATTCGACGAATGGCGAGTGACCGTTCGCCGAATCCTTACTAGTGTGGATGGGCTGCTTGCTATTTGCCGGGGGACGAACATTCGGTATTCGACGAATGGCGAGTGACCGTTCGCCGAATACTTACTAGTGTGGATGCGCTGCTTGCTATTTGCCGAGCGACGAACATTCGGTATTCGACGAATGGCGAGTGACCGTTCGCCGAATCCTTACTAGTGTGGATGGGCTGCTTGCTATTTGCCGAGCGACGAACATTCGGTATTGGACGAATGGCGAGTGACCGTTCGCCGAATCCTTACTAGTGTGGATGGGCTGCTTGCTGTTTTCGAGGGACGAACATTCGGTATTCGACGAATGGCGAGTGACCGTTCGCCGAATCCTTACTAGTGTGGATGGGCTGCTTGCTGTTTTTCGAGGGACGAACATTCGGTATTCGACGAATGGCCAGTGACCGTTCGCCGAATCCTTACTAGTGTGGATGGGCTGCTTGCTATTTGCAGAGCGACGAACATTCGGTATTCGACGAATGGCGAGTGACCGTTCGCCGAATCCTTACTAGTGTGGATGCGCTGCTTGCTATTTGCCGAGCGACGAACATTCGGTATTCGACGAATGGCGAGTGACCGTTCGCCGAATCCTTACTAGTGTGGATGGGCTGCTTTGCTATTTGCCGAGCGACGAACATTCGGTATTCGCCGAATAGCGAGTGACCGTGACCAGAGCTTTATTCCGAGCCACCCTGTACGGAAGGGGGCGAGGGCCGGCGCTGCTCACCGGGTCGTGGGCGGGGCCGTCGGCGCGCACGCACACGTCGCAGCGTTGCGCCGCGTCGTCCAGCGCGGCGGCGACGGCGGCGGCGACGGCGGCGGCCGCGGCGGCCGACGACGACGAGCGCCGGGGCGGCGGGGGCGCCGGGGGCGGGCGCGGGCGCGAGGCGAACGGGTAGGCTGGGTCGCGGGCGGCGGCGGCGGCACCGCACGGCTTCACTCCGCCAGAAGCGCTTTTCTTATTACTTTGTGCGTTGATTATATTCGTCGTTTCTTTTAGCTTTTCTGTTTAGAAATTTTGTACACTTCTTTTTTTCTCTCAAAGCGAATTGTTAAGTAGTCCAGACTGGCATAGGGGCTAGCGCCCGGGTACCCGTCTTCCTACTACGGCTAGGCCGACGCTTCGGCCACGTACACTTTACGTTACATAATAAACATATATAGTTCGTGAGTTAGTTAAAATCGCGCGTCGCACATGTAAAGGAGCATTTTTTCCTTGCTCGGAGTTAATAGTCACTTGGCTGACCGGGGAATATAATTACCAACTTTTCGACCCCCCCCATAGTGTGTCCTTCCTCAGGGCGAAACGAGAGGAGGTGAACTGCGGATGGGATTTTTCGTGAACGAGGTTCCCCCTCCACCCGCTAGCCGGTTGGTCGAACGATCGGCCAATGCGGAGTAAGCAGCAGCCAATCGGGCAACGGTTCCCGTAGGCCAGGGCTGTCAAACGGAGCACGTACGTGCTCGGAGCGCGCTTGCGCTCCGCTAGGGCACGCAGGGCCCGCGACCAAGTAAAGTCAGCGCTCCGATTTCTGTCAGGAATGCACAGTATGTGGTCATGGCGGGACGCAAGAAGACGTATAAAAATTTTGTCGGAGTGGGCTCTTATATAGTGCAAAATGTACATCAACTTATGCTCTCCGAATGATTTTTAAAACGTTTGTATTATTTTAAAATGTTTTTAGGAAAGTTTTTATAAATGCAGTTTTGTATTATGTAAAAGTGTTTAAAACTTAGTGTATTTTAATATTACAAAATGTATCCGATTTTACATACTTATTATATATTTTTACCGTTTTCATTACATATTTATGAACGTTTTTGACGTTTCATTCTACATATTTTTCCGGACTGTATTCATCATTAATCTGTAATTTTTAAGCGCTTTTATTGCGTTTATTTTCACACGAAAGATATGCACATCGTATTTCTTTAAATGTTTATTTTCAATAATAGTGTCAGTGCTTTTCTGAAATTATGATATACAATATTTATCTTGATTTAATATATATTTTGATTTATATTTATTTTCTCACAAATATTCATTAGAATTAATTATTCTCTTATGTTGCATTCTCTAACACTAAGTAGAAACGTGCGTTAATACTTCTGTGGTGTAATGATCAATGCTTGTATAACTTCAGTTTCTCTTTACACCTTAATTTCCATTAAAAGTTCGTACAAATTAATAAATGTCTCTTCATGATATACCAACCGATATGTTTCACCCAACTCTCCACATTCGCACGACGTTTTCATACCCCTGCTTCCCGCCTGTGGCACGGGTGACTTCGCTAAGCTGATATCGCCGCGTGGCCCAAACCTTTGCGAAGTCCATTCGCGTGCTAGTTCGTCTGACGGCCCTGCCGTAGGCGGAGTGGGAGAAGGGGACCGGCCGTGGTGGGACGCGAGCATCGAGGACCACACCCTGATGCGACCGACGTCGTGTCAAAATACATGTTTCCAGGCCTCGGGGAGACGTAGGCCTTGGCCAGCTTTCACGTTTAGGGGAGTTTGATGATGTCCACCGCCTCTTTTACCCTTTGTAACGTTTCGTACTATTCCAATGTTTATTACATTTTTTAAATATTGTTATTGATAAATAAGAAACATATAATGTACCTAGCTTGTTAAAAAAATGAGGTTAGCAACCGATAGATTGATGACTAGGGCCCGGATAATTATGTACTAAAAATTGGGAAAATATGTACATATATATGTATTATAATATACAGAAATATGTACTCAAAAGTATGAAATATGTAACATTAAGTATCATTATACCAATTATTTTTTATTAAAATACCTTTATCTTAGTATATATTGTTCTGTGTACTTAATATAAAGACCAGAATTAAACATTATAGTTCTCATAATCCTATTATTTACAACGATGTCCGTATCAATATGAAACATATATCGTCTCCGATATTATTTCAGTAGTATACCTTCCCTTTGCGGCTCTACCACGCACCTAATCTTAATAAATGAGGTCTCTAAAGAAAGAATTTCAAAGAGACGTGACGAATTGCATTTCGACTTAAAAAATATGAAGGATTTATTTAAAACGCATCTAAATATTCACGTCAAATACACTTTCTAGACTTCCCGTGTTTTCTGGATCTAAAGAGCGTCCAAGCATTTGATTGCAGTACAGAGCTTATGGAGAACAGCGTTGTCACTTCTCAGCGGCGCTTATACGCAACACTCGCCGTGCTTAATACTTGGATTGACATGAAATTTTGCCAGCTTGTTCAGCACCTTGAATACCACTTGAACGGAAATAATTTCAAAACATGTTAAATAGATAGCTTAATATTAGAAATTAAAGATTTTTGATAAAAAAAAGATGTATTACTTTTATTAGAATTATTATTTAAAAAACAGGCCTTTAAATGAGAGTTAAAACTGAAATATCAATAGCAAAACAAGTCCAAATCCAGTTGGAACATAGTTAATTCATCACATACTGACGAGGCTTGAATTGTTTTGCGCGAATGACATCGATATCAAGGTCAATATTGCTAATTTTTAGTCCCAAGTCATTTTATACGTCCAATACATCCACTTTTTTATGTAAAATAAGGGAAAATTCATTCACAAAGGTGAGATGACATGGATGGTATCAAATACTGCAAGGGTTTGTGCGGACAATGCGTAATATTCATTTCGAACACCCAGCTAATAATTCGTCACCTATTTGCATTTGAAAGCACATTTTACGACAACTACTGGTTGAATATCTTTGGCATTAATATTATTAACAGTAAAATTTCTAATTCATTTTTATATATGTTTTCACTGTTTTTAATGAGTGAAATTCAAAATAAATACTCTATTTTTCCTTTCAGATCGCCTCTTGAGAATCGCTGAGAAGTATTTAAGATCACTTAACGACATGAAATGTTCGTTCGGAGCGCACGAAATATTGTTTTTATTACCGTCTAACTCAAGAACCATGATTCATACAGAAATGTGGTTGGTCTCATATCAAAATTTGGACTTCCCTTGTCATTTCATCCGCTGGGTGTTTGTGCTTTTCTGCAATAATAAAAAAGTTTCTCGCATAGTGAAAATTTAAGAACGTCAAAATGTAGAAATAAGCATTTGTCTATCATTTATAATTAAGTTCATGGAAATTAAACCATAAAACTAAATTACAAAATAACCATCACATTCATAAGAGTTCTGGGTATAACTGGTAAAAAAACTCAATTGTCTAAGATTAACAGAACTGAAGCTATCGTTGAATGAACTTGTTAAGTATTTGCGCGTGAAACAAAATGGACGTGTCGAATAACCCCGAGCCTCCTGAATCGGCAACACAGCTTGCGGTAGAAAGAGAGAGTCTTATGTAAAATTGTATTGGATAGAAAGAGAGGGCAATACTCCATAAGGCGCCGTACTGCAATCAAATGTTTGGATGCACAATAGTGTGACGGAACTGTCCCCTCATAGCACTGCACTAATAGCACAAATTGTTTCGAATCCTGGCTTTTTCTCCAGAACGGAATACCTCTTTTTCTTCACTCGATCCCCCTATTGACCCTCGAATGATAAATGAACAGTTTTTAAAGAAGCGTCTGCGGATTGGGTAATTTCAAAGCTACCAGAAAGTTCCAGGGAAGATGTTTACAAAAATGTAATTGTAATGCTTACTGAAAAAGGGGACAATATAGTTGTTCAGCTTCTGAATATCAAACAATTGCTTCGATGTGCCTATAGATTCTGCAGCTTCAGAATCAAATTGATGTATACTTGTATTTCAAAATCAAAATTTTCAGTATTGTAGCTCATAGCGTCAATTCAGGTGCCCCATCTCGTTAATCCTTTTTTGTATTGGAAATCAATGCGTCAACTTTATCAAACTGAGATGTAATCAGTTCTGCAAAACCAACGCATGCACAAGATAGGTTAGAAGAAGTAATTTTGGAACAATACCTGCAGTGCTTCTGGTGCCTTGCACATGTACGGCGCTGCACTAGTACCGGAAGGAAGACATTATGTTTAACTTCATTAGGCCACAAAAATTCCTTTGTATCGTTAAAACGTTTTGTAATAGTTTGATGGTTGCATTTGGGTAGCACTTCTCAAGTTAACAAAATAAGACTTACACTTTTAAACGTTCATTAGACCTATCACAACCTTGCCAATATGATTTTCCTTGTACATCAGTTCCACGGCGAGATTTTACTTCAGATTTTCGGTCGAAAGGCATAATTTACGAACAATGGTAGAGGGACACATGTAAAAATCAGGGAAAGAAAAATGTCAACGGCTTTTTTTGAAATGGTGCGTGTAGTTTCTGGTGAAGGGTATCAAGGTCAAAGGAGACCTCTAAAATATGCGAAGTGGGTGCGCGATATCGCCTGTTTAAGACATCATTTCCACAATTCAAACTTCCTTTCTGTTTTCCGCGATACTCGCGCTGAAAACTAACAGAACAGAAGCTATGGATTGCATCGTCGCCTTCCCCTTTTACTTCCGATGTCGTTGGCATTTATGGATACACTCATTTCAGCGCGTCATGCTAGCTTCATTTTAGAGAGGAGGCTACAGAAAAAATGTTTGACAATGCTGAATTGTTTGTTTGGATGATGCTTTATCAAACACAGATCGGAAAAATAAGAATTAAATTTTTTTAATGTAGGATAATGGAAAAATTCTGTAATATGTAAAAATATGTTCCTTGTGTAAAATATGTAAATATATGTAATTTCGGGCAAAATATGTAAATATATGTACTAAAAACTCAACTTTTTTGGTCACTAACCGATGTGAAACGTGGATATATCGTTGATTGGACTTGATAGAGTTACCTTAGGAAAATATGTAATTACATAATTATCCGGGCCCTATTGATGACATATAGAGAGAGAATTGAACGTAAAACGTGTTCCTCTAAAGAAATGTGTAAGTTATAATTGTACAAAGTGAGAAGGCACAATATATTAAAGTACATTGTACAAGAAATTTAAAATAAAACTAAAATAAAATGAGAATTGAAGTGTTACTATTTTAAAAAAATAAGTAGTTACAGTAATTGTAACGGCAGATGCAATAAGAAAAAGTGTTGGCAGAGTACGACGTTACACCTTCTCGGCCCCCAGCTATCTTCCCTGGCCAGCAGCAAGGATGCATCCAGCCATCATTTTGCGGGGAAGGGGGGGGGGTAAATCGTAAATTCTTGTCAGATAATAAACCGTTTTTATTATATTTTATATTATTTACGTACTGTAGATATGATACAATACAATATTATTGTTTAAATTATAACAATTCTAACATAAATATTTAAATCAATTTTGCTATATAAAGGAAAACAAACGAAAACTACAGGCCTTTTTGGTGGGGGCCATGGCCAATGATCCCCCCATGCCTCCCCCCATGGGATCCTCCCCCCATGGCAGAAGGGTTGTTGTCAAGTGAGGCGGATTTCGCCCTGAGGAAGGCCGCAGTACGACACCGAAACGTTGGCACCTGTGGCTAGGAAGTGGTGTGTCTCGGAAAGCCACCTGTGTAGTCACTTGGCTAGAGTGAACGTGTGTGTATGTGTGAGAGAGAGAGAGAGAAAGAGAGATAGAGAGAGAAAAAGAGAAAGAGAGAGAGAAAGAGAGAGAGAAAGAGAGAGAAAGAGAGAGAGAAAGAGAGAGAGAGCTCACCTTGACCGGGGACGGGGGCGGTGCGGGCGGCGGCGGGCGGGGGCGGGGGCGCGGAGCAGAGGCAAGGCGTTGGGCGGCGCACGGGGTGGGGCGGGCAGCAGGGGTGGGGGCGGGGGCGAGGGTAGGACCAGGGCTGTCCTTGCTCGTCCTGCGCCACAGGCAAAGAGCGGTCGGCAAAGGACCACACTGTTCTCTTAAGAGTGAATGCAAATCAAGGAGTTGTAAACTTGGGTTTTTCTTTCTTGGCGCGTGAGGGCTCGCCTTCAGAATGGAATATCTCACGCTATTTCGCGTCGTTGTCCGTCGTGCCGCCAGGAGTCGCATGACCGCGACTGTATCGAGCAGTGCTGGCGATCATGCGAATCCTAGCGGCACGACCGAGAACGTCGCGAAATTTCGTGAGATATTCCATCGTGAAGACAACACCCCACGTGCCAAGAAATAAAAACCCAAGTATATGTACATCAATTTGAGGTATTCAAGGTTCTGTGATAGAGTCAGTTTGATATTTCAGGAAATTCTAGATAAATATAATTCGAGATATCGAGGAATCACCGACAAAATTTCGATTTCTAAAGATTGATGAATTCTAAATAAAAATACTTCTAGAAAGTGAGGAATTTACAATGAAAGTAATTCGAGAAAAATTAAGGACTTTTCCATAAAACTAATTTAGGATATCGATTTGAGATAATTGTAATTAGAGATTACGAGAAATTCGGAATAAAATGAGTTCGAGGTATGGATGAACTTACGATAAAAGTATTTTGATATATTGAAATCCAGATAGAATTAATTCTATATATCCAAATATTCGAGTTAAAAAGTTCAAGCTTTCCAAAAATTCTTGATAAAAGTATTCGAGATAACGAGAAATTCAGGATAAACATTAGTTCGAGATATGGAGGAATCCAAGATAAAAGTATTCTGATGTATTGATTAATTCGAACTAAAAATAATTCGATATATAGAAACATTCCAGATAAAAAATTTCAAGCCCCCAAAAATTCTTGATAAAATATTTCAAGAAACCGAAAAAAAAACATATAAGAAGGAGCCATCGATGGACTAGAAATACCGTCGAATGGGATGAGACAGAGCGACATGGGGTGAGAATAAGCCAGGTACCATTTCTTAAGATATTTGCATCCTATTGACAGGTGCAAGTACTTTGCTATTGATTAAATTAATAACTACACAGGCACAAAAAAAAGTGTCAGACCCAAAGACTTGACACATGTATCTCAATGTATATATATCTCTATGTAAACGTATGGGCAGCGGTCCGGATATGTTAGGACTCACCATGGGTAGCGGACCGGATATGTTAGGACTCACCATGGGTAGCGGTCCGGATACGATAGGACTCACCATGGGTAGCGGTCCGGATATGTTAGAACTCACCATGGGTAGCGGTCCGGATATGTTAGGACTCAACATGGGTAGCGGTCCGGATATGTTAGGACTCACCATGGGTAGCGGTCCGGACATGTTAGGGCTCACCATGGGTAGCGGTACGGATATGTTAGGACTCACCATGGGTAGCGGTACGGACATGTTAGGGCTCACCATGGGTAGCGGTACGGATATGTTAGGACTCAACATGGGTAGCGGTCCGGACATGTTAGGGCTCACCATGAGTAGCGGTACGGATATGTTAGGACTCACCATGGTAGCGGTACGGATATGTTAGGACTCACCATGAGTAGCGGTACGGATATGTTAGGACTCACCATGGGTAGCGGTCCGGAATATGTTAGGACTCACCATGAGTAGCGGTACGGATATGTTAGGGCTCACCATGGGTAGCGGTACGGATATGTTAGGACTCACCATGGGTAGCGGTCCGGACATGTTAGGGCTCACCATGGGTAGCGGTACGGATATGTTAGGATTCAACATGGGTAGCGGTCCGGACATGTTAGGGCTCACCATGGGTAGCGGTACGGATATGTTAGGACTCACCATGGGTAGCGGTACGGATATGTTAGGACTCACCATGAGTAGCGGTACGGATATGTTAGGACTCACCATGGGTAGCGGTCCGGATATGTTAGGACTCACCATGAGTAGCGGTACGGATATGTTAGGGCTCACCATGGGTAGCGGTACGGACATGTCAGGACTCACCATGGGTAGCGGTCCGGACATGTTAGGGCTCACCATGGGTAGCGGTACGGATATGTTAGGACTCAACATGGGTAGCGGTACGGATATGTTTGGACTCACCATGGGTAGCGGTACGGACATGTTTGGACTCACCATGGGTAGCGGTACGGACATGTTAGGACTCACCATGGGTAGCGGTCCGGACATGTTAGGGCTCACCATGGGTAGCGGTACGGATATGTTAGGACTCAACATGGGTAGCGGTACGGATATGTTAGGACTCAAGATGGGTAGCGGTACGGATATGTTAGGGCTCACCATGAGTAGCGGTACGGATATGTTAGGACTCACCATGGGTAGCGGTACGGATATGTTAGGACTCACCATGGGTAGCGGTACGGACATGTTAGGACTCACCATGGGTAGCGGTACGGATATGTTAGGACTCACCATGGTTAGCGGTACGGACATGTTAGGACTCAGCATGGGTAGCGGTACGGATATGTTAGGACTCACCATGAGTAGCGGTACGGACATGTTAGGACTCACCATGGGTAGCGGTACGGATATGTTAGGGCTCACCATGAGTAGCGGTACGGATATGTTAGGACTCACCATGGGTAGCGGTACGGACATGTTAGGACTCACCATGGGTAGCGGTACGGACATGTTAGGACTCACCATGGGCGGCGGCTGCGGGGGCGTGGCGAAGAGCTCGTCCTCGTCGTCCTGCGCCGCTCCTTGGGGCTGGGCCTCGCCCGCAGCGGGGCTCTCCCCCTCCTGCACCAGCTCCTCCTCCTCCTCCTCCATCTCCTGCGCATGCGCGAAAACTCAACATTTCACCACCTCGCGCGCGCTCACAAACACCACTCGTCCGCATTGTAAATAAATAATAAATAATCTTCCTGGAAAGCTACTTCGCTGTCCTTGAGACGTTTCGGCCGCCATTCTGCAGCCTTCCTCAAGGCGAAAGATCGCAGAATTGCGGCCGAAACTTTGGCGCCTGAGCCTAGATCGCGGCGTCTCTCAGACAGCCAACAGGTCATGACTCCGACAGCGAGAGACTAAGCTTTCATTCTTCCTTGGAAATAAGGGCAATACAAATTCTTGTTATTGCTGTCTATCCCGTTCATTTCATTTTGAAACCATTTATTTATTAGTGATTTCGGTCGTCTCAACGGCTAAGGTCATTATTCCCGTAAGTGTAGAGCATGTTTGTACCACAGGAACTGGCGGTGATCTTCCCTCCCTGGATGGGGAAATTCGGCGCCGACTCACCTGTCAGCTAGCGCGGTTTTCCCTAACTAGGTATCTCCCACCAGTGGGGCACCGCCCGTCCGAGACAAACTAATCTCCAGGCTCGTTTTCTCTCGTGTGTGGTAAAGTAGTCCATGTAAGTAAGTGTAAGTAATTCGATATAGTCCTCTGGCTAGTGATGGAGATCCTGCCATTATCAGGGGTGGAATCCTCGGACCTCGCGGTCAGGGGCACTGCAGTGACATCAACTGATGCTCAGAGCTAACTAATCCGGTCATCTACATTCTAAATAATAATATTCTGCCTTGGGATTGAGGGCAATCGAAATTCTTGTTAATGCTCTTCAACAATCTAATTTCATTTTCGCGTGAGAAACACGTGTCAATTTGTGTTTTATACTCGTTAAATATAAATTAGTATTAAGGTCACTCTGCAACAAACCCTGAGACATGAAGCAAAAGTGTTTTTGAAACTGTGTGCTCGTAATTTTAAAATCTAATTAATGAAATAAACAGCAATAACAAAAAAATGTAATATTGTTATTTTCAAGAATGAATATTTCGTTATTTAGTGTATAACTTAATACGGACAACTACTTGAAATAATTGTTATAAAAAACTTCTCCCCAATGACAAAGATAGCATCGATCGTGAAGGTACATAAGATTATTCATGACGAACGTGAATTAAACATTTATGTTAAGTGACAATAAAAATTGATTTAACTACCTCTGTATACTTGCTATACAAATTATTACGAGTTGATTCATATAACTCGTAATAATAACATATAAAGATATGATTCAAATAGTACTTCAGATTTTCAAAACCTCTATGTGACTTCCTTGTTCAGTGAGTTCTGTAATATTTTCATTCACGGTTTCATCCAATCGGGAGCTTGAACGTCACCATAGTGACGTCACTGTCGCGAAATATAAGCTTCTAATTGGATGGCAGCGAAACAGCCGATTTCTGTCAGGGACGAAGTTACGAAAATCGCATTACAGTTACTGACTCCAGCCGAGGAAGCCCAGGCTCTCACTTCACATAACGATGTTGCACACGTGATATTTGCACCCGACTTGAGGCAAACCGTCGTGCACTGTTGTTCGGTAGATCACTTCTGATGCAAGGAGTTTTCGAGTACCTGCCGAACATCATTGCAAGACGACTGGCGGACCAATCAAGGGCACAATTCTCAAGAGTAATTTCGTTGTACAACATTCCTTACCACATGGTCATCACTACAAGTTATTATCTTCGACTCCCTTACTTATCTTTTTATTTTATTTTACGAGAAAAACAATTAGAAACTGTGTGCAACGTGCTAAGGGAGAAGTGAATTCAGTGCACGTTTTCATAATTCTGTGATCCCTACCCTAATCTACTTACTAGTTCAATTTTGAATACAGAAAAAATGAGCATTTTTGGCAAGAATTGTTAACAAAATATTCGCTCCAATGTTATAAAATCTATTTTCAAGGGTAAATCTGCTGTAGATTTAGGCTTTTATCCCTCGACATGTCCTTCGCGAAGGAATAATATTTCCTGTCGCGACAACATGCTGAACAATAATTTGAATAACTATATTTCCCACTGCATTCTAGAAGACATGTCCAGATAATGAAGTTGCATTAAGAAAATGAAGTCTTGGAAGTTTGCAACATTCACTATGTGACAGTATGTACATACTGTGTTCTGTGGGAGGGAAGACCCTCCCTCGGATTACAGAATCTATGCGTGCGTTTCCCAGAACCACAATCTCACATTTTGCACACGTGACCTCAATAAGAGACACGTCACACTAGTACTCAATGTCAGCAGTGTCCGTATTTTAAATTGATATTTAAACACGGCTAATATGTCATGTATTCTGAAATTGTGGTGTCAGTAATTTTAAAAATAAATCCATTATAATATGAAACGTAAATGTCTGAATAGCCACTAATCTGAGCAAGTGAGAATAACATAAAAGAGGTGAGTTGGGATCTTATTACCTTTCCGTACACCCGCATGAAACCGTCTGGCTAGGCCTAAGGGTAAGGAGTATAATAATGAAAATTAGAAAGCAATCATCGAGATAAAAATATTCATGCACTTAAAAATTTGCGTAGTTAAACACTATGTACGAGCAACTTTGTAATTAAATATATTCGTAATTAGTAATTACACAAAATTAGAGGCCAGTGACATCACACTGGGAGAGTGGCCAGTGACATCACACGAAATTAATAGGAGGAATTACAAATATTTGGGGATCTTAGAGTTTCAGTGTACAAAATTTGGCGTTCGATGTACTCAGATTTACTCATTCAATAAATTAACACAAAATTTCTATTTAATGTTCTTAGCAAAATCATTTACTGCAAATAAAACTCGCTGACTGCCGCGACACTTAATTTCTTACATATTTAAAAGACTAGCTTCCTTTAAGATCTTTCTCATAGACCAGGCCTTTCCAACTTGCAAGGCCTCAAGGGCCAAAACTAAGATCTTTGACACGGTTCATTACTAGGGCGATCCACACGTGTCCCTGTATTGTGTATCAGGATCTTCCATGCAAAACGCATTGAAACACATTTGAATGATTTTGAATTTCTGAATTTACTAGAGAAAAAGGCCTTAAATCAAAACATAACCTATTTTTACATCAACGGGGGTGTTGACCATGATAGAGTGCGCGTGTTAGACGCCCTGTGTTCGCGAAATGGATGCAAGGGAGTTTCACGTTGGACTCAAAACCTTTCGCGGATCACAATTAATGGCACCGCGGACCGTTAGTTGGGCAACCCTGACCTAGAAGGAGAACCAACGAAAAGATAAGTTCACAAACGATACGAAGAAATTGGAGACGCATACGGAGAAAAAGAAGAAGAAGAAGAAAAGAAGAAAGAGGAAAAAGAAGTGGAAATATTGAGTGACTGATTTTCGGCGCCTGAACTGCTGTGGCAATTAGTCCCGTTGGTGTAATGCTTGAAATGTGTTAGGAGGAAGTGGTATTCCTACCCGCTACATGAGATTCGGAACCGACCAGCACATCGTCTTTTAATATTTCCCTCCTCCAGATTTCACTTCACTTGAGTACCTACCGATAAACGTGACTTTGTAGGGGAGAGGATAGGAGCAGGAAACGGAAGGAGAAATCACGCGCAATCCCTAGCCCGTTTGTTAGGATATTCCTCAGGCATTCGCCTGCTATTGATGGGAAAAACTACAGAAAACTACCGATCAGTGCAGCCGTTCGTGAGAATTCTCCTCCAGACAGACAGCGAGTGAATTCGACCTAGCTATCAATTCTGGCCGAAAATCAAGTACCATCGGGACTGGAAAGCCAGAACTTCCGGTCAGAGCAGCGTAGGTTCCTCAGGGCATCAACTGATGTCACTGCAATGCCTCTGACCGCGAGATCCTAAGGTTCGAGTCCCGACGGCGACAGGATTTTCGACGCTAGCTTGTCAGCTATGTCAAATTCAGTCGCTGTCTGGAGGAGAATTCTACTGGCTGGCTGCTCTGATCGGTAGTTTTCCGTGGTTTCTCCGATTAAGACCAGGCGAATGCCGGAGCAGTACCCTAACAAACGGGCCACGCGCGATCTTTCCTTCCTCTTCCTTGTCGTATCCTCTCCTCTTCCACACACACTACACTAACATGCACTTCACTACCACACATGACGGGAGACCGGTCGGGAGCTTACAGTTTGTCCCGGCCGGGGCGGTGCCCCGCTGATGGGAGATACCTGGTTGAAGGGAAAACACCGCTAGCCGACGGTAGGTCGGCGCCAGATCTCGTCATCCAGCGGATAAAGATCATCGCCACGTACTACACTTACGGGACTAATGTCCGTAGCAGTTGACGCGCCCGGATTCAATCGACGAATCCCACTCACAGTGCAGTGGCAACGCCTGCAGCCCTGAGCCATAGCCTGAGAAAGGCGCCGAGAGGGACAGCGCTGTGGGAAGAAGTGTTTGCGGTACCTGTTGCGTTGAAGGCTGCTGCTGCAGCTGCGACTGCAGGCGGCGGGGGGGCGGCGGCGGCGCGGGGCGCTGTGGCGAGAGCGACGTGGGCGGCGTGGGCGGGTGGGCGTGGGCGTGGGCGCGCGGGCAGGGCGCGCCGGCGAACATGGCCTCCCACAGCGCCTTCAGCCCCATGGGCGTGCGCGCGCGCGCCCGCCGCCCGCCCGGCTCCGACCGCGTCTCCTGCGCACGCGCGCGCTCGCTCCGTCACTCTCAATGAAAGAAATGGCTACTTACTAATTACTACTACACTCACGACTCGTCAGTACAGGAGCAATGAAATAAATGGCTACTTACGTACTCCGTCACTCACCATACGTCATCACAGGAGCAATGAAATAAATGGCTACTTACGTACTCCGTCACTCGCCATACGTCATCACAGGAGCAATGAAAGAAATGGCTACTTACTAATTACTACTACACTCACGATACGTCATCACAGGAGCAATGAAATAAATGACTACTCACGTACTCCGTCACTCACCATACGTCATCACAGGAGCAATGAAATAAAGGGCTACTTACGTACTCCGTCACTCGCCATACGTCATCACAGGAGCAATGAAAGAAATGGCTACTTACTAATTACTACTACACTCACTGCCACTCACGACTCGTCAGCACAGGAGCAATGAAATAAATGGCTACTTACGTACTCCGTCACTCACCATACGTCATCACAGGAGCAATGAAAGAAATGGCTACTTGCTAATTACTACTACACTCACTGTCACGACTCGTCAGCACAGGAGCAATGAAATAAATGGCTACTTAGTACTCCGTCACTCACCATACGTCATCACAGGAGCAATGAAATAAATGGCTACTTACGTACTCCGTCACTCACCATACGTCATCACAGGAGCAATGAAAGAAATGGCTACTTACTAATTACTACTACACTCACTGCCACTCACGACTCGTCAGCACAGGAGCAATGAAATAAATGGCTACTTACGTACTCCGTCACTCACGATACGTCATCACACGAGCAATGAAATAAATGACTACTCACGTACTCCGTCACTCACGACACATCCTCACAGGAGCAGTAAAGTTAAATGCTCCTTTCATACTAAAGTGCTTTATTAGTGTGCCGCGCCCCGACTAGTTCTTTGAGTTAATAAATGATTTTCTTGTTCTTAGACTTAATATCACGATTTTTATTTGTAAAGCTTTACAATATTTGAATAATTACGATGAAGATTTAGATTTGTTTCATTCCGTATATTTCATCTGTTAATTTTATTTTAACCTTCTGTGAATTTTATTTTAAATTGTTTTTCTTTTTTGTTAGTTATCGTTGTTTTTATGGTCGTTTTGTTTGTTTTTATAATTTATTTTGTAAAAACATAGTTTCATTTCTATAATATCCAATTTACTAACGTGTTTTGTTATAAAATAAATTCAAATTCTTCCTTTTCTTATATTAAGATTAACACCTGTCTTTCTTCATACTTCACCATTAGGATGATTCAGGAGACGTGGAAATCCAACTCTTGATCCACATTTTCTTCGGTCTCCCTGGAACGCGTTTTTCTGAAGGTTTTGAATCTTTCTCAATATTGATTACTCTTTTGCTGTCCGACGTGGTAACGTGCTCATTCCATTCTGTTCTCCTTGTTCTTGTAAATTTTACTATGTCAGTCATGTCACATTCATTTCTTATAAATTGGTTATTCATTCTATCCCATCTAGTTACACCCAATATTGATCTTAATATTCTCATCTCCGATATTCTAAGTAGAGTCTTAGTTCTTCTATTATCAGCCCTTGTTTCTGCTCCGTATGTTATTACTGGTCTTACCATGGTTTTGTAAATTTTTACTTTGCTTTCTACATTAAGAAATTTGTTTCTCCACGTCACATCTTTCACACACCCTGATATTCAAATTAAAAATATTATCATATTCTTAATTCTATTTTAATCTTTTGTGAACTTTATTTTAAGTTTTCTATTTTGTTTTGTTTGTTATCGTGGTTCGTGTGGTCGTTTTCTTTGTTTTTATAATTTTATTTAGTAAATACATAGTTTCATTTGTATAATGTACACATTACTAACGTATTTTATACTCTCTGAATCAGTGAAATTGTCGCTGATTCAATCAGTGAGAGACGAAATCACTAATATCTTCAGTCGAAATGTGTAGTTTCGCTGACAACGAATACGCGAACCTTTTCATAATGACCGCCAGCATTGCACTTTTGTCGTCAGTGGTAAAAGTGCCGCGCCACCATCGTTCACTGATCGATCAGTGGTTCACGTGCTGCTGTTTTCACAGATTTCACTGATTCAAACAGAGAAGTTTTACTGATTCAAAAAGTGGACCCGATTTTCACTGATTTGTTCAGCTCACTTCACTGATTGTCAGTGGCAGGGTTGTAACTGACACCATCAGTGAATATTCACAGTCAATCAGTAGTTTTTCACGGATTCAGACTGAGAGAGTACGAAAATTAATTAAAATTAAAAATACCACCGCGGTGCGCGTCTCACCTGGTTGAAAAATATTATCATATTGCGTGTCTTAATTCTATTTTAATCTTTTGTGAATTTTATTTAAGTTTTCTATTTTGTTTTGTTTGTTATCGTTGTTTGTATGGTCGTTTTCTTTGTTTTTATAATTTTATTTAGTAAATAGTTAGTTTCATTTGCGTAATGTACACTTTACTAACGTATTTTCTAGGAAAATAAATTAAAATTAAAAAAAAATACCATCGCAGCGCGCGTACTATCTCACTGGTCGAGCCTGGCGTGCGTGCGTGCGTGGCGCCGCCGGGGCGCACGCGGCGGGCGGCGTGGCGGGGCGCGGCGGGGGCGGCGGGCGGGGGCGGGGCGGCGTCGCCCGCCGCGCTGCGCCGCCGCGAGCGAGGGCGCGGGCGCGGGGGCCTGGGCGGCGTGCGCCCCTGCCGCGAGCAGGAGTGGGAGTGGGAGCGGGAGCGAGTGCGCGTGCGGGAGCGAGAGGCGGCCCGCTTCTTCGCCGCTCGCCCGCCCTGCGCACGCAGTCACCGGCATTACACTTCGGTTTACTTTTTTTCATTTGTTTATTTGGTCAAAAACAGTAAAAACTGTATATGACGTGTGGGGAAAGAGATTATCTGCACGCATTTTCTTGAGGCCCAGAATTAAAAAAACAACAACTAGAAACAAGAATTTAGAAAATAATTATTTTTAACCCTCTGCACTCGTAGGGCGTGTGTGACACGCCACCCATGAATGCGGTGAGGGTCAAGGGCACAAATTTATAGCTAATTTATCTTTCAAAATATATTTTATTACATAGGAGCGAATATTTTAATCAACAAAACTTGAAAAAAAACCGCTCTTTTTTTCTGTATTCAAAATTCGACTAGAATATAGTTTAGGATAGAGATGACAGAATTATGAAAACGTGCACAAATTTCACTTCTCCCCATAGCTCGTCACACACAGTTTTTAACTATTTTCATGTAAATTAGTAAATAAATAAATAAATAAATAAATTCACTCTGCGGTCGGATGTTTCTCAGCACTGCGAGGTCTAACAACTCGTAAGGCACGTCTAAAATGACAATGGAAAACGGCCTGCACAGCTCGAAGCCGATACCCGACGTTCCCCATTTCTAGCTCACTCTCACATTATTACGCCAACATTCTTTAAAAATAGAAGAGTACTCCGAATTTATTCAACAATGAAAACATTACATACCAGGAAAATACATGGGCATCTATGGCATGCCCTACGAGTTAGGGATTTTGGTGTGGCATCTGAGACATGCCCTACGAGTTGTAGGACGTTTCACATTGCATACTAATACGAGCTAGTAGCCATTATTTTCGCGGCATCTCTGATAAGCCGCACGAGCTGCAGGACGTGTAATATGCTCGTCGCTTACGAGTGCAAAAGGTTAACCGCTGAACTCAGGTTTCTAGTTACTCTAATGTTACTCATTAACTCATCGTAACTCAAAGTTAACGTCGATTTAAACACAAAAATATTGTGTTGCAATTGAGTGAATATTGTATCCTAAAACTCAATTATTTAAGTGAATATTGTATCCTGTATTTGAACGAATTAAGTGAATATTGTATGCTGTATTTCTATGAATTGAGGGGATATTGTATCCTGTATTTGAAGGATTTAAGTGAATATTGTATTCTGTATTTGTATGAATTGAGTGAATTTTGTATCATGTATTTGAAGGAATTAAGTGAATATTGTATCCTGTATTTGAATCAATGAAGTGAATATTGTAAGCTGTGTTTGTAGGAATCGAGTGAATATTGTATCCTGTATTTGTACAATTTGAGTGAATATTGTGTCCAGTATTTGAGCGAATTGAGTGCGCGCAGGCGTCGGCTACTCCGTAACCCAAGCAACCCATTACGACTTAGCCACCACCTACCAGCTCCCATCCAGAATAAAAAATAGATATCCATTAGATTCATTCCTCAGCACATTTTCAGACCTGAATTAATCCCATAGGTGCTCTGTCAGTTTCCTATTCATGTGTAGTTAGATATAATTTTAAGATTAGCATTTAAGTTAAATATTAAGTCGGAAAAAATAGATATGATGTAGTGTATATAATACTGACCTATGTATATCCATTCATTAATAAATGTATATTAAAAAAATAATAAAAGAGCGTCGGCTGACCTTGGCCTTGGAGCTGCGGAGCTGGCGGCGGACTCCCGGCTGGAGGCGCGACCTCGGCGCCTCCGCCCCGCGCGACCCACGGCCTGCAACACACACATGCACATGCACATGCACTCATCCTCGCGACCCGCTCGCGGACGTTCGCTCGTGGCTAGGGACTAGTCATGCGACATCCATAACAAAACATCCTTGTTAACATCATCATCTTCCTTTACGGATTAGGCATATTGCCTGCTCCAGCCTCTTTCCATCTCATTCTTGGCCTTCCAATGTTTCTTTTTCCTTGCATCTTATGATTTAGAGCTTGCACTGGAAGTCTGTCTCGCGGCATATTTTCAATATGTGTCACCCATTGCTGTCTGTACTTCTTAATTTTTCATGTATTGTTTCTTTCCGCCCTATTCTTCTCTTATTTTTTCACTTTTTATTTGGTCTCTTAATGTACAGCCCTTTACTTCTCTCAGAAATCTCATTTCTGCTGATTCAAGCCTCCTACAATCTTGTTGTTTTTGAACCCAAGTTTCACATCCATACAGTAATACTGGGAGGGCCATTATATCATAAAATTTTAACAGGGTTTCTTTTCGTGCTTTCTTTTTAAATGTTCCATTTATGGTTCCACATATTGCTTGAAACTTATGGATCTTGCTGGTGATATCCCTATCTCTTCCATACGTAATTTCGCACCCTAGGTAGTTAAAACGTTGTTAACAAACATACATATTCAACATTGGACGGTGTTCTGCATCAACCGGCTATGCGACATCATACAAGTTTTGAGATGAAGTCGTAGGCTTCCGCGGCCGGAGTCATGTGGATGATCTTGGCTGTCCGGGTGACGCCGCGTCGAAGGCTGTGTTGCCGACGTTTCCACCATCTTACCGTGGTCTTCCTCAGGGCTGGAATGAACGGGGCTGTTCATTCCAGCCCCATTCCATTCATTCACCCGGACAGCCAAGATCATCCACAAGTTTTGAGATAATCGTGTTCAAAGGTTTCATTACATTTTCAGCTCTAAAAACTGTAATTTAACTACTTCATTCACTGAAGCGCCAAACAACACAAACATGAGTGGAATCGCTGGCGCTTACCTGCATAATGGTGAAATTAGGAACACCAGATTTGAAGATCTAGGTTTATAGCCGGTTGTTGCGAAACAAAATCCCTGATGTGACAGATGGCGTTTACATTTTTCATTAATTATAAGGCTATTTTTACAGATTTTGCGCTAAAATTTTGCGAACACTTGGAACATGGTCCAATGCAACTGATGGCGTCCATATCTCATTTTTTTAAAAAATGGCGCTTAGCCAGTTGATGCAAAATACTGTCCAATTGAAACGCCGATGTTAATAATACCTCGACTATAAATCAACCATGTTTTTCAACATGGATGTTTTCAGGCTAGTTTAGTAACCTCTGGTCATTAAATTCGTGTGCATCAAAATTTAATTCTGCAGTGTCCGTGTTTGTTAATTCGCCAAATAACGATAGGAGAAGACGGGATAGGCTCTACGTCCACAACGCATTCGCTTCCCACCTCTTCGTAAGGGAAATGAACAGGAAGAAAGAGAAAATACAAATGCCTGGGAGACATACGGGCGAGAGGGAGATTGGTCGATGAAGGTAGTAGTGCAGAGTCCCTTTGGTTCCTGCACATGATTTGAGAGAACACATCATTTAATATTTTAACTTTTACTGTATTGTGATCATGGAATTTTTCATTTAGAAGCAAAACATTGGAAACGAGAAAGCATCGAGCACAAAACATGGATATTAGAAACATCGGCGTTTATATACAGATGTTTAAAATACCGATATTTCTACTAAAAACATGGATGTTTTGAAAAAATTGACATCAACGTCGCATTCCTATTAGGTACCGCATTGGCATGCATCAATCTATGAAATACGCAGCCATTTACGGAACGAAAAAATTATAAAATATCAACCTCTGGCAAATGAGTTAAAGGAAACGTGGAGCGACGTGGAAATGGTGACGATTGTACCAATTATTCTAGGAGCCACTGGTGAAATTCCTAAGTTCCTTCATGAATCCCTGGCTAAACTACAACTGAAGAAGGGGTTACACATCCAGCTGCAAAAGATTGTCATACTAGACTCATGCAACATCGTGAGGAAGTTTCTAAACGTTGATGATTGATCAGTGCTGATTATGAAAGATGAAACGTGTATCTCTTGTGCATGGTAACCGAGATGCATGAGTGGAAAGAAGTGAAGAAAACAAAGAAATAATAATAATAATAATAATAATAGTGTTAATATTAATAAGTATCCAGGAGGTATCAACCACATAGTTTTACAAAACTTTGTATATGACACCTTCTGTATCGTTAATCATTATGCATTTCGATATTATCTTTGTTGAAACCATGGGATATAATAATAATTATTATTATTACTATTAATATTATATTAATTATTATTATAATATAGTATAGTAATTATATTATAATAACTATTGTTAATATTAATTATTATAATATATTATAGTAATTATATATAATATATAATAATGATTATTTTTACTTATGACTGTAAATGCTTAGCAAAGAAAATGACCTTGACGCAGTCGCTGCAGACGCGGCAGGGGGAGTCGTGCTGGTCGTGGCGCTGGTAGGCGTGGGGCAGGCGCACGCCGCAGGCGCAGCACGCGGCCGGGTCGTTGAGGCGCAGCGCGCGCGCCAGCAGCCGCTCCGCGCGCGACGCCCCCGGCCACACCCCCTCCGATGCGCCCCCCGCCTGCCAACACATCAGCATATGCACTCTACACGCACTTATACATACCTCCACGCCCCTCCGGCACGCCCCCCGCCGCCAACAACACCGGTAGCCCTCCTCCACCTACCCCCTCACGCATCCATCCTGCGTAATGCGTCCTGCGCGCACACGCACACACCATACACACAGACACACACACACACAGACACACACACACACACAGACACTCTTAGACACACACACACAGACACACATACAGAACATACACATACACAAACACACAGACACACACAGACACACACCACACAACACACACACAGACACACACAGACACACACACATACACAAGACACACACACAGGCACACACACAGTCACACACCACACACACACACACATACACACACCGCACGCACGCACGCGCGCATGCGCACACACTAACCTTCCGCACACCCCGCCATCAACCCATGCATTGATTGATTGATTGATTGATTGATGCGTGTTTCCGGGCGCGTCGACTACTTAGGTCATTAGTCCCCTAAGTGTAGTGCGTGTGTTTTTTCTCGGGAGGTGGCGGTGATCTTTTCTTATAATAACAAATATGTTTATTATTTAACAAAAATCTACGATGGTCCCCCTCACAATGATCCGCTGAATATGCCCCTGATGTCACACATCGATGTTCAAATTAAAATATCAATTTTAATAAAACATCGACCACAAATCATCCATGTTTTTAAACATCGATGTTCTAAATGTGGTTTAGTAATTTAAAACATTCTATTCGGGATAAACAAAATTTAATTTCACACTGGCGTGTATATTAATTTATAATTAAAATGTAACTCACAATAAAGTTATAAAACGCCTCTCCATGTAACAAAATACGATGAAAGACAAAAAAAATACAATAAAAGACAAAAGAAATACAAGCTCATCAGGATCATCTCGCACGAGGGATAGTGAAACAAAACAAGATCTCAAATCCCAGCAAAGAAAACAGACTGCCTCCTCCCAATACATATACTTAGGTTTTTCTTTCTTGGCGCGTGGAGCAGTGTCATCAAAAGCAATATCTCACGATATTTCGCGTTGTTTTCCGTTGTGGAGCTAGGGAGTCGCATGATTGTCCGTACTGCTCGATACAGTCGCAATCACGCGAATCCTAGCGACACAACCGAGAACGCCGCGAAATACCGTGAGATATTCCATTTAGATGACACATCCCACGCGCAAAGAAAGAAAAAGAAACGAAGTATAACACGCACAACACTCGCGGTGGCAAGGCCAGATGTCTGCTTTACGCGCCCGGAGGGGAAGGGGGTGGGGTGGTGCGTGGGAGGGCACTGACCTGCAGCAGGCACCCGACGAAGGCGTCGGCGGCGGCGTGGCCTGGGCGTCGGCGGCGTCGGCGGCGTCGGCGGCGTCGGCGCCTCCCGCTGCCCCTCCGCACTCGCTGCACTCTGCAACAGAGGACGCTCACGCTCGCTCACTCTCCGCGCCTCCATTCACGCTCCATTCACGCTCGCATTCACACCACGCAAGTGCTGACAAACACGGGAAACAGCACGCACTTTTCGTTGAACTCAGAGAGTCGACAACGAAAGTCGAGACCCGCGCTACAACAGCAAGCACTTTCTCGCGTTATTTGTAAATTCGCGATTTCAGGGAGTTCAACGAATGTCGAGACCAGCGCTACAACAGCACACACTTTCTCGCGTTATTGTAAATTCGCGATTTCAGGGAGTTCAACGAAAGTCGAGACCAGCGCTACAACAGCACACACACTTTCTCGCGTTATTTGTAATTCGCGATTTCAGGGAGTTCAACGAAAGTCGAGACCCGCGCTACAACAGCACGCACTTCTCGCGTTATTTGTAAATTCGCGATTTCAGAGTTCAACGAAAATCGAGACCTGCGCTACAACAGCAAGCACTTTCTCGCGTTATTTGTAAATTCGCGATTTCAGAGAGTTCAACGAAAGTCAAGACCCGCGCTACAACAGCATACACTTTCTCGTGTTATTTGTAAAATCGCGATTTCAGAGTGTTCAACGAAAGTCGAGACCCGCGCTACAACAGCAAGCACTTTCTCGCGTTATTTGTAAATTCGCGATTTCAGGGATTCAAAGAAAGTCGAGACCAGCGCTACAACAGCACGCATTTTCTCGCATTGTTTGTAAATTCGCGATATCAGGGAGTTCAACGAAAGTCGAGACCAGCGCTACAACAGCATACACTTTCTCGCGTTATTTGTAAATTCGCGATTTCAGAGAGTTCAACGAAAGTCGAGACCCAACGCTACAACAGCACGCACTTTCTCGCGTTATTGTAAATTCGCGATTTCAGGGAGTTCAACGAAAGTCGAGACCCGCGCTACAACAGCACGCACTTTCTCGCGTTATTTGTAAATTCGCGATTTCAGGGAGTTCAACGAAAGTCGAGACCAGCGCTACAACAGCAGCACTTTCTCGCGTTATTTGTAAATTCGCGATTTCAGGGAGTTCAACGAAAGTCGAGACCCGCGCTACAACAGCACGCACTTTCTCGCGTTATTTGTAAATTCGCGATTTCAGAGTTCAACGAAAATCGAGACCTGCGCTACAACAGCAAGCACTTTCTCGCGTTATTTGTAAATTCGCGATTTCAGAGAGTTCAACGAAAGTCAAGACCCGCGCTACAACAGCATACACTTTCTCGTGTTATTTGTAAAATCGCGATTTCAGAGTGTTCAACGAAAGTCGAGACCCGCGCTACAACAGCAAGCACTTTCTCGCGTTATTTGTAAATTCGCGATTTCAGGGAGTTCAAAGAAAGTCGAGACCAGCGCTACAACAGCACGCATTTTCTCGCATTGTTTGTAAATTCGCGATATCAGGGAGTTCAACGAAAGTCGAGGACCAGCGCTACAACAGCATACACTTTCTCGCGTTATTTGTAAATTCGCGATTTCAGAGAGTTCCACGAAAGTCGAGACCCACGCTACAACAGCACGCACTTTCTCGCGTTATTGTAAATTCGCGATTTCAGGGAGTTCAACGAAAGTCGAGACCCGCGCTACAACAGCAAGCACTTTCTCGCGTTATTTGTAAATTCGCGATTTCAGGGAGTTCAACAAAAGTCGAGACCCGCGCTACAACACCACGCACTTTCTCGCGTTATTTGTAAATTCGCGATTTCAGGGAGTTCAACGAAAGTTGAGACCAGCGCTACAGCAGCAGG
>JAHLJT010005437.1:89936770-89981792 GCA_031308135.1 Acheta domesticus | reverse complement strand
TCCGTGGTTTCTCGGATCAACGCCTGGCGAATGGCACCGCATTGACCCTAAACACACGGGCCAGGACCGCGTGCGCTCTTTCCTTCCCATTCCTAGTCCTATGCTCACCCCTTACATACGCACACACACACACGCACGCACTTACATACAGTGCACTACCATACATGTCGGGAGCATAGAGCTTGTCCCGGCTTGGGCGATGGTCCGCTGGTGTCAGATACCTGGTGGGGGCAAACCCCACCCGCCGGCAGGTAGGTTGACGTTGGTACTCGTCATCCACCGAGGTATGATCACCTCGCCCCCTCTCACGCGATTAAAAACATGTGCACCACACTTACGGGACTAATGTCCGTAGCAGTTCCGGGAATCCCTAATCAGTCAGTCGCCTTCTGTCGTTCAATACTTTCGAACACCATCTTACTCTAAGAAAAAAAATCGTATACAAAAGAAATCTTTTCCTTTGAATAAGTGAACTCATAAGCCATCTTTAAGCACAACTCTGTTAGTTCGATTGTTCTTAACAGATTATTAAATACCTAGCGGCCGCCGGCCGTAAGAGTAGATTTACATTCATGTCTTTGGTTGCATTAAGCCGATAGAAACAGAGTTTACGAAATAGCTATTAACTTTAGCTAGAAATATTACGAGTGTTATTAATTGCCGGCCCCACAAGTTAAAAATCGAGGCAGAGAGAAGCCGAGCCGAGAAAATGCGTCTCTACCGCCGCGGAAAATTGGCCTCTACCGCAAGAAATTTTAGATCCCGCTGCGGAAGCTACACGGGATTTAATCCCAGAAAAATCTAAAGACGATATGAAAGGCATTCCAAGCCTTAAGGCTTGGAAAAAGCGACATCCTGCCAACGTGGCATTCACAAGATTGCAGGAGTGCCAAAAATTGTAGCCACCTATCATGGTCTTCCCAGAATCCGAAAAATGCGGCGGCCACTCTAAGAACTTCGGCTACGGCATTGGGCGATTCAGGATCTTAGGTTACAGATTTGAAACGTTTGGCAGGTGGGGGAGCTCCACCGTTGCCGAATCCTATGTTGAGTTCGTGATAATAAGGTGAAAATGGTAACAAAAGACTATCGGCGAGGAAGGTAGTGAGTCGATTTCCAGTGGCGACACCACATCGTCACCACACCGTAAACTGGAGAAAAGATTCATTTTATGGAATGCCAAAATGATACTAATTTACCCAGCATTTATTTTTCTAATTGCACAATTAATAACATTACGATTAACCATGAGCATCCCCCAAAATGATGAGTTACTTTTATTTCTATTTGTCTTGTAAATTGCCATGCGGTTTTTTCGTAACCATGTTGGCTTGCGATGAATCGGTGATTGTTTATTTACGTTGCTGAGAATGTTAATTTCTTAACATACAGGTAGGTACAAGTGACCTTAACAAACCTGAAGGGTTACACATTAAGAAGGCTTAAAGACGCATGTGACCGATAAAACAAATAAATTACATATTTGATTGACGTGTATGTGAAGAAAGGTTTGTGACCGCACCCGAATGTGCACTTTTAAGGGAGCACTTTCGGAGGAGGGAAACCCAGGAGGAAGTTCATTCCCATCGGGGTGGGGAATGATCACCACCGCCTCCAGGTATAAAACCTTTCCTTACACTAACGCACTGGCGGATGCGTGGGGAGGGGCATGGGGGGCCAAACTCCCACGCCACCTTAGCTACTACACTTCGCTTCGATTGTTCTTAAACAGGCTATTAAATACCTAAAGGCCCAAGCCGATATATCGACGAAATAGTCAAAAGTAAATAAATAAATAATATATTTGACTGACGTGTATGTGAAGAAAGGTTTTGTGACCGCAACCCGAATGTGCGCTACTAAGGGAGCACTTTCGGAGGGAGGGAACCCAGGAGGAAGTTCATTCCCATCGAGTGGGGAATGATCACCACCGCCTCCAGGTATAAAACCTTTCCTTACACTAACGCACTGGCGGATGCGTGGGAGGGGCATGGGGGCCAAACTCCCACGCATCTTTAGCTACTACACTTTGGCTTAGATTGTTCTTAACAGGCTATTAAATACCTAAAGGCCCAAGCCGATATATCTACCGAAATAGTCAAAAGTAAATAAATAAATTACATATTTGATTGACGTGTATGTGAAGAAAGGTTTTGTGACCGCACCCGAATGTGCGCTTTAAGGGAGCACTTTCGGAGGGAGGGAACCCAGGAGGAAGGTCATTCCCATCGAGTGGGGAATGATCACCACCGCCTCCAGGTATAAAACCTTCCTTACACTAACGCACTGGCGGATTGCGTGGGGAGGGGCATGGGGGCCAAACCTCCACGCCATCTTTAGCTACTACAACTTTCGCTTCGGTTGTTCTTAACAGGGCTATTAAATACCTAAAGGCCCAAGCCGATAGTATCGACGAAATAGTCAAAAGTAAAATAAATAAATAATATATTTGACTGACGTGTATTGAAGAAAGGTTTTGTGACCGCACCCGAATGTGCGCTATTAAGGGAGCACTTTCGGAGGGAGGGAACCCAGAGGAAGTTCATTCCCATCGAGTGGGGAATGATCACCACCGCCTCCAGGTATAAAACCTTTCCTTACACTAACGCACTGGCGGATGCGTGGGGAGGGGCAGGGGGGCCAAACTCACATGCCATCTTTAGCTACTACACTTTCGCTTCGATTGTTTCTTAACAGGCTATTAAATACCTAAAGGCCCAAGCCGATATATCGACGAAATAGTCAAAAGTAAATAAATAAATAATATATTTGACTGACGTGTATGTGAAGAAAGGTTTTGTGACCGCACCCGAATGTGCGCTTTTAAGGGAGCACTTTCGGAGGGAGGGAACCCAGGAGGAAGTTCATTCCCATCGAGTGGGAATGATCACCACCGCCTCCAGGTATAAAACCTTTCCTTACACTAACGCACTGGCGGATGCGTGGGGAGGGGCATGGGGCCAAACTCCCACGCCATCTTTAGCTACTACACTTTCGCTTCGGTTGTTCTTAACAGGCTATTAAATACCTAAAGGCCCAAGCCGATATATCGACGAAATAGTCAAAAGTAAATAAATAAATAATATATTTGACTGACGTGTATGTGAAGAAAGGTTTTGTGACCGCACCCGAATGTGCGCTATTAAGGGAGCACTTTCGGAGGGAGGGAACCCAGGAGGAAGTTCATTCCCATCGAGTGGGGAATGATCACCACCGCCTCCAGGTATAAAACCTTTCCTTACACTAACGCACTGGCGGATGCGTGGGGAGGGGCATGGGGGCCAAACTCACATGCCATCTTTAGCTACTACACTTCGCTTCGATTGTTCTTAACAGGCTATTAAATACCTAAAGGCCCAGCCGATATATCGACGAAATAGTCAAAAGTAAATAAATAAATAATATATTTGACTGACGTGTATGTGAAGAAAGGTTTTGTGACCGCACCCGAATGTGCGCTTTTAAGGGAGCACTTTCGGAGGGAGGGAACCCAGGAGGAAGTTCATTCCCATCGAGTGGGGAATGATCACCACCCGCCTCCAGGTATAAAACCTTCCTTACACTAACGCACTGGCGGATGCGTGGGGAGGGGCATGGGGGCCAAACTCACATGCCATCTTTAGCTACTACACTTTCGCTTCGATTGTTCTTAACAGGCTATTAAATACCTAAAGGCCCAAGCCGATATATCGACGAAATAGTCAAAAGTAAATAAATAAATAATATATTTGACTGACGTGTATGTGAAGAAAGGTTTTGTGACCGCACCCGAATGTGCGCTTTTAAGGGAGCACTTTCGAGGGAGGGAACCCAGGAGGAAGTTCATTCCCATCGAGTGGGGAATGATCACCACCGCCTCCAGGTATAAAACCTTTCCTCACACTAACGCACTGGCGGATGCGTGGGGAGGGGCATGGGGGCCAAACTCCCACGCCATCTTTAGCTACTACACTTTTGCTTAGATTGTTCTTAACAGGCTATTAAATACCTAAAGGCCCAAGCCGATATAACAGTACGGAATTGCCAAAAGTAAATAAATAAATAATATATTTGACTGACGTGTATGTGAAGAAAGGTTTTGTGACCGCACCCGGACGTGGGTTATTAAGCGAGCACTTTCAGAGGGAGGGAACCCAGGAGGAAGTTCATTCCCATCGAGTGGGGAATGATCACCACCGCCTCCAGGCATGAAATCTTACCTTACACTAACGCATTGTCGTGGGGAGGGGCATGGGATCCATACTCACACGCCATCTTCAGCTACTACACTTTGGCTTAGATTGTTCTTATCAGGCTATTAAATACCTAAAAGGCCCAAGCCGATATAACAGTACGGAATTGCCAAGAGTAGATAAATAAATAATGTATTTGACTGACGTGTATGTGAAGAAAGGTTTTGTGACCGCACCCGGACGTGGGTTATTAAGCGAGCACTTTGGGAGGGAGGGAACCCAGGAGGAAGTTCATTCCCATCGAGTGGGGAATGATCACCACCGCCTCCAGGCATGAAATCTTACCTTACACTAACGCATTGTCGTGGGGAGGGGCATGGGATCCATACTCACACGCCATCTTAAGCTACTACACTTTTGCTTAGATTGTTCTTAACATGCTATTTAATACCTAAAGGCCCAAGCCGATATAACAGTACGGAATTGCCAAGAGTAGATAAATAAATAATGTATTTGACTGACGTGTATGTGAAGAAAGGTTTTGTGACCGCACCCGGACGTGGGTTATTAAGCGAGCACTTTGGGAGGGAGGGAACCCAGGAGGAAGTTCATTCCCATCGAGTGGGAATGATCACTCACCCGCCTCCAGGCATGAAATCTTACCTTACACTAACGCATTGTCGTGGGGAGGGGCATGGGATCCATACTCAACGCCATCTTAAGCTACTACACTTTTGCTTAGATTGTTCTTAACATGCTATTTAATACCTAAAGGCCCAAGCCGATATAACAGTACGGAATTGCCAAGAGTAGATAAATAAATAATGTATTTGACTGACGTGTATGTGAAGAAAGGTTTTGTGACCGCACCCGGACGTGGGCTATTAAGCGAGCACTTTCGGGGGGAGGGGTTCCCGGGAGGGGGAGAGCGGGTTAGTGTTTCGTGGCGGTTCAGTGAAGCCGAAATTAAAGCGAGTGTCGGCGGCGCTGAGGTCACATCCCCGACGGGGAACATCGTCCATCGCCCAGCGACCAGCGTGGGAGGCTCTCTGCCACTCCAGAGAAGCGGTGCCGGTCACCGAGCGCTAGTTACAGTCTCTTTCCTAATGGTAACCTATACAGACCAGGATGTTTACTAGAAACGATCTTCTTCTTCACTTCCAGGATTAGGCGTCTGCCTGTTCCGGCCTCACAGAACTTCTCTCCATCTCTTTTTCGGCCTCCCTGTATCTCTTGTTCCTCTTGGTTTATATAGGAAGGCCAACTTCGGTAAACGAGAATTATCCATCCTTTGTACATGTTGTAGCCACTTGTTCCTGTACTCCATCATTCTTTCATTGAGGCTCTTCACATTCAGTTCTTCTCTTATTTCATCATTCTTAAATCTATCTTCTCTTGTGCAACCTTTAGTTCTTCTAAGAAAATTTCATTTCTGTACTTTGTAATTGTGTGTAAGTGCTCTTTTAGGGGACCCAACTCTCACTTCCATAGAGGAGGACAGGGATGGCCATTGTGTTATAGAACTTTATTCTTGTCTCGTTCCTTGTTTTGTTTTTCATTGTCCTATGAATTATACCACATACTGATTGAAATTTTGACAGTTTCTTATTGGTATCTTCATCATATCCTATTTCACACCCTAAATAGTTGAAAGAAGAGACTTGTTCAATGATTTTGTTGTCTACTACAATCTTTGTTCTAACAGGTGATTTTCCACAAAAGGCCATAACTTTTGTTTTCTCTTTTGAGATTTTTATGTCATATCCCTTGCATATTTTGTTTAAGTGGTGTACTGATCTCTGTAAGTCATCCTCTCCTTCTTGTAGTATTACGGCGTCGTCAGCGTATAATAAAATATTTAAATAGTCATTTTCTGTAATACATATTCCTTTTTTTATAATAAGTTTCCATTTTTGGATTATGTCATTTAATATATATGTTAAAAAGCGTGGGCGATATTGGGCACCCTTGTCGGACTCTTTATTAATAGGTATTTCCTCCGTCTTCTTTCTTCCTGTGTTTATTATAATTTTTGAGCCTTCATACATGGTACTAGAAACGATACGAGGAGAAATCGCGTTTGTGATCTTCTAGTGAATAACAACTAGACGGTATGAAAAGCGGAGAGCCAAGTAGCTCTCACCAGCATTGTTCCTTCAGACGCCGCTCACGCTTCTCGATGTCAGAGTTACGTTAAGTTCGTATTTCAACGAGTATACAACTGCTGTACAACTTATTGTAATAAAACACTTTTTAAAAACTTAATTTCTGACACTGGAACTTAATTCGCGCGTCCTCACGGCACACGTCTCTGACACGACTAGCCCGAGAGGGGTGGCGCGGGGTCTCTTGTGACCCCACTATCTTTGCTTAGCTGCAGTTGCCGAATTTTGCGAGACAGAAGCTTTACATTTCGCATACTTTTCACTATATTCTTTAGCTTCTGTCTGAAAGATTTTCAAAATTTTATATGTAATAATTAATTTATAAATAGTTGTGAAACCAATACAAAGCATCTTCATTTCGCGGCTTTTTGTAAGTTGTGTTGATTGGTTTTCAGGCATTTTTCAATAAATTGTTTCTTTTTTATGTGAGACAGTGTTAGAAAATGAAACTTACTGAATTTTCTGATATCTTTGTCGTTGAAAATTCAGGAAAATGTAAATAGAGTCACTACATAAAATGAAAGATGAATGATAATTTCGCCCTTTTGTTTGAATTTCTCATTTGCATGTTTGTTTATTATAGTGCTTTGAGTTAATGCGGCCCTTATAAATGATTAATTATTATTAAAATAACTAATTTCGCACTTATTTCTTGTTAAATATTATTTTCTGAAGAAATAAGTTAAAAGGGTCAGAAATGACCCCGCGCCACCTCAAACGTGACTCCGGCAACCGCCACATCTTTGGTGATAGGGATAGCAAAAACACATGGATTTTTGTTAACACATCGATATTTTCCACTAGAAACATCGATGTAATTTTACTGCGATTTCTCTGACTTTGGCCCTCAAGTTCACTCAAATCTCATCTTCGCGATGGAATACGTCACGGCATTTCACTTCTTTCTCGGTCTTGGTAGTAGAAGTCGCATGATCGCAAGCATTGCTTAATACGGTCGCGATTGTGCGAAATCTAACGGAACGACTGAGAAATGCGAAATGCGAGAATTCTCCTCTAGACAAGCGACTGAATTTGACCTACCTGACAAGCTAGTGTCAAAAGTCCTGCCGCTGTCGGGACTCGAAGTTAGGACCTTTCGGTCAGAGGGACTGCGGTGGCAAGGTGGCGTATGGTTCATGCTTCGTTTGTGAGGGCATTCGCTTGATGTTGTCGTCGAGAGCATCCAGGCGCTAGGATTCTCCTCCAGTCAGCGGCTGAATCCGACCCAGCTACGGCGCTAGTGTCCCCCCCACTGTGGAGCATCAAACCCTAGGACCGCCAGGCAACGCTGGCTGGCGGCTAACAACAGGCGGCGAAGGGCTGTCTAGGCGGGCGGCGAGGCCGGGGCGGGGCGAGCGGGGCTTTGGTGAGCGGGGCGGGGGCGGGGCGGGCGGGGCGGGGGGCGGAGCTGGAGTCCAGAGCGGTCGATACGTGGCAGAGAAGACCGCCACCCTCCCGCTCCCCTCCGCCCCGTCTCACCCCGTCCCGCCCCGCCCCGCTCCGCCCCGCTCCGCCCCGCTCCTCGCTCCTTTCCCGCCACACTCCGCCCCGCCTCCTCCTCCCCGCCACGCTCCGCCAGGCCCCGCGCCGCTCCGCTCCGCCCTGCCCCGCCCCGCTTCCCCTCTCCAGCCTTTCTCCGCAGGCGAAGCTCGCAGCCCCACGTGACGCCTTCCGACCTGCCCTTCCCCGCCCCGCCCCGCCGTGCCCTTGCGGCGCTGGCCCTAATCTGCCCTTCCACGTTCAGGCCCTGACGCGCACGTGAATAGCCGGCCGGGCAGCCGGTTGCCCACTGGCAAAACAGGACTTCGGCGCCCTTCGAGTGCCTGCGGATGATACGAAGCTGCTTGCACCGGGAGGGGTGGCTCAACTCATGGCACTGCAGCGCCTCTGACCGGGAGGTCCTAGGTTCGAGTCCCGACGGCACGGCAGGATTTTCCGACACTAGCTTGTCAGCTAGGTCGAATTCAGTCGCTGTCTGGAGGAGAATTCTAGCGGCCAGCTGCTCTCATCGGTACTTTTCCGTGGTTTCTACGATCAAACACCAGGCGAATGCCGGAGCAGTACCCTAACAAACGGGCCATGGACCGCGCGCGATCTTTCCTTCCTCTTCTTTGTCCTCTCCTCTCCTCTTACACACACACACACACTTACACTAACACGCACTACACTACCACACATGTCGGGAGACCGGTTAGGAGCTCATAGCTTGTCCCGGCTGAGGCGGTGCCCCGCTGGTGGGAGATGCCTCATCGGGGAAACCCTTTTGTTGTCGGTAGGTGGGCGCCAGATCTCACCATCCTGCGGAGGAAGATCACCACCACCACTACCTCTTGGAAAACACGTGCAGTGCACTTACAGGACTAAAGACTTTAGTGGTTGATGGCCCGGAATCTCAATCAAAGACAAAGCTGTTTATCAAACGTTCTATCCTCAAGGCATGGTAAAGGGAGAGGCATAACTCGGATTTTAAGCGCACAAGAATAAAGAAGGGTGTAAACCCTTGGGTTTCCTCACCTCGCGTTGCTAGGCGCGAGGAGATAATTCGTGTATCCTTTCGAATCCGTCTCTGGCATTTCTCCAAAGGATATCTTTTCCTCGCGTTCACACGATAATTTGACAGGCCGCCAAGAACTATAGATCTAGAAGCGCCCTTAAGCCATACTCTTCATCATCATCATCATCATCATCTGTCTTTCGATAACCTGCCCTCCCGGCCCTTTCTTAATTCGTCCTGACTCGCTATGCTATCCTCCTCGCCCTCCTCTGTCCACCCCTGGTCAGTTCTGCCCTGCCTTGCTCAAGCAGGCGTACGTTCATGAAATGTACGCGAATTTATTTGTTTATTGGTCAAAACAGTAAAAACTGTATATGACGTGTGGGAAAAGAGATTATCTGCGCACATATTCTTGAGGCCCAGAATAAAAAAGCATCATTTGAAAAAATAGAAACAAGATTTTAGAAATAATTATTATTTTGGAAAATTTTGAAAAATGTTGTTCCCGAGTTATAGATCAATTTCATCGGTAAGTGAACTGATTTGATTTTTCTGCATTGCTAACAAAATACTAATGAACATCAATTCTACTCCTACCATTACAAGCAAAAGGACTGCTCAACAAAACGTGCGCACAGTGAAGCTACATTTACGTCCAGAAGCAAAACAAGGGGCCATCTCAGCATTTGCTCAATGGATCAGGGAAACTGGACAAAAAACCTGATCGAGATAGGGGTCATTGACCCGGAAGCTGAAGTACAAATGTACGCGAATAACATTAACATGTCGAAGGACCTTTCTATGACATCATAAACTTTCACTTAATTACCATTTTATTAGACTTTTACACTCTCAGGCGCTCTTTGTTCTAACGGAATAGAAAATAACTCTTTGAGCGATTTTCGAGATATATGAAAGTACGCATATGCTTCGTTGAATATCAATGCTCCAAATTAAACGTTTTGTTCTCAAATTGAACCGTTTCATTTTCCGCTTTCGCTTGAACCAAGTGTGCTTGCGTACCCTCCACAGCTCACAATTACTAAATACGCAGATTTAAAATTTGAAGGAAACTTGTTTTGTTCGCTAATTTTTAATGGAGATGAATTCGTAGGGTTACGGTATATTCTTTGTATTCTTGTACATTCAATTTTCCCATATTAAACTCCAATCTTTTAAAATATTTGCTGCTTTTGATTTGTCCTAATGTTGTTAACTTGTATTTTCTTCCTTTACAAAAGTTCTCAGTTCGTTTTCAAACCCATTTTCTATCGTTAATTGGTCTACAATGGTAAATCATTTGGTCCACTTCATGATCATAAGTCGAACCAAACATTGCTCGCAACATTTTTCTTTACAACTGGCAACAATTGGCACACAAGAGGCAATGGAATATTTTTAAAAAATATACCACTATTATGTTGTAATAAAAAGCTCTTCCCAAAAAAGGGTCCAAAAAATTAACCTCCTAACTGGTGATAATTTTGAACTGATGATTATGCATGTGTAAACTCATCTAATTCGGACCTATGCTTCCATTTCTTACAAGCGATTACCTGATATTTCATGAACAGTCTGTAGAATTTCATCTCAATGCTTAGCACTACGAGAATGTTTCCTCGTACGCAATATAATGCACAGTTCTAGGGCTGGGTTCGTTCGGAATGGTTTTCCTTTCTCGCTATGGAGTAGAGTATGTAATGCTGCGCGAAAAAAAACGGCAATTTTCGGCAGAAAAACTCTTATTACAGGGCCCTGGTAACGAAAAAGTGGATTCCATTCGCTAAATTTAGGGGGAAAATCCTCTAACACGTCCTTCATATCGAAAAATCGGATTAGAGCAAAACGTCTGTTCGTCCGTCCTTCAGCAACGCTAGCGGCTAAACCATTCAGCTGTTTTTCTTCAAAACTGTTATTCCCTTCATCGATCTGATTGATGTGGCGGTCCCTTGAATTTGAAACCGAAATTTGAATTTTTGGGGGTACTTTACATGAAGTGCCTGGGACATACTTCAAAATAAAAAAATGCTCCATCGTTTGGGTTAAATTTCCTTATTGGATAGTGTGAAGGACGTTTAAGAAAATGGTACAGGTCTCATGTTCGCTGAAAAGTGATTTTTTTTAAAAAATTGCAAAATTTAATGATTTTTTCGGCGTCTTTATACGCTGCAACTATGAGGATAAAGAGTTTACCCTTAATGAAATCTGTTTCTTAAAGATATATTTTGAAATAAGGTCGTGTACATTTTTCGAAAATTGGAGTGCTTTTCGCGTAACTTTGCGTAAATACGAGCGAGAAAGTACGCCCTCCGTGGCCCGAAATCGCTAAGACAGTAGTGCCGTAGTGATCTCGGACTGAGGGGTCGCGGGTTCGAGTCCCGCCTCGGGCATGGTTGTATGTGTTCGTTCCTTTCACCCATCTATCATCACTAGAGACCGGAACAATATGTAGTATAGAAAACGTCAAATATGTACATAAATATGTAATGAGAACCGTAAAAATATGTAATAAATATGTAAAATCGAGTATAATATGTAATATTAAAATACACTAATAATAAAAATACATTTACGTTATATGAAATTAATTTTATAAAAACTGCTCACTTCACATCATACAACTTTCTCGTCAGTAGTAAAAAGCGTAATATAATTTAATCCAGGACCGTAGTTTAGCAGCCAGACTAATCGCAATAGAAGCCATCGCACAAACTGGCCAGATCTACGACCAGGACTCATACACTGTAGCATCTTCATCGAAGTGTAACACGTCGGCGATCGCAATTTTTTCTCGGAAATTAAGGTTACTGATCACCATACGTGGTGTCAATTTATTTTGGACACGTAGAGTTCCACAATTAATGTTTGGAAAGGCTGATTTTTAAAAAAATACATCTTTTATAAAAAATATATGAAATTAAATTGAAGAAAAATGAAATTTCGATAATATAGTACGAAATATGTAAAAATGTGTAACGAAAAATTTCGATATTGTGTTAGGAGGGCTATGATTAGCCAAGAGTTACAATTTCGAGAACGGTAAGTACGAAGACAAAAAATATGTAAATACATAAAAAATCCGGTCTCTAATCATCATCATATCGTTTCATCCTCCTCAAATCGTTAATGTTAAATCCAATAGTGGACGCTAATGTCCTAGTAGTTGAGGCGACCTTAAATAAATAAATAAATTTTAAAAAAGTACGCCATGTTTACGCACCATTAGTTTCTAATACGACGCTGTTTTCTGATTTAAGACAATGATTTTACAAAATGCAGAATGTTCGCACGAATCTAGCTGTTATTTACTGCTTCGTAGTATCATAATGATTTCGTAGCGTTGTTTCACCCTAATTGGCTAATTGGCTTCCGTTTCTTGATTGGTTGACGGTGTCCTGTTGCTGCGTCGGAAAATTCGGGCAGGAAGAAGCAATGAACCGAATTTCCGTCGTTCCGGGAGCCCTGCCGAAAGGTCAAGGAGCCAGTAAAGAAGACCGTCTTGTTCTTCTACAGATAAAACCAGGACCTCACCCGCAGAACTTTGTGTTGCGAAATGTTCGCCCACAAATATTTTCGGCTTGAGGCGGAAGTTGGCGCACTAGTGTTCAGTGTGTGTGCCGCGTCGCTGGGTAGATCTATATTTGTATTCCGTGTAGTGGTATTGTGTGTATCTATATCTGCATTTGTGTATTTGTTTTGTAGTTTGTCGCAAGAAGTGACTCGCCGATTGTGAAAATTCAGTCGGCACGTTCAGTATGCAAATAGGCAGAAAAACTTCTTCTCAATTCAAAAAACCAAAATTCCATTTTGAAAAAAAATCTAAATTACTGTGTACTATCTATTGAAACCACAGATACCTCATTTGATCGTAGGCTTCATAGTGTTTATTTTGAAATTCCACACGCACATTCGAAATTATACCAATAAAAGTTCTTGTTCGTTTTATGCTAGGAATTATTTTTTTTATCTAATTCGTTGGAATATATTCAGAAACAACACCCAGAAAAATGAAGAATTTTAACATAAAACTGAAATATTTTACAGACAAAATTTATTTCCGTCTGACCGCGTCTGTCCGTCCTGACCGCGCCTGACTGTCCGTGTAGCGTTCCGCCTGACCGCAAGTGTATATGTCCGTCTGACCGCTTGTGTGTCGGTCCATCTTACCACCAATGTGTCTGTCCGTCTGACCGCCCTTGTGCCGGTCCATAGGCGGTCAGAAGGACCCACACAAGGGCGGTGGGACTTCATTGGCAATGAAGGCACTTCGCTCAATGAGGGATAGATGGAACAATGGAATGCGGGACTGCATTACCTCAGGCGCACACGTGTCGTCTCGTGGCGGTGGCGGTGGGGGGCGGCGGTTTGACGTGTGCACAGGAGGCCGTGGAACCGGTCGCGGTGCTTCGCCCGGCGGCACAGACAGCGGTTCAGACCCGGGTTCGAGTCCCGACAGCGCGGCGCAATTCCCAAACTGGCTAAAGCAGCAGGTGGCTTGTTGCGTAGCGGTCAGAATGAATGCCTTCCATTGCTGGTGCCCGGGTTCGGTCCCAGGTGGCGGTACTTCTAAGAGGAATTTCTAGTGGACGAAAGGAGTTTTTCTCGGAGGACTTCCCACCGGGAGAGGTGGTTCAGGGCATCAAGTGTCAATGCAGTGCCTCTGGCCGGAGGTTCGAGGTTCGAGTCGCGACAGTGGCAGGGTTTTCGATACCACTAGCGAGAATTCCGTCGCTGTCTGGAGGAGGAATTCTAGCGACCGGCTGCTCTAATCGGTTGTTTTCCATGGTTTCTCCGATCAACACCATGCCATAATCCTAACACCGGCAGTATCCTAACAAACGAGCCACGGACCGCGCGCGATCTTTCGTTCCTCGTCCTTGTTCTATCTTCTCCCCTGCGGGTGATCGTCTCCAACTCTTCACTAGAGACCGTGCTCACGATCCCCCCCCTGCGGGGATCGTGAAAAAGGTGCCTTTATTTCCGTGAAGGTGTCTTTTGTTTCTGTTTTACTCGTTATATTTGGTGTGTGTATAACTGAATGGCTCTTGGCTTCGTCGTGGCAGTGACCCAATACTCTGGGCATAGAGGATGGACTAGGCGTCCAGGCGCACGTGAGTGGCGCGTCGTCATACAGGCGATGCTGATGAAGGGGGATCGTGAAGGTGTCTTTTTATTTCCGTTTTGCTTGTTATATTTGTTTGTGTATAACTAGCAAAACATACGTAACCTGAGGGGAATTTGCTTAGTATAGGTGAATATTAAAATTGCACATATTAATAAAAAAGTGGAGATAGAAAGGTAAAGAATTATAAATTCATGACTAGTAGTGCTACAGAATGGTACAGACCTCTGTTTTCTTTGGTGTAGGCTATTTTATCACACTTACCACGTTCTCTAGGTAGCTGCCATCTATCTCCGCCTGAAGTAAATTTTTTGAAATTTCCTTAATTTTTCGTTTTCCTTATGTAGAGCCGAAATATTACTTTAACGCCGTATTCTCAATCATGGATTACTTCGAAAATAATCTGTGAATCGAGGAATTCGTGGATTAGGTTAACACTCGGATAACTCTCAATTCTTATTCACAAACCGCGGTCATCAGAGAATTGGCGGATTCCGAGGGTTACCCTTGGCCAGAATGTTACAGGAAATATGATTGGCTGTGGAGTATTCGATGTGGTTCTGTTTGTAAACATTAATAATAGCGCCACTTCAAACGCGATCTCCAATGTTATCATTTCGCGTACTAAGTAATGTATCCAGGGCCAACCAATCTAACATTTCTATTTAAGAAATTAATATTTTCACAATTGTCATTGACAAATACGCGAATACTGTTGTACGCAAAGTTACAAAAGCAAAAAAGAAGCATCACATAACCTGCAAACGAATTTCAACGCAGTAAGTATTGTTTAGCAGTTTAAGAACAACTATAAAGGCTTGAAAAGAATGGTTTAAAAGGCAGGAGTGATAATAAAGTTCCTATTTACAATGACAGAAGCAGCTACAACACTGTGTACTTAATTGGATGGGAAAATTACTGCATTCATCCGCCTGAAGAACGTACTGCATGTGACTATGATTTGGGATATGAAAAGGCAGTTAATATGACTCGAAGTAAGTGTTTTTGGTTTTATCTACCTTGCAAGTTGTGTATTTAATTTTCAAAACAACAGTACTGGCTCTCTACCAAGAGTTTTACAAATATTTTTGATTGATACTTTGTGTTCTGGTGAAGGGCTACATGCAAAAGTTATTTCAGTAGTTTTTAGTGCAACTAATAAAAATAATTTCACCTCAAGACTATTTTCAAAGGAATCGTGCCACCCTAAACCATGGTTTTACCAAACAAAATCAAATCAAATATGATGTCATGAAACATTCAAATGCAAGTAATACTTGCACAATTTTTTAAAATGAAATGTATACAATAAAACATGATAAACCATGTCTTTTAATAAAACAAAAACAAATTCAGCATAATTGTCATAAAATTCAAAAATTGGAAATAATCCTGCCCAGATATCAAAGTTACTTTGTCTTCTTCAGAAGATACAAAATAAAATTTTATTTTTGTTTTGGTGTGACATACTGGAATAAATGTGAAATAGTATATAAAATATTCTTTGGTTTTCACATAGATTTCAAAACTATTATTTGCACATTTTCATGAACTCTTATTGTTAAATGTACTAATTCATAGTTTATGTTTTGTGCTTCTCTGAATCCATAGTAATCTATACTTGTTTAAATGAAAAAATACCCTTCTATTTCTGGAAGCTGAAGCAGATTATTGTTACTTCGTTGCTGAAAATGTAAGGTAGGCTAAATATAAAAAATATTGAATTTTAAAAATCATTTACATTTATAATATCATTGAATTTAAAGAAAGATTAATTAAATGTCAACAATCATTATTGATTATATATCTGTCTTATGATATCTGATACCACAACTTCTATAAATATATTGTGCATATTGTTAATGTGCATAGTCTATATTCGATTGGGATTCCAGTATCAAACATTCTTTTAGAATATTATTTATGTTTGGACTGATTGCAGGGTTGGATTTCTGAACTTAGGATTTAAAAAAATTAAGATCTGTTGTATAAGGGAAGTAATTAAAACAAAATTGTTTTGGTTTTTCAATTTGTTTATTGCTAGTAATTTTATTATCAATTTTTTTAACAACCGAACCATCTTTTAAAGCATTTGTAGAGTGCTGAATTTATGTTTTCATTTATTCTCTTTTCAAAAATCTAATTCTACACTCTCAATTGTAAATGAATTGAAACACTTATGTTTCCTGAAGTTCATCTTTGGGAATCTTTACTATAACGTTGATGGATTTGTGACATATCAGTTGACATTGTAGATAAATGAAACAAGTTTCTTTATTATCAGCAAACTTTTGTTGGCAGTGATGAAACCAGTTATTTTACAATTTCTACAATCATATTCATGTCAATAATATTCGTATGTTTTTATTGTTTGTCTTTCTTCATTGCATAAAGAAAGGTTCCATTCATTATAGACAATCAGGTGATAATAAACAATATTTCATACAAGGTTGAAGTTTGTACATAAAACAAAGTTGGAGTTTTTACAATGTTTCAGAGATCATTTGTCTCCATCGTCAGGTACTTTTTGGCTTATATTGGATATAAGCCAAAAAGTACCTGACGATGGAGACAAATGATTTGTGATGGAGAAGTGATTGTGATTGACATGTGATGGAGACAAATGATTTGTGATGATGGAGACAAATTATCTCTGAAACATTGTAAAAATTCCAACTTTGTTTTATGTACAAATTTCAACCTTGTATGAAATATATTTTATTATCACCTGATTGTCTACAATGAATGGAACCTTTCTTTATGCAATAATATTCATATTTAGAAAAAGGGACTCATAAAGATATCCTTTAAAAATGAATATTTTATTTCCAAATAGGATATGTCAGAGATAGATAACCAGTACCAGCAGCTGCGAAAGGGACCAGAAATTATGAGAATGGTACTACTTCCCAGGAATGCAAACAGTACCTGAAGGATTCCACATTCTTAAAGCATCAAGAAGAATTTGAGTTTATGAATGAACAAGAGTTGAGGATGCTAATGTTTATCTACCTAAAATTTGAATATTATCAAGATATGAAGAACGAACAATTCATTCTTTAAAAAAAATTAAATTTTGTCTACACGTTAAATTAGTAATGGAATCAAATATGGACTACATCCTTTATTTGTTTGTTTTTAGCAATTTGAGATTTTATATTTGTTCTACAAATGGTTAGCAAAGGAATAAAATATTCATTACATTGAAACCATTCAGCATATTTTGCTATGTCTCTTCTTTTTTATTTTTGTTTATTGTGTTTATAACTTAGGGTTCAGTTATATTCCTGTATTTGGGCATTAAATTTGTGAAAATTATCATTTATTTACCAGAAAAGTTTCTGTTTCAATATTGAACATTAATGAAATAAAAATATTTGTTAACTGCATTCAGTTTTTATTTATTTACTTCAAATGAAAAAACTTATAATTCAATTTAACCAAGGATCTACTTAGTAGCATTTTTGTCTAATTGTTATTGTATTCTTTCTTTAAACCTTTGTAATCCATTTCAATTTATTTGAATTTATGGTATATTCAAATATTTAACTTGAAATTCCTTGACCATTTATTTGCCTGATTATGTTAACAATATCTACACTGTTTTTGAGTGTTGCAAGTATATATTTCTGATGATCTCCTATAGTGAATGTAAAAATTAAAAAAGACATTCTAATAGATGAAAGTAAGATAAACTATGACCATACCTTTAATTGAAAGCAAAAGCTAATAATGTGATTTTATTAAAAATAACCTGCACTGATAGAATGATAAGTCCAAATTATATAATATTAAATACGATAATTGCTGAACCCGTTACTAGAAACAATATTATTATTCAAAATTATTCAGCATTAACTGACTACTCAGATTTATATTACTGATGACGGAATGGGAGCAAATAGAGGAGTCTCTTTTTATTTCAAACGCATTCCATAAATTCAACAGCAAACAAATCGTACTTGGCGGAGTCGTCTGTATTGTTTAACAGGGTCGCCAATGGCAACAAGTGCAATTCGCGAATTATACGCCGAAATCGGATGTATAACCCACGGATCGAAATCGGGGTGTCTAATCCTCGAATCGCAACCGATCCTGCCTCGTGAATAAGGATTTTTGCTTTGATTCGCGAATAATCTGGACTCGACGATAATTCTCAGTATTACACGGTATTGAGAATATGGGCGTAAGAATATTAAAGAAGAGTAAAACCACATCCTAAATGACAAATTTCATTTTCAAAAATTGAAGCCGTTTTTAAGATAAAATCGTTTAAACCGTTACTGAAAATGCGAAATTGAAGCTCTTTTACATAGAAAAGTTGAAGTTTTCGGAAAACTTTATTTGAAGTCATTTAAAGCACTTTAACTCACAAGTGCAATAATGTTTACGAATCGCTGGAAATGTGTACGGTGTGACAGATATTTTTAAAAAAATTACAATTGTGTAATTTTGAGAAAACAATATAATACACCCAAATGAGTTTTATGTCATAATAAACAGTGCAACTAGTACTACCCTTTGAAAAAGTTAGAAAAAAAATTTGGTGCCGTTTTTGAGAAAATAGTGTTTGAGCTGACTCCTGTGGTTCGTTTCCATAGTTTCAATATGGCGGTCCGCGCTGCGCAATGGATCCCTGAACTAGTGGTGCTACAGAATGGCACAGACTTTCCCGTATTAGTTTTCTATTTCCTTGGGTCTTCACTATCTATTCGGAATTGCCACATACTCTTTCTTGCCAGCTACCATCTATCACCGCCAAAAGTACATTTTTTTGTCATTTTCTTAATTTTTTCGGTTTCCTATTGGTAGAACGAAAATATCAATTTTAGAATATTAAAGAACACAAATTTCTTTTAAAAATTATGTGCCGTTTTAAAGAAATGCGAAATTTGAAGCTCATTTTCACAGAAAATTTTTGAATTTTCAAAATACTGTATTTGAAGTTATTTGAAGCACGTACACTCACAAATATAATAATGTTTACAAATTGCTGGTAATGTGAATATTAAAGATGAGATCCTTTTAAAATAAATACGTTTATGTAATTTTTGAAAAAACAAAAAAGTCCTGAAAATAAACTTTACGTCATATTAAAGAGTGCCCTTAGCACTATCCGATCCATTACTCGATGGTCTGACGGTGAGCGTGCCGGACTGTCATACCCAAGTTCGCGGGTTCAAACCCGATCGAAGCCGTGGATTTTTGAGGGCGAAAAAATCCTTCGTACGCCTTCCGCGGAGGGGAAGTAAAGCCGGCTGGCCCATGTTAGTAGATTTACTTGCATGTAAAAGATCCTCAAGCCTAAATGATGCCTCTGAGCTAAATTCAAATCGCCTGTTTCGTCGTCCGAGATAATACCTTCTTTCTCCGCTAGGTGAAAGGAGCGTAGCAAAATTTGCGTGGTCAGACGGAAGAGCGGGCCTGATGGCCCGAGTCTCGCCACGTGAAATAAGGCATTAACTATAACTATAACTATAACTATCCGATCGAAAAGTTTGAAGAAATTCTTTTCACCATTTATGAGAAAATTGCGTTTGAGCGTTTCTGAAAATGCGGAAATTTGAGCTAGTTTTCACAGGAAACGGTTGTGTCTTGTTCATTATCTTTTTGTGTACGGGAAAGTAAAAATCGAAGGAGCAGCCCTCTACGTGCCGTTGTGCGTCGTGTCTATTCTGCGCCCGTGGTGGCCGGGGCCGGATTTGGAGCGCGCGTGCACGCTCTTTGGAGCGGATTAGGCACGGGCCGCTGGGGGCCGGGCGTGACGTCAGCGTTTGATCTCCGCCCGGGCGCGTCCCACGGCCCCCTGTCGCAGCGGTCGGGCCAATGATGTATATAAATACCAGTGGCGTAGCGTGTCTCATGCGTTTAGAGATGCTCAACAATAACGCGAACTGAAGACATCGTGATTCTTAATGTTCTCTAGAATCTAGGTTATTGAAACAAATGTTACACTATTTCAACAGATTTAGGAAACTTCTTGAAAACAAATTATTAAATAGCTCCGCTTCTCACGCGCGTTTGACAATGAGATCATTTGTGAATTGATATATTTCGAACCAAAATAAAATTTAATATATTAAGTCAGCATTCAACTTCTTAGATATTAATTGAAAATTAGTAGGCAAGCACTATATCTACTGTTTGTGCTCATGACCAAGCACGGAATCACGAGGTAGAAAGAAAAAATATTTCTCTGACAACCTCAAGTGTGCTGCGCTCTCGTGTACAAACGAGCAACTTGCTCTCATAAGCCTTTCTCACCAGCCGTATGCTGCCCGTATGCTAGCTTTTCGGGACTCGAGAATCCTGGGGTAAGGGTGAAGAGGGGAGGGGAGAATCTCGCCATCTGCGCATGCGTCATTGCTCGTCGCAATCTCGCGGCAGACGCTAGAAGCATTTTAGCGTCCAAGCGATCAGAGGCCAGCTTGTATTAACGCGCGGAATTCAATCATAGGAAATCACTTTAAAATTAATACAAAACGTGTTTCGCTCAGTGTGTTTCACTCTCTTGGAAGATTATCAAATACAATATTTAGGTTTGTTTGATTAACATTTCACGTGGGGATGCTCAGCATCTTAGCGTCCCCTGACGCTTTGCCACTGATAAATACCACTAGATGGCTGACTCCGCGCTTTCCCAATAGGCGGAGGTGAGGCCGTACAAGGAGCAATGTTGCACGGCAAAAGCTTCGAATGTCAAAAGCAGCCCATGACAGTTCGATAAATTCTTACGATTGCAACACTTATACATTGTATTTATTAACATGGTTCTATACCATCATAAGAAAGTAAAGCAGTAGGCAACAACAAATTGTCGAAATATATTTTATAATTTGCATAAAACTACGAACAGCTCTGGCATAGTGTTACCGGAGACTGGCAAAAATGAGGACTTGTTTTTTATGATGACTTACAGGTACATACTTCTTATACTACTTCAGAAGATATCAATTTATATGTTAATACTACACGTGACAGTAAATTATTATTACTACGGCAGCTTTATTATTAAGGATTCTTTCTCTGTTTCAGTATTCCGTTTTCAAATACAAGAATAAGACGCACTTATTGTTCATGTGATTAAAAACTGCGTTTCACTCTAAATATCCTTTTTTTCTCTCTTAATGGGTAGTTGTAAATAACTGCTGGATTTGGGAGGTGGCAGAGAGATTTATAATGAAAACAATAGAGAAATATAGTACATATGTACTTCGTATGGGCAGACATTTTTATTCGCATATGAATACAAAACTTTTTGCAGGAGCAAACATTCAAATGAAGCCTTTCACCATTGAAAGAAAATATTCAAATAATAAATAATGTTTCTTTTAATTTTACATAACAGGAAATAGAACAAAACATACATTTAGAGAATAAATAAATGGATTAAAATACATGTTCAAAACGTGAACACTTAAGACTAAGATTCCACTACACGATATTGTTGTGAAACCCACCTTATAGTGGTAAAACATGGATAAAACAAAGGCAAAAAATAATTGATTTTCTGGGCCAATTTTGAAAATAACAATTACATTAAGTAAAGATCAAAATTAAAACATTTAAAAAATCAAAACAAAACATGTTTCACTAATCACTGAAGAGAAAACTCACTACAACACACAGCTTTCGGCGAACAAGGTTTTTGCCGTGCAAAATGACGCCTTGGGTGGCCTCACCGCCAAGGCGACAGTCATCCATCTAGGAGTGTGTGTGTGTGTGTGTGTATATGTATATATATATATATATATATATATATATATATATATATATATATATATACTAGCTGATCTACCCGGCGTTGCCCAGGCATTTATTACAGTAAATTTTTAGCCAGGAAGAGGTATTCCAGTTATTCATGCTGTGCAGTGGGGTCTACTTCTCTCCCATTGTATATCTGCCCCGCCAAGCTAGCCCTGTCATGTCTTTCCCCCTATTTGGAAATTTCCGGTGTGCCTCGTTCACTTGCTTACTAAAGAAAGTTTACATTTTTCTAATTGGGAGTTTCAGCTCCCAAACATTTCTTACTTTATAAATAAAAACAATAAATAAATTTAAACTGTTAATACAAAACACTCGTTAAATACTTGCACAAATTGTAGACTCACATGTATTCTTTTTGTGGAGTTTTATATCCCGCCCTCGGTGGCTTATTGGTTAACGTGCTCGCTTTCCATGAAAAAACCCCGAGCTCGATTCCCGGCCGGGTAAATTAGAACTGTGCCCTTTCCTTACAAATGTCTCAGTATCTATTGCTGTGTGACGATGAGAAAGCCCATCCTAAGCTTAAGAAGAGCGGTGTATACGGTAAAGGGAACGTGCTAACCACTCGAACTAACCTCGTGCTAACCACTCGAACACTCGTGTCCGAGAGGCTGTGTCACAGCCGGTCAGCGAAGGCCCGTAGCAGGCTGTCGAGCCAAAGGACGGGAGTTTTATATATTATACCAACACTTTCAATAAATTGTAAAATTGTAAAACTAACTCATTTTTATATTTTTTGCTTCTATAGTATTTATAAAGAAAGATTAAAAATTTATCTGCTGCCAACTCGTGACCTTGAAGGGTCTTACAGTTTTAAGCATAGTATACGAAACATCCGAGAGTTCTCGCATAGGTACGCTAGTAGACAGATCCGGACAAATAGATATAGATGTAACGTATTTGTTGAATCGTAATAATAAAAGTAAATGAAAATACACACACACACATCATTGGGTCGGGCCTAGCAACTCTCCATCAAAACCGGGGACAACGGTCAAGGGTGTTACTATAGGAGGCGTTAGTATAGCTGCAGGTTACGCTCGCCTCCTTCCGCACAAAATTGGCCAATTTGCGAGAAACACGAAAAGTGGTTCTGAATGTTCAATTATTCATAATATATACATAAAAGAAACCGCTGAAGAAAGCGAGAACGTCGAGAAAAATTAAGCTAGAAAAAGGAATCGAATTGTGCAATTTGAGTGCTTTATTATTTCTGGCTTAATTTTTCTTTCTGATCAAATGTATTCATTTCTTGTGTAAATAATAAACAATTTACATGTTTCTGGAGTGTTTCTATGCTTCAGTAATGCAAATTTTTGCCTAGAAATCATTTTTTCAAACCAACTTTAGGGTGCTTATTGCGGCTCAACCATTCGAAATATCCGCGTAGTTTATTAGACAAAATATACTTAGAATTGTTTTAAGAGCTTATTTTCCAAGTTTTGACGTTTCCTCCCCGGACACCCTGTATAAAATCAGGATTTAGAAAAATTGTTTGTTGTAAATGCCATCTTTTAAATAATTAAACCAATATTTAGTCCTAGCGATAGACAGTGGCGTATCTACGGTATGACAGACATGGCACGTGCCATGGGCGCCACTCACAAGGGGCGCTATTTAGAGTATTCCGGGTAAAATAAATAACAAGAATCTTAATTTGAAGTATCCTGAGAGGGGCGCAAATTCTATGCTTGCCATGGGCGCCTGAATACTTAGATACGCCTCTGGCGATAGAGTAGGTACTTCGATTAATTGTTATTTTTGAGAGATTTTTTAATGACAAATGTGAAATGGCGATGTTGTACTGTATTTAAATGCGCATTTCCATTGGAGCGAACAGCCCAGAAGCGAATTGAGAGCGTCGTGGCTGCGGCGACTTAGCAGCAGGAAGAAGGAAGAGAGCGCTGCTTATCAACATCCGCCCGGGAGTGACGTCATGAGCGTGAAGGAGGCTTGGCGGTTTGTGGTTGCTTCGTTGGTTTCAGCAAGATCATGTTGAGGACGTGGCCCCTGTTGGCTTATGCAACCCGCATCGCCGACGCGTGTTTTTTCGAGGGTGTTGCGTTTGCCCCTGTAAATTGTCTTCGCCGAATAGATGTATAGAAACGTTACTCTCAGAAAGCTGGACGTGAAACAAATGAAGGTCGTGTCAGACGATGGCATTGCAAGAGATAGTGTCGAATGATGAGTTAGATTTCTAATATTAGTTGGAAAACAAGTTCGGTGAAGGTAGAAATCAAATTAAATGTATTATCGACGCAAGTGTAAGACGGAAGTAGAAAATGCTGGGTGTCCTATAGTTTGGTCATTCTCTTTTTTGACATACACGTATTATAGTTCATTGCCAACACTTCAATTGTAACTCGAATTTGTCGTAAACCTCAGTGCTTGAAGAAAATATTCTGTCGACCAAATATCTTCCACGTTTTCCGGTACACTTGTTCAGGTTAGCGGATGGACGATATATTTTGTGGGTTATAGCCTTCATAATGTTCGATTCCTCTAGTTTGTAAAGCGGTAATAGTTTTTCCTCGTGTTATATTTTCATTTTTTGTGATATATTGTGAAATATTGAAATGCATTATGAGTCAATATGATTTTCGAAAGAATCTAAGAATACTTTAAGTATCTGGATGGTGTAGGACGTTGAGATTTTGCAGAAATGTACCACAACATTGGAGGTGCAATAAAACCACACAAAAATTTCTTCGTTAAAAGATAGTATCTTTGTGGAATTTCTTTCCGTTCTTCCTTCCTGTTCTAGGATAGTGTTCTTCCTTCCTGCAGTAGATAGTAAAATGACATTTGCTCTACAAATCTCCAATGTTATTATTTGTTTCAGTGTTTCAGATTATCCGTGAAGACTGCCTACCTTTAAATGTATGGTACTTGAGATTATTCCTTAAAGGGTTAAACGTATTCTATTTTTAAAATGTAGTCCTTTAAAAATTAGTTTTCGGAAACTTCAAGATACTTTGTTCACATTGAGTATTATTGTGCGAACATTCTGAGGAAAATTCATTTTACCTTACACGTGTTTGTGAGTAAAATAAGAGAGTAAATGCGCTTTTACTTCCCTTTGCCTGTGTATCCTCTGTGCGTCAAGTACGTATTTTTAGGAACTGCTTTTTAAAAGGTGGTTGGTTTCATTAGCAACACCTCTGGTCCCTTGATCTGAAGTATCAAAATAACTCTTGTTCAGTCTTTGCGTAATATTTCGTTGGGTTTTCCGAAGGTGCATCTCAGACGTATCTTTCCAAGGCGATTATTTGTGATGATTGATTGTTAGCTCCCAGTAGGCCTCTAGGCAGATTAAAGCAAACGTGGGCACCGCTGACTGTGATTGGCCCGGGCAAAGCAGGGCCCGCCGCGGACAGGGGGGGCGGCCCGCGAGGCTCCCGGTCGGGAGGACAGAGGACAGAGGACCGGTCCCGGCGCCGCTGCCTTTAGCGCCCAAGGCCGCCTGAATCACCAGCGCCCGCCCTCCACCGCCTCCTATGCTCCTCCTTCGATTGATTGATTGATTGATTGACTCGTGTTTCCGGGCGCGTCAACTGCTCAGGTCATTAGTCCCGTAAGTGCAGTGCGTGTTTTCCCCTGGAGGTGGCGATGATCTTTTCCCCGCCGGATGGCGAGATCTGGCGCCGACCTACCGTCGACTAGCGGGGTTTTCCCCCCAACCAAGTATCTCCCACCAGCGGGGCACCGCCCCAGCCGGGACAAGTTGTAAGCTCCCGACCGGTCTCCCGGCATGTGTGGTTGTGTAGTGCATGTTAGTGTAAGTGTCCTCCTTCGACATTGCATTCTGCTTTAGGTCGCTCGCTCTTTTCGCATTTGTATTCTTCTTTGACTTGCTCTTCTTTGTCGCATTTGTATTCTTCATGAACTTGTTTTCTTTTTCTCCTTTGTATTCTTCTCGAACTTTTTTTATCAAGCAGTGATAGTTACGCTGGCGATCATGCGACATCTAGCGGCACGAACGATTGATTGTTTGTGATTCCGGGCGCGCCAACGCCAGAGGCCTTAGTCGGGAGCGCCAACGACATTAGTCCCGTAAGTGTAGTGCGTGTTTTTCATCGGGAGGTGGTGGTGGTCTTCCCCAGCTGGATGGCGAGATGCGCCGCCAATCTACCTGGGTTGTCGGGGATTTTCCCCAACCAGGTATCTCCCACCAGCGTGGCACAGCCCCAGTCGGGACAAGCTCTAAGCGCCCGCCCGGTCTCCCGGCACGTGTGGTAGTGTAGTGCATGTTTGTGTGTGTGTGTAGGGGGGAGGATAGGACATGGAAGAGGAAGGAAAGATCTCGCGCGGTGCTTGGCCCGTTTGTTAGGGTACTGCTCCGGCATTCGCCTGGTGTTGATCGGAGAAACCACGGAAAACTACGGAACAGAGCAGTCGACCTCTAGAATTTTCCACCAGACAGCGACTGAATACGACCTATCTGACAAGCTAGTGATGAAAATCCCTGTTGATGCACTGAGCCATCTCTTCCGGTGGCACGACCGAGAAAGACGCGAAATGCCGTGACGTATTCCATCGTGAAGACGGGACTTCGACGCGTCACGTTAAAGAAACAAGTTTAAAAGAAGAAAATCGGTGAGGAGGTCGCTCTCCCGCTTTTCTTCCTCTGAAAAACCACTCTTTTTCGACATACACGTAGTTCATTCCCAACACTCCAATTATAATTCAAGCCTGTCGCAACCTCAGTGCTCGATGAAAATATTCTGTCGGTCAAATATCTTCCACGGTAGCGTACAAACGGACAAATTACAATACAATGTAGTACCCAAACGGACAGATTACAGCATACAATACAATGTAGAACCCAAACAGACAAATTACAGTATACAATACAATGTAGTACCCAAACAGACAAATTACAGTATACAATACAATGTAGTACCCAAACGGACAAATTACAGTACACAATACAATGTAGTACCCAAGCGGACAAATTACAGTATACAATACAATTTAGTACCCAAACAGACAAATTACAGTATACAATACAATGTAGTACTCAAACGGACAAATTACAGTATACAATACAATGTCGTACCCAAACGGACAAATTACAGTACACTATACAATGTAGTACTCAAACGGACAAATTACAGTATACAATACAGTGTAGTACCCAAACAGACAAATTACAGTATACAATACAATGTAGTACCCAAACGGACAAATTACAGTATACAATACAATGTAGTACCCAAACGGACAAATTACAGTATACAATACAATGTAGTACCCAAGCGGACAAATTACAGTATACAATACAATGTTGTACCCAAACGGACAAATTACAGTATACAATACAATGTAGTACCCCAACGGACAAATTGCAGTATACAATGTGTTCGGGCCCACAGCAAAGCAGAAATAAATACGCTCACAAGCAAGGCAGAACAGTTGAATTGCGTAATCGGCAGAGCGCAGCCGTTGACCGCTGAGATCACATATCGCCTTCACATCCGTTGTTCCGCGTATTTTTCAACGGACGGCAACGGACGGGCGTGGCCGCTCGTACGTGTTCGCCTGCCCAACTCGCCCCCACAGCGCGGTCCGTTGGAGGAGCAACGGACAAAAACTGCCAGATCATTGCAAATCCAGATCAAATGGCAAATGGTAATTGGCCATCGCCATCCCCACCTCTGCCGCGTGTGTGAGCCCTTTCCTAACGTCTCTGCCCCAACCGAATTCGGCTTAACCGACTTCGTTAGTCCGCATAAAGACACCGTGCAAGATAGACGCGTGTGTTAGGGCTCCGCGCAGTAGCGTGTAAAGAATCTATAATCGTGCAAATGAGCTGCATACGGCTCGCACATAAATTGTTTAATCGTGGCAGTGCACGCTTTAATTGTGTCTGTCGCTCTTCCGTGGGTTTGCGCCCGCAATTTTGGTTGAACTATGTAACTCGCGGCTGCTTCTGGTCGGCGGTCCAAAGTGTCACTACAATAACTACGCTTGGACAGGTGTATTAATGCACCAAGAGAAAGTTTCATCTTCATTCTGTGCTTCTTGTGCATTTACTGTGTGAATAGTGTACATTTACTTATTAAACATTGTTTGTGCTGGAAATTTGCTCGTATATGCATCCTGCACTCCTGCGCCAATCCCAAGAGCTATCAAAGGGTTTCGGGGCTACTGTACTTCAACAATACAGTCCATTCATACAGTCCACTCATGAACATTAAGTGTATAGTAGCCCCGAACATGGCGCCTTCGAGCCGGATTTTGAAATTGTGACCTAATGGTGTATGAACTAGCGTTCTCTGTAGCTGCAAGTGTTGACCGTGCTCTGCGGATGTCGATCCACTGTTCTTCAACGCCGCCAACTTCAATACGTGCTTCAAGAAACAAGTCTTCAGTTGTAAAAAATTGTGCACCGATTAATGTGTGCTTCAAGAGCAGTGTTCTTTGTGTGGTGAAAAGTTCCTACCAGTGCAAAAGGATGCCCCAATCAATGTGTTTTTTCAAAGTAAAAAATTTTAATGTGTTCAGTAAAATTTTTCTATTGCTGTTCAATGTAAATGTTTTGTATATAAGGTGTAGCCTGCACAGCTAAATAATTTTCTATAAAAATCTTGTGGGCAGAATATAAATTTGTTCACCACTGTAATCAAGTTTTAAATCGGTGCGACTATTTAATTGCTCAGTGACAGCAAATCTTTTCTTTTTCATATTCCAAGAACAGCATATTGACTTGTTTTTTGTGTTCTAGAAAATCTGTGAAACGTTTTGTCTGTTTTTTGTTTTTCTTTTCAGGTACTTCATTGTGTGAAGTGTATAAGTGCCACTGTGTTAATCTGTTAGCACACGTGAAGTCTGTGTTTACCGCTTGCAACTTGTATTATAATTGTGTTAGTAATATTTTTTCATTTTTTAGCAACATAAGGTTAGTCATTAAGGAATTTAATTTAATTATTTAAATGCAAGCAGCAAATTTCAAATGCAGTGTGTGCTAATCAATTTAATTTGCCACTGTCATTTGATGGCAATTCAATTAAGTGTTTATTTTATCTGTGACCAAGTGTCATTACAAATAAGTGTTGACCAGCAGCAGTCAGTTGTTCATCATGTTAATGTAAGTAGGAAACAATCAGCTGATTCTGCCTTGCAAAGTGTGCATGCTCAGTGAATTGAGTGCAGTGTTTCTACGGAAGTGTTATTTCAATTTTATTGTGTTTATTTGGGTTCATTTGTGTATTTTTTCTGCTTTGCGTGGTGACCCTATTAATTATTAACCATGGCTAATCAACCTTCAGACAGGGCAGTGAAAACCCAAATTGCCAGATTAAATAATGCCATCAAGGATGTCGAGTCACTTGTCGACAATTTCAATGACCCAGATGAGCAAATGTATCAAGAGCTATTAATCAAATCTAACAAATTGGATAAGGTGCATGACAGGGCACAAGATCTTGTCGATGAATTAGAACCTGATTCAGAATTGCTTACCACTGCTGAGGAAGTGTTTGATAGATATGATAAGGTTAGTGCGAAGGCAAGGGTTGCCGTATCGCAACATAAACATTTAAACCTTGAATCACGCCCAGCTTCACCTGTTTCCTCCTGTGCATCAGAAGCCTTGAGTGTGAGTTCAATCCCTTTCAAATTACCTGAAATGAAGTTACCAACATTCTCTGGTGATATTTTAGAATGGCCTAAATTTAGGGATATTTTCCAAAGCATTGTTATTAATAATCCAAGTCTAACAGACTCTTCAAGATTTTACTATTTGAATGGTGCTTAAGAGGGCGATGCTAGGGCAATTTACATAATCTCCAGTTATCAGATTCTAATTTCCCTGTCGCCTGGCAGTTATTAAAAAATAGATTTGATTGCCCTAGACTAATTGTTGCTCAACATTTGACTGCTATATTAAATCCCCCTAAATTAGTTCATGACTGTGCCAAGTGCCTACAAAATTTAATTGATTTTTTCAACTTGCATATTAATGCACTATTAGCCCTTAAAGAAGACTCTGATCTTGCTGACTTATTATTAATTGCTCTTGTGACCAAAGGACTCCCACATAATATTCTCAGGGAGTGGGAGTTATCCTTGGACACTGATAATTATCCTGACTTTCAGTCATTAATGAAATTCTTACAACACCAACAAAGAGGCCTAAGTGTCATGCCAACTTCCTCGTCTCAATTTGTAAAGAATAATAATAATCATGGTAAATCAAACAAACCTTACCCTGGCTATAAATGTCCAAAATGTAAATCAGAACATTATTTAGCCGATTGTCCTGAGTTTTTGAATATGTCAAGGAAGGACAGGCTGGCATTTGTGGAAGCCAACAATAGGTGTGTCAGGTGCTTTACTTTCAAGTCAGAGAAGCATGTCAATTGCGAAAGAACTTGTTCTATTTGTGGTAAGGCTCATCATAAACTTGTGCATCTTGATAAATCTCAAATGAAGGCCCCCCAACCAGCTGCTCTCTCAGCTGCCGGCACCATTAGTGCAGGCCATAGGGTACTATTGCCCACTGCAAGGGTACTGGGCTTCACCCCCAAAGGTGAGCCCTATCATTTGAATGCTCTCCTTAACAGTGGTAGTGCAATAAATTTAATTACCTGGGAAACTGTCAAAACACTTAAATTACCTACAAAGAAATTTAACATTAACATTATTACTATAGGCCGTGATTCAATGCCAGCTAATTATGTCGTTCAGCTTAAAATTCAGTCTTGCCAAAAAAATAGCCCTTGGTCTAAGGTAATTGATTTCTTTGTTGTACCAGATCTTCCAACATCTCTTAAAGAAAGTTTTGACCCCAGTTCGTGGAGTCTGCCAACTGATGTATTTTTGGCAGATCCGCTCTTTAATGAGTCCAAACCTATTCATGTACTGCTCGGTGCAGACACATTTTTTGATACTCTTCTCCCCAATAATAGGAAAAGAGTCGATGGGAAATTTCCCACATTACAGGAAACCCGCTTAGGTTGGGTCATTGCAGGCCATACTCCTTTGCGTCCTGCATTTGTTAATACCAATTGTACATTTTTGACATCTGACAGTGAACTGTCACAATCTATTAAGAAATTTTGGGAGGTACAAGAGGCTACCCCCATTTGTCCAAAATTCTCTGATGAAGCATTAGCCGAAGCTCATTTTGCTTCTACGTATGATAGGGATCATACCGGAAGGTACATTGTTTCCCTGCCTCTAAATTTGGAACCGCTCACGTCAGGGGATCTAAAGGCACAAATTTTGGAAAAAACTCAAGTTTCAGAGACCAAAATTGAAAAGGTGGAAGTCACTGCCTCACAATCCCCTCTTATAACTGATTGTGTTGCTTCAACTCCACGCAGCTCTGAGTCAATTAATTCAATCAATTTAATTGAAGAACCTGCTATATTGTCAACATCCCATGACAATAGCACATCAGCTGATTTGTGTGATAATGTTTTGCCAACGCCTGATGACAACAGCTTATTAGCTGATTTATGTGTAAATGTTTCATCAAAGTCTCATGAAAATAGCCTATCAGCTGATTCATGTGACAATCTTTTAAATAGTAATGATCCTGCCAATTTAAGTTGCGTGCAATCAGCTCCTCTGGTGGTAAATTATACTGATTCATCTATCAGTCCAAGTTTACATTCTGTAAACAATGACACATCTCAATCTAATTTAAATTCATTTACGCAATTATTGCTATGCTCACCTATGCCTGAGCAATCAAATTCACCTAATGTTTCTTGTGTTTCAGTTAACACATCAAATTTAAGCTCATTTTCTGATTTAGTTACCCCTTCAAATACCAGGGGGTGCGATTTTATTGATTTTGCCTCCCCTTCTAAAATTAGGGGGTGCGACCCTGTGTCGCCCATTGAACTAGTCACTCCTTTTACGATTAGGGGGTGCGATCATGTATCATCCCCCACAGAACATTTAAAAATTTGTGAATCAGAATTGGATAGGGCTGAATCGAGATGCACCAGCATCACACAGCAACGCGCCTTGTCTTCTGAATTCAGGTCGCTGTCCAGAGGCAATGATTGCCCTGGGGCAAGCAAGCTCTCCCCTTCTCACCCCTCTGTTCATTCTGATGGATGTTTTAGAGTGGGCGGGAGACTAGCAAAGGCGGTGTTGCCATTCAATGCAACCCACCAGCTAAATTTGCCAAAACTAAATTTATTTGTGACTGTAATTGTAATGCACGCTCACAAGAGCCTGGCCCACACAACTGGGCAAACTTCAATTTCCCACTTACGGGAAAAATATTGTATTCCCTCTGCTCATAGGGCAGAAAAGAGTATTTTAAAATTCAGTGTTACCTACTTCCGTCACAAGCCAGGATGGTGGAGTGAGGTCAGTCAGGGTCAACTCAAGGTGGCAAGTTCATGCGCCACAACTACGTCAGCTTATGCCCCTTGCCTGTTGGCAATGTGAATGCATAAGATGTACATAATCATTCCAGTCAGTCATATTTAGCGTAGGTTAGGTGTATCATTTAGCTTGTTAGTTGTAAGGTCTGTCATTTATTGTATTTTGTTATTTGTCATGTCTTGTTAGTTGTAGTTCTTGTCATTGTTATTATTGTGTTTGTATTTTGTCAATTGTAAGGTTTGTCTATTTGTTTTGTCTCATGTCTTAGTCTATAAGGTTTGTTAGTTTAACAATTGTCGTCACTCCTCTTCTCTCACACATCATAGGAACTGGTCGGCCGCAGTCTCAGTCGCCGGCTTGTCGCCCTTCGTTGTGCTTTACCTGTCACTCTCACTCCTTGAATCGGGCTCGTCATTTCCTGTGCAATTCATCTCTAGCTTGTAGCTCTAGGTATAACAATAGCTCACAGCGAGCAACTTCGAAGTCTTGCTGACCCCCCTAGTCCCATGAAGGGGCAGGTAGCTAAGGCAAGCAATTTAACTTGGATATTTGCTGACCCCCCTAGTCCATATGTAATGGCAGGTAGCTAAGGCAACCAAACTTAGAAGACTTGCAAAAGCAAGCAATTTTGGGAGGCGCCGTGGATACACGTAACGAGCGGCGTAACAGCCCTAATTTTGTGCACTAAATGCACGCAAATTTATTTTCTCCTGAGAGAATTTATATTTACTTATGTTTACGTCAGGACTAAAGTATTGCCCTCTAGGCATTATTAATTAGGATTAATGTCTTGAATCAGCGCAGATGTTGTCTTGTCCGTTTCGGTTGTGTTACTGTTATCTCTCCCACTGTCCACTCTTCATTCTAGGCTCTGACTACTCATCCTCGGCACTTGTCTTCTTACCTGTGTTCAGTGCATGGCTGTCACCCTAGTTTGAACTGTTCTATCCCTCTGCGATCGCGTTTCAGTCTTGGCTCGTCATCCTCGGCATCTGTCCTCTTACCTATGTTCAGGCTTGGCCAGTCAGTCTGCTGTGCGTGACTATTACCCGACGACATTCTCAGATTTATTATTTTCCCATTTTCTATTCATTAGTTATTTAAGTAATTTATCATTAGTATTTTTTATTATATGTAAAAAAAATCTTGCACAACAAGGCTTACTCCATACCACTCATCCCATCCACATATGTACCATATTTTTTATATGTCTAATTATACAGCCTTATGCTGTGTGCCCTCCCATTTTTGGTGAAAACCCCTAAGGTTTTCAGGGGTGTATGTTCGGGCCCACAGCAAAGCAGAAATAAATACGTTCACAAGCAAGGCAGAACAGTTGAATTGCGTAATCGGCAGAGCGCAGCCGTTGACCGCTGAGATCACATATCGCCTTCACATCCGTTGTTCCGCGTATTTTTCAACGGACGGCAACGGACGGGCGTGGCCGCTCGTACGTGTTCGCCTGCCCAACTCGCCCCCACAGCGCGGTCCGTTGGAGGAGCAACGGACAAAAACTGCCAGATCATTGCAAATCCAGATCAAATGGCAAATGGTAATTGGCCATCGCCATCCCCACCTCTGCCGCGTGTGTGAGCCCTTTCCTAACGTCTCTGCCCCAACCGAATTCGGCTTAACCGACTTCGTTAGTCCGCATAAAGACACCGTGCAAGATAGACGCGTGTGTTAGGGCTCCGCGCAGTAGCGTGTAAAGAATCTATAATCGTGCAAATGAGCTGCATACGGCTCGCACATAAATTGTTTAATCGTGGCAGTGCACGCTTTAATTGTGTCTGTCGCTCTTGCGTGGATTTGCGCCCGCAATTTTGGTTGAACTATGTAACTCGCGGCTGCTTCTGGTCGGCGGTCCAAAGTGTCACTACAATAACTACGCTTGGACAGGTGTATTAATGCACCAAGAGAACTTTTCATCTTCATTCTGTGCTTCTTGTGCATTTACTGTGTAAATACTGTGCATTTAGTTATTAAACATTGTTTGTGCTGGAAATTTGCTCGTATATGCATCCTGCACTCCTGCGCCAATCCCAAGAGCTATCAAAGGGTTTCGGGACTACTGTACTTCAACAATACAGTCCATTTATACAGTCCACTCATGAACATTAATTGTATAGTAGCCCCGAACACAATGCGATGTAGTACACAAACGGACAAATTACAGTATACAATACAATGTAGTACCCAAGCGGACAAATTACAGTATACAATACAATGTAGTACTCAAACGGACAAATTACAGTATACAATACAATGTAGTACCCAAACAGACAAATTACAGTATACAAACTACAACGCAACGCACAATTCATCAAGGTGTTATTTCTCTCTGCCAAGCGCCTGAAGTGCTCGTAGCATCCGCTAACAGAGGTGGCTTCCTGGAGCGATCTTCCGCTGCCGGTGATACTTCGTTATCTGCTAAGTCGCGCATCCGCTCGTCGACTGGGCTGCGATAGTCGACCGCCCGTCCCTCGTCCGCTGCCGTGCCTTCTCGCCATTCCAATTATCCTGGCGCTTCTTGCGAAAGACTGCAACCGGGATTTTCCACGACTTCGATCGAGTTTCACAGGATCCTACAATGGTTGACATAAAACACCGTGTACTATACGGTTGCCAAACCCCGATTCCGAGTGACGGAGATCGCTAAGGCGGTAGTGCCGTGGCGATCTTGGACCGAAGGATTGTGGGTTCGAGTCCCCCCTCGGGCATGGTTGTGTGTGTTTCGTGGTTCTGTGTGTTGTCTTATGTGTAGGGTGCTTGTGAGCCCCTTGTGGTTGACGTCAGGAAGGGCATCCGGTAGTAAAAACATTGCCAAATCTGTATAAAAATGGAGTGGCGGAAAAATTAATAAAAAATTTAGCCTGCACCAATTAGCGCCGACCCCGTAGTAACGGGTAAAAGGCAAAAAAAGAAGAAGAAGAAGAAGAAGAAGACTAGGGTTGCCAACCGTCCTGCATTTGGGGAGGACAGTCCTCCATTGACATCAATTGTCCTCTCGTCTCCTTTGTATTTTAAATGTTTTCCTTTTATTAAATTTTGAACATTTGTCGTCATTTACTTTACATAACTAACATCTGCTACGTTCTATCGTTTATTTTTTATAATTATTTTTATTTTTAGTCGCATCAACATTACAGTTATTAGCGACTTCCTGTTACAGTTATAATACAGTTACAATATAATTATAATGCAGTTACAGTTACAATACAAGAGTAGAAAATTATAACAATTACATTTCCAATTATCGTACAATAGTAATAATAATACAGGGAGGACAATTATAATTTACATGAATCCACTGGCTTAAATGTCCATAAATATGTTAATGGCTAAACAAAATTTGATTATTTTTTCTTGGTCTTCTTTAGAATGCAGTATTGATTGGTGGTTAAATCTATAATACTCTATTTAATACTCTTTGACTGTGATAACCGGAACATACTTAATACATGGTAACATACAATACATGTACGTTACTTTACAACGCATTGCCAGATGACATAAAACAATTAAAGTCGGTACACAAATTTCAGTTAAAAGTAAAATCTTTTCTGCTGCAAAAACTGTTTCTATACAATTAGAGACTACACTGAATCGTGAAAAAGAAAAATAATGTTTAATGTAACAAAACAAAGATATATAATGAATTAGTTTATGTTTGCATTGTATACATTTTAAAAAAATATTTAATACGCCTGTAACAAGTAATGTACTTCAGCTTCCGGGTCAATGACCCCATCTCGATCAGGTTTTTGTCCAGTTTCCCTGATCCATTGAGCAAATGCTGAGATGGCCCCTTGTTTTGCTTCTGGACGTAAATGTAGCTTCACTGTGCGCACGTTTTGTTGAGCACTCCTTTTGCTTGTAGTTCATTTACAGTTGAAATTGATTTTCTATAACTCGGGAAAAAAACATTTTTTCAAATATCTTTATTTTCTAAAATAATTAGTTTCTAAATTCATTTTTCGTGTTTTTTTTTAATAAAATTCTGGCCCTCAAGAAAATGTGCGCAGATAAATTTCTTTCCCCACACGTCATATACAGTTTTTACTGTTTTTGACAAATAAATAAATAAATAAATAATATCTAAAAAAATTTGATCAAGGTTTAAAGGTGTATTGCATATATCACATGAGGGTGGAGGTGATTTTTGGATCAAATAGAGGTGGCTGAATTTACAATGTCCAGTTCGTATCCTTGAAAGGACTACTTGCTCCCTGCGTCGGAATTTCGTGTCGATGCCAAGTGCCTAAAAACTGTTTATAGATTTATGTAGATAGCTGGCTTTATAATTTGTCCATTCATGTCTCCATTTATTTTTCATTTCTTCCTCAACAAATTTTAAAATGTCTTCAACTGTAGCATGATAAGTTATGTACATGTTGTTGATATTTGAAGATCAATTAATGTATTACTTATACTGGCGCCTCTGGTTATGAAGACCGGTTCGATTTGAGAAGGGATCCATACTAGAACCAAATTTATTACTGCCTTGATCTGAAGATATTCTTCTATAATAACGATGTTCAATTCGGTTTTAGTACTCTTGCTCCAGTTGGTTGATGATAACGTGCTTGTGAGCAAAATGACATTGCGAGAGTGAAGCTTGGGGATGTATGTAAGTACTGACATTAAGGCATAGGACTTTGTAGTTTTATGGCTGGCATACTGCTTAAACTGGAACTTTATTGTGTCTTTCGTTTATTGTCTAATTCAGAATCGAAAATATGAATGTCCATTTTCTGAATGCTAACACAACGCATGCCTGACGTGTTTCTGACGACTAAAATAAAACAGAGACGCTCAGACCATCTTCATCTGCATTTTGTGAACGAATTTTTGCACATGAATCGCAAATAGAGAGAAGAAAGGTATAGAGTTGATAATTATGACCCGGATAATTATGTAATTACATATTTCCGTAAGTTAACTCTATCAAGTCAAAACAACGATATAGTTACGTTTCATGTCGATTAGTGCCTAAAAACGTTGACTTTTTAGTACATATAATTACATATTTTACCCGAAAGTACATATATTTACATATTTTACTCAAAAGAACATATTTTTAAATATTTCTTAATATTTCCGTTTTTCTGAATCCTTTTTGTATAATTTTTCATTTTATCCTTCAAGTTTTTGATAAGGAATTACCCACACAAACAATTCAGAATAGTCAAACACAATTTTTTCTGCAGCCGCCTCTCTAAATCGGGAAAAAATCGCATAAAAATGTTGATATTGCAGCACGCGATATCCTGCAAAAGGGCAAGACATTATTGCACTCCAAAGCTTTCAGAGTCTAGATTTCAGTGCGAGTATAACAGAGAACAAAATACTGCTTGGAAAGGAAGTTGGTGTACCAAAATGATGTCTTAGTAGGCGATAACTCTCGCCCACGACGCATTTTCTTGAGGTCTCCCTTGATCTTTATACCTTTTGCCAAAATTACACGCATTAACACAACTCAGAAAGCGCCATTGACAGTTTTCTTTCCCAGTTTGTTACACGCGAGCCTAAACCCTTGTTTGTAAAATCTCTGTGAGGTGAAAATCTTAAGTAAAATCACGATGTGGCACTGCAGCTATTGAATGAGAAAAGAACAGAAAATAATTCACGGCGATTGGCTTAAAAACTTGTGGTAACGCAGACTGGGAATTTACCAAAGGTAAAGTTTGGTGTATCTTTTCAGAGAAGACTAACAATAGCGTCTTGGGTAAGAACATCATTAAAGAAAGCAGAATTTGTGCTAGGAGTCAATTTATTAAATATGAACCAGCATTGTTTTTATTCCATAATCCGTTGAATAGTATTGAAGAGTGGCATGTTGGGACAAAATTTAAATATACACCAGTAACTTCGTGGGATGTGGAACACTTAGTCGGTGCAAGGCCCTCGAACAGATAACAGGAAACGTTTCATTTTTAAGCATTTGAAACAAATATTTTGTACCCATTCTTCAAGAGATTATTGTAAGTAAACAGAAATAAGAGGGATTGTGTTTTAATTTTGGTCTTTACGAGTATATGAACTCTACAGATCAATATCTAAACAAAAGCATTTTATTAAAACAAATTGATATAATAATTAAAGTGTTACATATTTCTTACTTTTTAGTACATATTTCTATATATTATAATACATATATATGTACATATTTTCCTAATTTTTAGTACATAATTATCCGGACCATATTGATAATCAATATTTCAGTAAGAAACTGGTGAAACCTCCTTAGTTTCTCCTAATGTTGTTATATTTCCTCCAAAGCTTACTCTTAAATATCGTAATTTCATGCTCATGCGTTTCCTCGAGTGGCATATAGTTTCCTGTTCCTTGTGATATCTTATCGAGGAACGAATTGGATCTACCATTGACGGTTAAAATAAATATTAATCAGCAAGTAAACAAGAGTCTCGATAATATAACATAATCTGTAATGTAATCCATCGATGTCTATTTAATTGTTGTCGCGGACGACTTTCCCCCTTCAAAAGCAATTTTAAATCAATAAATTAAAAAAAAAAGTCCGGAAAATAATGTGGATCATCACACGCGTGACCGGGGGTAAAGGGTCGAGGGAAATGAAAGTAATTCAATGAATTAACCATAAGGTTTTTCTTCCACAGTCAGCTTTATAGAAAACAATCCATTTTTCATTTATATATGCAATCACATCATTATGAGTTTATTAAAAATTGCAGAAAATTTCAAAGGATTCACTGATGTCACTGCAGTCTCTCTGACCGGGAGGTCCTAGGTTCGAATCCCGACGGCGGCAAGATTGTCGACACCAACTTGTCAGCTTGGTCGAATTCAATCGCTGTCTGGAGGAGAATTCTAGCGGCCGGCTGCTCTGATCTGTAGTTTTCCGTAGTTTCTCCGATCAACACTAAGCGAATGCCGGAGCAGTTCCCAAATAAATGGGCCATGGAACGCGCGCGATCTTTCCTTCCTCTTCCTTGTCCTCACCCCTTACACACACACACACACACACACACACACTTACACTAGTACAGATGCCGGGAGACCGGTCGGGAGCTTAGAGCTTGTCCCGGCTGGGGGCGGTGCCCTGCTGGTGGGAGATACCTGGTTGAGAGAAACCCGCTAGTAGACGATAGGTCGGCGCCGGATCTCGCCATCCTGCGGGGAAAAGATCACCGCCACCTCCCGACCACGAATTCTCTTCAGTGGTCTCTGCGCTGAAAAAAACCGATTTTTGTATAACCTCAATATTTTCGAACCGAAAGATCGATATTATAACATCAGTGTTTTGACTTCGAAAATTTTGTTAAGATCGATTATTTTGTCTTAAATCATCGATGTTTTAAAACAATCCATGATACAAGTACAATTTTCAGTCTCTAATTTTTTTTCTGGGTTCCCCGCAATCAATAGCCATTAACAACTGAACTGTCGATCCCCAGGCAGCATGAACCATCGATTCAATTAAGATGATAGTGAAATTTAAGGCAGTGAATACCTTGAACTTTCTCGTGTTGTATAACACAATAGGAAAACCCCGCAGACGTTCTGCCCTTTATCACCTTCTTTCCCCTCCCGTCACCCTTTCTCAATGTCTCGCCCTCCCTCCTTCACCCTGTCCCCGTCTGTCTCCACCGCTCTTTGTCCCTCTCATTCACATTTACTTGCAGATTCTGCACACGTCTCTGAGCAAGTGAGGTAATATCGTGAAGCACCGTATCAACAAAATTGGAATAGAATGTTGAGGAAGAGTTCAGTATGTAGATTACGATGTGAGAAACGTATCTTTGAGGACTTCGGCCTCAACATTTTAGTTTTTAAGGCCTTAGAACGCCTCGTTGAAGAGTTATTTAACGATATAGATTCAAAATGCTGTCGAATGTATTGCAGGTTGCATTTGACGTGAATATGTAGCGGATATGTAGTGAATATGTAGCGCCATGTAGTGGAGTTAAACAGAATAACAACACATAAACCTTCTCGGTGAAAATACGTAGAAGTGCCATCTTTCATGGACATCGATCCAACGGTGTCAGAGTTTTACTCTTATATACATACCAACATCCTGTTTTTTATATAAAGATTAGAACCAGAACATTTTACTTCGAAATCTTTCATCACTCTTAAAACACGGATTTTTTAAGTTTTTCTCCATATTCACAGCATTTGACGTGAATATGTAGCGGATATGTAGTGAATATGTAGCGCCATGTAGTGGAGGGTACAACAGAATTAACAACATATAAACCTTCTCGGTGAAAAAACACAACGGAGTGCGAAGTTTTATACAGATCGGTCCAACAGTGTCGGGTGTTTTGCTATTATATACATACCATCATCCTGTTTGTTATGTAAAGATTTGAACCAGGACATTTTACTTCGAAATATTTCATCATTCTTAAAACACGGATGTTTTTGTCGACGTGGAAAACGTTTTGGCGATGCATCGAAGTATCGATTTTTTTAAAAATTCTTTTATATGGCTGTCACATAGATTAAATTTAAAAGTTCAAAAAAATCCAAAAAAAAAAAAAGATTTCGGACAGTCAAATTTATAAAAAACAGTTTACATTAAAAACTTAAGCCACAAACATAAGTTTTTAATGTAAACTATTTTTATAAATTTGACTGTCCGAAACCTTTTTGTTGGATCTTTTTGAACTTTTAAAATAAAAATATCGATGTTTTTCTTGAATTGGCCGTCGCTCGGCCGGGGCGCGTGGCGCGTGGCCGGGAGGGGCGTGGCGGGGCGGGCGTGACGTTGAGGGATTTCCGCAGCAGATAGCGGGCGCCGCCGCCGCGGCCTGGCGTCTCTGCGCCGCTGCAGGGAAACCCGCACACGCCGGATGCGGCGACCGCGCGCGCGCCTTATTTTAATCGCGCCTCCTTCTCCTCCTTCCCTCCCTTTTCTCCTTCCTGCGCTGCCATGTCCTTCCCGAGCGACGTCTTCCTGAAAGGAGCTCTCTCTCTCCGATCAACACCAGGCGAACGCCGAGAGCAGTTCCTAATAAACGGGCCACGGAGCGCGAACGATCTTTTCTTCCCCTTCCTTGTCCTCACCGTCCTTCCTCGCCTCCCTCTTCTCCTTCCTGTCCTTGCCATCCCTCTCCGCCCCCCAACGACGTCATCCAAAAGGAGCCCTCTCCGATCAACACCAGGCGAACGCCGGAGCAGTTCCTAATAAACGGGCGACGGAGCGCGCGGCGATTTTTTCTTCCCCTTCCTTGTCCTACCCGCCATTTCTCACGTCCCTCTTCTCCTTCCTGCCCTCTGCCATGTCCTTCCTGTGCGACGTCTTCCTGAAAGGAGCTCTCTCTCCGATCAACAACAGGCGAACGCCGGAGCAGTTCCTAATAAACGGGCCACGGAGCGCGAACGATCTTTTGCTTTCCCTTCCTTGTCCTCACCGTCATTCCTCGCCTCCCTCTTCTCCTTCCTGTCCTTTCCATCCCTCTCCGCCCCCAACGACGTCATCCAAAAGGAGCCCTCTCCGATCAACACCAGGCGGATGCCGGAGCAGTTCCTAATAAACGGGCCATGCACCGCCCGCTATCTTGTCTTCATCGTGATGTTTCCTTACTGCGGTGAGAAGCACCATCGACAGTCTTTATTTGCTCGTTAAATGTAAGAATACTAGAAAACGACGATATAAAATGGGAAAAGTCAGAACTGCTACTTAGTATGTCATTATTGTATTTCTCCAATGTAAAGATTTAACTTTTAAGTAATAATGGTTGTAATGTAAACATTAGTTTGCAAATATACTTGCTTGCCAAGAGGGCAGAAACTCCAGTTTTTTTTTCAAGGAAATAAGCCCAAACCAGTTCTTAAATATGTGTAACAAAAGGCGCAATAAATAGTTAGAAACTCAAGGATTTTAAAACTGATCAGGCACTTCCGCTCCGACAAGCCGTTTGAACAGAGATATCTATTTCCGGCCTTGCGTTGTCTGCGAGCGGATGCGTTTTATATCACAACTTGTGACGTACAACCACACAATGGGCAGAAAGATATGTAATCGAAACTCAACATTGTTGTTCCGTAAACGCAATGACGGGATGTTCTATAAAATTCTTCCTTCTGATCAATGAATGATGACGACGTAAATGACCAAATTATTTGATTGAAACCTAATTAGTGATAGTGCAAATTCCCCAATTGCTGATAAAATAATATCGATACTTATCGAATCAGAAAAGATAGCGAATCGAATGATGGAGTGTTACATATACTAAATAACTACTAAAACTGAATAAAAATACTAAATAAATGACCGAGATACGCAAATACTGTTGGCAACTAACAAAATTAAATTACTACTTATTTCTCTTCCCCTTTGAAGGTTCTTAATGTTGGGAACGAATGATTTGCATTTGTTGAAAACACATCTTAGATTATTGTCGGCCACGACAGTTCTCACCCGTAAGTTTTGTTTGGCAAAACACATCTTAGATTATTGTCGGCCACGACAGTTCTCACCCGTAAGTTTTGTTTGGCCTATACAAACTCAGAAATTCAGTTACTGGCCGAGGAGCTTCGGAAAGAGTTAATGGTGAATATTGTTATTTATGTCTCAGTTTTTTGTTGTGAAGTCTTCGTCCTTTAATGCAGTATCGCAAAGCAAGTCTATGTTTAAGGACTTCAGTTTCCCTCGTCTGCCATCTCGCACTGCTCAGACCATTTTGGACTTGTGGATGAGATTCCGCCCTCCGAGCCACGTGTTCCTCTTGCCGAAATCAAAGGACTCCACTTTTCGAATCAGTCGTTGAAAAGTCCTTTTTCTACTCCCGTTGTATATTGCTGTCATTGGATGGCTGCAACCAGTTGCATAATGATAGTCATTTCGATACAGTTTTCATTACGATACAGGTTCTTGACGAATGATAGAGATGCTTCCAAACCAAGTATTGGGACTTAATCATTGAGAATCGTTCTAGTAAATGTTTCGTTCTATTGTGTACATTAAAATTGTATTTAATATAATATGATGCTTCTCAGTTTTAATTTCTTTATTATTAGTATTTTTTCGTTGTATATTATTTAAAAATAAGGTGGATAGTAATTTCACTTTGATCCTATTTGGACTAGCGTAGTACTCCCTAGCAGGCGGGCAGGTAACCACAGCTGCCTGCGGCAGCATGCGAGGGAAGATTTAGGTAGCTGTCCGCTAGGTGACCTTCGCTGAATCAACTGCCACGAAACTATTCATTGTAAAAGTTTAACTTATAAAGTCGTAGAAAAAGTACCGTATGAAACTCGATGTAATGAGTATTAATACATCATCGTTTCATAATGTACGATTATTGTATCACACATATTTCAGTGTTAAGCCTAGGTACAAACCTAGCGACAAAGTTGAGGAACACGTGTATCGCGACAAGTCCCAGGAATGTCCCGCGACAATTTTGCCCTGGTTTGGAACTGTCGTGATACAAAAGTTGCATGTCGCAGTCCCCCATTGGAAATGGGATACACGACACAAATAGATTTTTACTTTCCCCGTATACGTACGTATACACGGAGTGATATACGTAGTATAGGGAAAGTATGTAATGCTGCGCGAAAAAAATGGCCAATTTTTCGGCGGAAAAAATTAATTGCCGGGCCGTGAAAACAAAGATAGTGAATAAAACCCAGTTGCTAAATTAAGAAAAGAAATCCCCTAACACGTGGTGTACCCAGGAAACCCAGTTTTCTAGGTCCTTGATACCGAAAACCCATTGAAAGGAAAAACGTCCGTCTGTCCGTCCGTATGTCCGTCCGTATGTCCGTCCGTCCGTCCGTCCGTCCGTCCCGTCCGTCCGTCCGTCCGGTCCGTCCGTCCGTCCGTCCGTCCGTCCGTCCGTCCGTCCGTCCGTCCGTCCTTCCGTCCGCCGTCCGTCCGTCCGTCCGTCCGTCCGTCCGTCCGTCCGTCTGTCCGTATGTGAACACTGCTAGTGCCTAAACCATACGTACGATTTCTTTCAAAATGGATATTCCGGGTCGATCTTATTCTAGTCAAAGCATTGAGATTTTGAAAAAGATTTTCAAAATTTGGGTGTACTTTATATGAAGCTCCCCGGGGGATTTTCAAAATTTTCTCAAAAACGGCTCCAAATTTTTTCTTAAATTTCTTATATGAATAGAGAAAATACGCTTTTAACATGGCATAGGGTCCGATTTCACGTACAGCTCGAATTTTCGAAATTTGTGAAAGTTTGAATTTTTTTCGGCGTCTTTCTCCAACTACAAAATTGAAGATAGAGATTTTTTCTTCATATAAAATTTGTTCTGCATATTGAGTTCTTTAATAAAGGTCATGTAAATGTTTTTCAAAATTTTGGTAGTTTTCGTGCATTATTGCGTGCAATATGTGCAATTTTAAAAAAATTACAAAAACTAGATTTTCTCAAAAACGGCTTTCCAATTTTTTCCTTAAACTTTTGGTATGGATATTGATAAATGTACTCTATCAATGACATAAAAGCACATTTGGTCTATCGGTTGGTTTTTCAAAAATTACAAAAATGTAAATTTTTTACTTGTCTCTCAGGTCGTTTAATATTTACATCATCGGCGATTTTTTCACATTATTATATTTACGAGTACATGTGCTTTAAATAATGTCAAGTAAAGTTTCGAAAACACTACCGTTTCTGAAAAGTAGCTCAAAATTTCGGCATTTTCAGAAATGGTTAAGCGCCATTTTCGTATATGGCTGCAAATTGTTTCTTGAAACTTTTATAACGGATAGTGCTAATTACACTCTTAGTATAGTGTAAAGTTTTTTTAATGTTTTTTTTTGTTTTTTCAAAAATTACATAATTGTAATTTTTTGAAAGATCTCTCACACATTTAATACGCACATTACAGCATTGTAAAACATTATATATTTGTGAGTGTAAGTGCTTTAAATAAGTTTCAAATAAAGTATTTTGAAAACTTCAAAACTTTTCTGTGGAAAATGAGCTTCAAA
>JAHLJT010005437.1:89904358-89936670 GCA_031308135.1 Acheta domesticus | reverse complement strand
TTTGCGCTTGCGGTGTGGCCGGCGGATCCACGCGGTGGATTGTGGCTGTGGCTGCGGGTGCGGAGTCGGTGGGCGCCGAAATCCTGCGATGGGCGTGCGTCCACCTGCCTGCCCCTCCCCGCCCGCCGCCGCCTCCTCCGAGACGTGCGCCTCCCATACACACAACCCCCTCGGTTAACTAAACGAAGTCGTCTTCGTCAACTTCATGGGTTCATTCAGGGAGCCGGCTTCCACAGCTTTGTGGCAGAAGCAATGGACGCAAATCTAGCGCATAGATGCACTCTCTCGTTCTCTACTGATGATGACGCAAGCCGGCTCTCTAATAAATCTGTAATTGACTAAGATACTTCATTAGTTCATCTTTTAATTACATCCGTTACATTCCATATCATTCCCACAATTCATGGACCAATCTGACGTACCTGATGAACTCTCTCGTCTCTCCTGGTGATGAGTGCCAACCCGTCTCTCTAAATAAATCTTAAAGATGACTTCAAATATCTATTATTTCATTACGTCAATAACATCGCCCTTCCCATACATTCCCACAAATCCATCGCATCGGATGCACTGTCACTTCTCTACTGATTATGACGGCAAAGCCATCAAATGCCAACATTCTGTATCTAGGCGCCTAAGGATGCACCTCTCTTCTCTACTGATTGACGGCAAGCCGGCTCTCTAAATAAATTCTTTTAAGTTGACGAAGATGACATCAATATTTTGACAATTTCATTACGGCCAATTTAAAAAAAAAAAATTTCACATTCAGCATTCCTACAATTCTATTTAGGGTTCATGAAACGATTTACTTATTCATCATTCAATTACGTCAACAACACCTCAACAGCATTCCCGACAATATCGCTTGGGGTCCCTTCTAACCTTAGAATACTTGGACCCGGTAACGTAATGAATGTATATGCAGGGCGTTGATGTCCTACGCATTACGTCCTCGAATATTTTTTTTTATTCTTTAATAACTTAATTGTTAATATTTTAACTAAAGTCAAATCTAAATGTTAAAATGAATATTTATTTAAATAACTATTTATAATAATAGGCCCTTAAACCCAGTATATGCATTGACGTAAATAAAATTTCCAGAACCCACCACATAAGTCCTGAGAATTGTTCCTTGTCATTGACTAAAATGAAAGGAAAAGATAGAAGAAATACTGCGCCGAATGCAGCTCATCAGAAATGCAGCTGTGCAGAGTAGAAAGCGTTAGGACTTCGAAAGCCCTACACACCCATTGTAGGGATGATAAAACTACGCTCCAGAGCAACGAGGCGAAACCTTTTTTCTAGACTTAAACATAAAACACGCTCCCTACACACTGCCTGAAAGACAATTCTGAATTCGCTAAACGCACTACAACACTACTACCCCATCCAATTGATTTTATACGACTTTCGAAATACGAAATACGTGGTAAAACACACGTCATACATCGTATCACTAGACACATGATGTTTTTCTTTTTCTTTTTGCATCATGCACACACTCGTTGATCGATATTTGTTCAACTTGTCTACACTTTGCTGGGCAAAATTAGGAACAAATTAGGTGATGTATGTACCTGATTTTAGACTGAAGCAGTAGGATTCGCATATAATACCTCGTAATACCTCAAAATGTAAGTACATTTTGCGTTTGCAATTAAAGGAAACACCATTGGTACAGAGCCAAAAACCCGCAGCTTAATAATATTAATAATGATGCGAGTGATGATCCTGACCAACAATCCCATCATCAACTACACAGCTGGAAATGTATTTACATTTTCTTTGCGCGGAAATTGAACTGATATTCCAGGAAACGAACAATTTCTACGAAATGGAAAGAAAAATCGAAATCTTGATTCTTCGTTTCTTTCACGAACACGAGATCGCAGTGCGCACTTTACGTAAAAAGAAACGAAAGAAAATTCTTCACGATGATGAGAGAGAGATGTACGAAAAATATGGTTTGAATTAGACGCAAGGTTATAGGACTTACAACATCAATGAGAATATGCATGTGTATGTATGCATGTATAAACAAACGCGTGTGCTTCTGGAGGGGTACTCGGGCGTGGTGTTTTGTGTGTTTGCATGGGCGAATCCAGTCGATAATTTGAGGGGGCAGGGATTTTTGTAAATAATAAATACATTTGTTACAATATTTTATATTATTTTTTGGAGTGCCTATGTGATACTACACAAAATATTATTTAAATAATTAATAATTCTAACATAAATAATATTGAAATCAATTTTTGCCATTACAAGAAGGTAACGAAGGAAAACTCCAGGCCTTTGGTGGTGGGGGGAGGATGGCCCCCATGGCTCAAGCCACGGATCCGCCACTGTGTGAGTGTGAGTGTGTGTGAGTTGCGTGTGAGTGTGCGTCTGAGGGTGTGTGAGTGTCTGTGTGTGAGTGTGTGTGAGTGTGTGTGTGTGTGAGTGTCTGTGTGTTGTGTGTGTGAGTGTGCGAGTGTGTGAGTGTGTGTCTGTGTGTGTGTGTGTGTGTGTGTGTTCGCATGTGTGTGGGCTTGTGCGTAGTTGGCTGTCGCGTAGGTTGAGAGCTGTTTTCCTCTGCGAACTATCCTTTCAAGAATGACTGCTATCGGCGGAAGGAATGGTGACGTGCTGTACTTTTTACGAAACACCACGACCATGTCGGTGGCCTTTCACATTTCTACTTTATTTATAGACAACAAGCACCTATAAACATGGAACGATAGGAACGTCAAGTAGCGATCTTTAAAAATCCCTTTCAAGCACTCAATTTTCCTACTATAGAGCAATTTATACAACTTTCCATTTCAAGCCCCTACGGCCACGACGGAATATCACACGGCATTTCGCGTCTCTATCGGTCCTGCGCTAAATATTGCATGATCGCAATCACTGGTTGATTAGGTCGCGATCATACGATATCTAGCGGCACGACTGAGAAAGACACGAAATACCGTGACATATTCCATCGTGAAGACATGCCTTGCGTGGCCAAGTTAGAAAAATTGTATTTCAAAGGTGATACTGTAAGCTCCTGTTGTTAGCACATTTTGCTCGGCGCGGACAAGTTCCTGCGACTTCCGCCCACCTGGGCACTCTTTGGAGTGCTTCCCGCTAAATTATGGGAGTTCCATGCTAGACCAGGGTGTCATGGGGCGCCAATTCCAACATTCGCGCGTCCCACTTAAAAAAAAAAAAAAAAAATCATCAATCAATCAATCAATCAATGAGATGGAATGAAGACATTAATTAAATCATTGTTTCCCCCGCGCTTGATGCATGTGACAGCTCTTCCGCCGCCCTGCCAGGTTGCAATCAGCTACCCTCGCCGCCGACACCGGTGACGTCACTACATCACCACCGTCACCGCCGCCACAACACCATCGCGCCGTCGCGCCCGTATCTCTCCCCCTGCCTACGTCCGCCCCCCCCCCGCCGCCAGCTAGCCGGCTGCCCGCCCCTCTGAGCCCTGCCCGGGTCGAACCCGGGGCACCGCCCAGAGCATGTGCGGCCAGCGGGCGACACAGCTGGTGGAGTGTGGGCCAAGCGGATGGAGCTATGGTGGACCGGGAGCATGAAGCATCCACGGCGGTGAAGGGCATTTTTCACGATTTCTGCATTGAGACCCTCTACTGGACAGCGGTGTGATTTGTAGGAGCGGTGGTGCTGTGACAGTGGTGTGGTTCGACAACCCGGCCATGTGTGCCTCGCAACCTTTTCAATGTTACATTCATTTGGTTTTGTTTGCTGTGTTAGTCAGGTAGCATCGCTTGGTCAGTGTGAGCCTTTAATTTTGTGTTTCGCAACACTGCAAGAGTTTTGTGAAATTGTTAAAGTTTTGTTGAAATTATTATTAAAGTTTTTTGTATTCCTTGACATTTTATGGTGCCTTGAAACCCGGGAACGAATACTTCGTTCGTTCGTTGGTAACACTGACTACGCGAGGGTTTTGTTCACGCCATGCCGCGTCATCGTGATGCGCACACGGAACGCGTGCCTTTGTGAATAAAAAACAAAATTACAGTAGAATCATTAGCAGTGCTGTTGTAACATTTACTTGTGTTATGTGCGCTTTGCTTTGCGGTTTGTATGGTGCAAATTAAAAGCATGTTCTTGGTTACGCCTTTCCAATTCCTGGAAATCTTATGCAGCTTTCCTAACCTCATATTTCACGTTCCTGATCTTAGGTTCTCAAGTTTGTAGGGTTAAATGTATTTTGACGATAGTTACATAGCTCATTTTGCTTATGAAAGTGGTGTTGACTTCCAATTAACAAATATATGTCGGTCCTTAAATTTTTAGATGGTTTTTCGCGTATGAAACTTCATACCTTTAAATGCTATCGTGAATTATTTCAGTTCTTTTCATTAGTAAGCAAGCTTATTTAACCATGTCTCAGTCAAAGGTACGGGCTAAGGAGCCAGGTGCAGTTGAATTAAGATTATCACAAAGGTGGAGTCCTCGCTATTTGGGAAATTTCACGAATTGAAAGTAATTTGAAAGCTTTGCAACCAGCAACAGTAGCCAGTCTCGCGTGCTTGCGTGATAGGTTATGCGAGGTGTGGAAAAGATATCGAAGCTCTTAAAATGGATGCGATCAGCTCCACAGAGTTCTTTAGCACGATTCATGAACAAAATTTTTCGCAATGTGAAAATGCTTACTTGGCTGTAAAACAGCTATTGAATGAAAAATACGAGCCCTTTGAAAAGCCTCTTACTGTTGACCTCGGCGTGTCATCATGCCTCGCTACCGAGCAATTAAAATTCCAAAATTTGATGGAAGGTATAGAAATTGGCAACGTTTTCGTGATTTGTTTACTCAATTAGTCCATTAATCAGGTACAGATACCGGACTCGCAGAAGTTGGTGCATTTAATGAGTAGTCTCGAGGCCGAACCCTCTGAAGTTGATTTCTGTGCTCACAGTATCAGACAGATCCTTTCAACAGGGCCTGGGCTTTATTAAGAGATCGTTATGACGATAAATCGAAAATTTTAGAAGAGCACATTCATGCTCTCTTCTCCTTTCCTTCCCTCAAAATTGGTGATGCCTCCTCCTTAAGAGAATTGCACAATGTAGTAACTTCTCACTGGCTATCTATGTCAGCAGTTCCCACTACAGTCCCTATGGCTGAAATAATAGTACAATTTTAGTGCTCAGTAAATTAGATAACAAAACAAGGGAAGCATTTTTCCTTGCTAAAGCAAAAAATGATATTGTTCCATTGCAAAATGTTTTAGATTTTCTTTCCACTCCGGCAAGAGCCCTAGACATTGCCCCTCTTGCTAATCCTGATGTGAATTCTGTTTCAGTTAGTAAGTCTAAGCGCCCTACACAATCTTCACCTGCCAAACAGGTGTTTCAGCTGGAAGAGGGGTCATCAGCTCGAGCCTGCATTGCCTGCAGTTCTGGAGAGCACCCACTTTTCGCCTGCCCTCGTTTTCGTACCCTGGCTGTCCAGCAGAAATGGGATTTTGTCTCTTCTCATCAACTCTGCTACAACTGTCTTCGAAGGAAGGGTCCTTCTCATCATTGCTCACAACGAAGTTGTAAAACTTGTGGTAAGAACCACCACTCAATGCTTCATAACTTTTCTACACAAAATGTCCATAATTTGGCATCACCTCATTGTTCTAGTGCTCCCAACACCTCTGCTGGACTAGCATCTGCCACCCAGATTACTGCAAAACAACCACACGATACAAAGGTTTCCACGTTATCACCACTTGGTTCTTAGCCAGAACATTTAATATTGGTTCTCAGTCCTTCCCACAGCCATTGTTAATGCAACAAATGAGTTGGGCCAAACCCGGCCAGCCAGGGCATTACTTGATTCTGGTAGTGAAGTTTCCTTGATAACTGAATCACTGGTACAGGCCCTCCGTCTCAAAAGAATTAGGCATAATGCTACGATTCATTCTGTTAATGCTCTTACTTCTGGTTCAAATGCTAGAGTTCATGTGTTAATCTCCTCGCGGTGTTGTAGGTGGAAAAGGGCAATAGAATGTTTAGTGGTCCCTGCTATTTCCAAAGCCAACCCCCCGGAGGAACATTAATTTAGCTGCCCTGAAGCTGCCTGCTGACCTAAAAGTGGCTGATGACCAATTCTTTATTCCTAAAAAATTAGATATTTTATTAAGCTCTTCTTTATTTTTTCAGGTGCTTAACACTAAGAAGAGCAGCCATTGTTCAAAGCTTTTATTCTTGATACTAAGTTTGGTAATGTCATTGCGGGGGATCGATTGCCCACACTGTTGCCAAGTGCGGCACCCCCAGATCAGTGCTTTTTCTTAACTGCACACGTCTCCTTCCTTAGTCAATGATTATGAGAATATTTGGAATTCTGAGAGGATTTCCTCTTCTCGTGATGAAAACTTCTCACACTTGGAGCATCCTTGTGAAAAAGAAATTTAATGAGGACACCTTAGGTTGGAGAATGGGCAATTTTGTGTATCTTTGCCTTTTAAACGTCCTCCACAATTATTGGGGAATTCACATTTTGTGGCCAAGCAGTTTTTGCTTGCTTTAGAAAACAGATTTTCTAAAGATAAAGAATTAAGGCACAATTATGTCAAGTTCATGAGAGAATACATTGAATTGGGGCATGCAGTTGAATGTGTCCAGTAAGATAGCACCTCCTTTCTATTTTATACCTCATTTTGTGTGTGGAAATCCACAATCCCCTACTACACCACTGCGTGTAGTCTTCAATTGTAGTGCCAAATCTTCTTCTGGGTTAAGTTTAAACGACCTACTCTACGCTGGCCCTAACGTGCAATCAGAGCTCATTGACATCATGCTTAGATTTCGATTGTTTAATGTTTGTTTCACAGCAGACATTGAGAAAATGTATAGAATGGTTCGGGTGCATGATGCTGATACTAAATTTCAGAGAATTTTGTGGCGAGAGAACCCTCACGACCCCATTAAAAATTTTTACTTTGCAAACCGTTACTTATGGTATGGCCCCCTCCGCATTTCTGAGTACAAGTGTCTCAACAAGTTGGCTGAGGAAATAAATGAAAATGATCCTGAGGTGGCTTCAGCCATCAAGCAGGGATTTTATGTAGATGACTTACTGTTTGGGAGTGACTGTGCTGAGAAGGCAGCATCGTTATTTCAAAGGATGTAAAAGTGCTAAAGGGAGCTCATTTTAATTTGAGAAAGGTTAATAGCAATTCTTCATCGTTTCTGGCCACTCTCAACACCACTCCACACACAATACACTTCCACGCCTCTGGCCTCAGACAATACACACAGAATATTGGGTTTGACTTGGAACACTGATAAAGACACACTTTGCATTACATATAGCAAACACTCCGATCCAAACACTTTCAACCTCCCGTGTATAACAAAAAGGGTTGTGTTGCACTTAATAGCCCTCTATTTTATGACCCATTAGGTTTGTGAATCCTTTCTTGGTAAAGTTGAAGCTTTTTCTGCAAAAATTGTGGTCTTTACAGTTGGATTGGGATACTCCTCTTGATTCTGATCTTACTTGTTGTTGGCAGTCCTTGGTTAATGAGATTGTTTTACTGCCATCAATTATACTCCCACGCAAGGTGTTACCCCAGGGTCACCTTCCCTTCTTGTCTAGTAGGATTCTGTGATGCCTCTCATAAGGCGTACGGAGCTGCATTATACTTAGTTAATCATGATTCTGCATCCATTGCGCATAGCCACTTGTTGTGCTCTAAATCAAGACTTGCTCCCCTGGCAGGGTCGACTATTCCTCGCTTGGAGTTGTGTAGTGCATTGTTATTGGTAGAATTGACCAAGAAAGTAATAAGAGCATTGAGAATTGTGTGTTCTATTAATCAGTGTATCTTTTTTCAGATAGTTCTATTGTTTTGCACTGGTTGGTGAAAAGCAATCATAAATTGGATGCTTTCACTGCGCATAGAGTTTCAAAGATAGTGGCATCCTATCCACTATCTTGTTGCGCCATGTAAGCTCGAGACAGAATCCCGCTGATCTGCTAACACCGTGGTGTCTCCCCCCAGGCACTGCAACACAGTACCCTCTGGTTTGTAGGACCGCCGTGGCTGAAGCAGCAGTGTCAATGTGGGCCAAGCCATTTGTCGATGCTGAGGTAGCGGATAATGGTAGGTAGATGCTCTCTGTTGTATGTTCACTGCATACCAAACAAGTATGCCCTTGTCAGATGTAGGTGAAAACCAAAATTCATTTGTTCAAGTGCTACTTAGCAGATATTCAAAATATCACAAATTGATAAGGGTGTTGGCGCTATGCTTAAGATTCATTAACAATATACGGGCTGCAATTGTTGCTCGCATTGACCCTGCTTCGGCTCAGATGCAGAGAAGGGGTTGGTTGGCACCGCTTGAATTGAGAGAAGCCACAGTGGTTATAATAAGGCTCATTCAACTAGACATGTACCCCCTTGAATATAAGGCACTTTCAAAGAAAGGGATTACCTCCCAAGTCATCGCTCCTTAGCTTGAATCCTTATCTAGGCCCTGATGGGCTTTTACGGGTGGGTGGCCGTTTAATGAATTCTCAGGTGGAGAGGTTAAACAAGCATCCTATTATACTTCCGCCTAACCACAAATTTACCGTCCTGTTCTTAGAAATGATACACCTCGCATTTCTACATGCGGGCTTGGCAATGATGATGGGATGTGTGCGCCAGCAGTATTGGATTCCCTCCCTACGACGGGTAGCAAAAAAGGTAATTAATGCTTGTCTGACGTGCAGACGCTGGCGCGGCGCACCCGTGGAGCAAATTATGGGTTCATTGCCCCCTAGCCGCGTAAATCCTTCTCGGCCATGGGCTCACACATCCGTAGATTATTGTGGCCCAATTTTGACAAGGCCGTCTCTCACGAGATCAAAAATGTCTCAGAAGACTTGGATTGCTGTATTTATATGCCATTCCACGAAAGCTTCGCATTTAGAAATCGTCGAAAATCTATCCTCCTCTCAATTCATTGCGGCCTTTGAACGTTTTGGTTCGAGAAGAGGTTATCCTGTGCACATGTACAGTGATAACGCTAGTACATTCAAAAGTGCTAGTCGTATCCTAGCCGAGGCTAATCGCTTTGTTCTTTCCGCTCGGGATTTAGAGGTTATCACCAATTTTTTATCGGTGCAGGGTACCTCCTGGCACTTTTGTCCCACCTACGCTCCTCACCGAAACTCGTTAGCTGAGGCTTGTGTTTAAAAGTCTTAAATTCCATTTGCGTCGAGCTTTAGGGCAACAAGTTGTGCCCTTGCTTACATTGTACACCCTCTTAGCCAAAATAGAAGCTTGTTTAAACTCAAGACCGCTTGTAGTCACGTCTACAGATACGGATGTGAATTTAATTTTAACCCCGAATCACTTAGTCTACGGGCACGCGCTTAATACTTTTCCTATAGATACTGACTCGCCTCTTGTGCAGATTACTCCTGCACAACAGTTCCGCCATTTAAATAACAAATTAGCAATAATTTGGAAATATTGGTCGCGAAATTACCTCCACACCTTGCAACAAAGGGTAAAGTGGAAAAGGGAGTCACCACCACTAGCTGTAAATGATCTAGTACTTTTAATTGAGGGAATCTCCGCCCTCTCACTGGAAATTAGGTGTAGTGGAGAAATTGTTCCCTGATCAAGCCGGAGTCGTGCGTACTGTTGAAGTACGAACTAGCCAGGGCAAGTTATTGCGACCAGTACAAAAGTTATGTGCACTGGCTAGATCCTCCAACGAGTAAGCCCCAATCCATGATATTTATCTCTACTTTTCCCCCTCTGTCGACCAGAGATGCTCAGCTGATTTTTCTTTCGCTTCGCCGCCTGGTGAACAGGCGTACCACTATCATTTTTTAGGTCATACTGCGTGGGCCTGCCACTTGGTTTTTTTTTGGTGTTCTTTGACATTTTATGCGTTTTATTAATTCCTTGTTGTACTAATTGGTATAATTTTTTGATTAAGCACTGCTACAAATTCTATGTGATTTTGTTACTTCTAGGTTAAGGTAATTGTTACGAGGTACTCAGTAATGGTTCGAGGTGATTACTATATGTACGCTAGGCAAACGCCTATGCTTTCGTTTGTTGTGTGCCCTCCTCACTCGTTTATAGTAGGAATGGAGTCTCTCAAGATAATGCAGAACTGTGGTGGACTTCTCAGTGCTTGTTGCTGAAAGAAGTGAGTGGGAGACGGACAGTGCCGAACCCGAGCATCGCCATGCGCCCGGCCCCAATAAATGTTAGCACATTTTGCTCGGCGCGGACAAGTTCCTGCGACTTCCGCCCACCTGGGCACTCTTTGGAGTGCTTCCCGCTAAATTATGGGAGTTCCATGCTAGACCAGGGTGTCATGGGGGCGCCAATTCCAACATTCGCGCGTCCCACTTAAAAAAAAAAAAAAAAAAAAAAAAATCCATCAATCAATCAATCAATCAATGAGATGGAATGAAGACATTAATTAAATCATTGTTTCCCCGCGCCTTGATGCATGTGACAGCTCTTCCGCCGCCCTGCCAGGTTGCAATCAGCTACCCTCGCCGCCGACACCGGTGACGTCACTACATCACCACCGTCACCGCCGCCACCAACACCATCGCGCCGTCGCGCCCGTATCTCTCCCCCTGCCTACGTCCGCCCCCCCCCCCGCCGCCAGCTAGCCGGCTGCCCGCCCCTCTGAGCCTGCCCGGGGTCGAACCCGGGGCACCGCCCAGAGCATGTGCGGCCAGCGGGCGACACAGCTGGTGGAGTGTGGGCCAAGCGGATGGAGCTATGGTGGACCGGGAGCATGAAGCATCCACGGCGGTGAAGGGCATTTTTCACGATTTCTGCATTGAGACCCTCTACTGGACAGCGGTGTGATTTGTAGGAGCGGTGGTGCTGTGACAGTGGTGTGGTTCGACAACCCGGCCATGTGTGCCTCGCAACCTTTCAATGTTACATTCATTTGGTTTTTGTTTGCTGTGTTAGTCAGGTAGCATCGCTTGGTCAGTGTGAGCCTTTAATTTTGTGTTTCGCAACACTGCAAGAGTTTTGTGAAATTGTTAAAGTTTTGTGAAATTATTATTAAAGTTTTTTGTATTCCTTGACATTTTATGGTGCCTTGAAACCCGGGAACGAATACTTCGTTCGTTCGTTGGTAACACTGACTACGCGAGGGTTTTGTTCACGCCATGCCGCGTCATCGTGATGCGCACACGGAACGCGTGCCTTTGTGAATAAAAAACAAAATTACAGTAGAATCATTAGCAGTGCTGTTGTAACATTTACTTGTGTTATGTGCGCTTTGCTTTGCGGTTTGTATGGTGCAAATTAAAAGCATGTTCTTGGTTACGCCTTTCCAATTCCTGGAAATCTTATGCAGCTTTCCTAACCTCATATTTCACGTTCCTGATCTTAGGTTCTCAAGTTTGTAGGGTTAAATGTATTTTGACGATAGTTACATAGCTCATTTTGCTTATGAAAGTGGTGTTTGACTTCCAATTAACAAATATATGTCGGTCCTTAAATTTTTAGATGGTTTTTCGCGTATGAAACTTCATACCCTTTAAATGCTATCGTGAATTATTTCAGTTCTTTTCATTAGTAAGCAAGCTTATTTAACCATGTCTCAGTCAAAGGTACGGGCTAAGGAGCCAGGTGCAGTTGAATTAAGATTATCACAAAGGTGGAGTCTCGCTATTTGGGAAATTTCACGAATTGAAAGTAATTTGAAAGCTTTGCAACCAGCAACAGTAGCCAGTCTCGCGTGCTTGCGTGATAGGTTATGCGAGGTGTGGAAAGATATCGAAGCTCTTAAAATGGATGCGATCAGCTCCACAGAGTTCTTTAGCACGATTCATGAACAAAATTTTTCGCAATGTGAAAATGCTTACTTGGCTGTAAAACAGCTATTGAATGAAAAATACGAGCCCTTTGAAAAGCCTCTTACTGTTGCCTCGGCGTGTCATCATGCCTCGCTACCGAGCATTAAAATTCCAAAATTTGATGGAAGGTATAGAAATTGGCAACGTTTTCGTGATTTGTTTACTCAATTAGTCATTAATCAGGTACAGATACCGGACTCGCAGAAGTTGGTGCATTTAATGAGTAGTCTCGAGGCCGAACCTCTGAAGTTGATTTCTGTGCTCACAGTATCAGACAGATCCTTTCAACAGGCCTGGGCTTTATTAAGAGATCGTTATGACGATAAATCGAAAATTTTAGAAGAGCACATTCATGCTCTCTTCTCCTTTCCTTCCCTCAAAATTGGTGATGCCTCCTCCTTAAGAGAATTGCACAATGTAGTAACTTCTCACTGGCTATCTATGTCAGCAGTTCCCACTACAGTCCCTATGGCTGAAATAATAGTACAATTTTTAGTGCTCAGTAAATTAGATAACAAAACAAGGGAAGCATTTTTCCTTGCTAAAGCAAAAAATGATATTGTTCCATTGCAAAATGTTTTAGATTTTCTTTCACTCCGGGCAAGAGCCCTAGACATTGCCCCTCTTGCTAATCCTGATGTGAATTCTGTTTCAGTTAGTAAGTCTAAGCGCCCTACACAATCTTCACCTGCCAAACAGGTGTTTCAGCTGGAAGAGGGGTCATCAGCTCGAGCCTGCATTGCCTGCAGTTCTGGAGAGCACCCACTTTTCGCCTGCCCTCGTTTTCGTACCCTGGCTGTCCAGCAGAAATGGGATTTTGTCTCTTCTCATCAACTCTGCTACAACTGTCTTCGAAGGAAGGGTCCTTCTCATCATTGCTCACAACGAAGTTGTAAAACTTGTGGTAAGAACCACCACTCAATGCTTCATAAATTTTCTACACAAAATGTCCATAATTTGGCATCACCTCATTGTTCTAGTGCTCCCAACACCTCTGCTGGACTAGCATCTGCCACCCAGATTACTGCAAAACAACCACACGATACAAAGGTTTCCACGTTATCACACTTGGTTCTTAGCCAGACATTTAATATTGGTTCTCTCCTTCCCACAGCCATTGTTAATGCAACAAATGAGTTGGGGCCAAACCCTGCCAGCCAGGGCATTACTTGATTCTGGTAGTGAAGTTTCCTTGATAACTGAATCACTGGTACAGGCCCTCCGTCTCAAAAGAATTAGGCATAATGCTACGATTCATTCTGTTAATGCTCTTACTTCTGGTTCAAATGCTAGAGTTCATGTGTTAATCTCCTCGCGGTGTTGTAGGTGGAAAAGGGCAATAGAATGTTTAGTGGTCCCTGCTATTTCCAAAGCCACCCCCCGGAGGAACATTAATTTAGCTGCCCTGAAGCTGCCTGCTGACCTAAAATTGGCTGATGACCAATTCTTTATTCCTAAAAAATTAGATATTTTATTAAGCTCTTCTTTATTTTTTCAGGTGCTTAACACTAAGAAGAGCAGCCATTGTTCAAAGCTTTTATTCTTGATACTAAGTTTGGTAATGTCATTGCGGGGGATCGATTGCCCACACTGTTGCCAAGTGCGGCACCCCCAGATCAGTGCTTTTTCTTAACTGCACACTCTCCTTCCTTAGTCAATGATTATGAGAATATTTGGAATTCTGAGAGGATTTCCTCTTCTCGTGATGAAAACTTCTCACACTTGGAGCATCCTTGTGAAAAGAAATTTAATGAGGACACCTTTAGGTTGGAGAATGGGCAATTTTGTGTATCTTTGCCTTTTAAACGTCCTCCACAATTATTGGGGAATTCACATTTTGTGGCCAAGCAGTTTTTGCTTGCTTTAGAAAACAGATTTTCTAAAGATAAAGAATTAAGGCACAATTATGTCAAGTTCATGAGAGAATACATTGAATTGGGGCATGCAGTTGAATGTGTCAGTAAGATAGCACCTCCTTTCTATTTTATACCTCATTTTTGTGTGTTGAATCCACAATCCCCTACTACACCACTGCGTGTAGTCTTCAATTGTAGTGCCAAATCTTCTTCTGGGTTAAGTTTAAACGACCTACTCTACGCTGGCCCTAACGTGCAATCAGAGCTCATTGACATCATGCTTAGATTTCGATTGTTTAATGTTTGTTTCACAGCAGACATTGAGAAAATGTATAGAATGGTTCGGGTGCATGATGCTGATACTAAATTTCAGAGAATTTTGTGGCGAGAGAACCCTCACGACCCCATTAAAATTTTTACTTTGCAAACCGTTACTTATGGTATGGCCCCCTCCGCATTTCTGAGTACAAGGTGTCTCAACAAGTTGGCTGAGGAAATAAATGAAAATGATCCTGAGGTGGCTTCAGCCATCAAGCAGGGATTTTATGTAGATGACTTACTGTTTGGGAGTGACTGTGCTGAGAAGGCAGCATCGTTATTTCAAAGGATTGTAAAAGTGCTAAAGGGAGCTCATTTTAATTTGAGAAAGGTTAATAGCAATTCTTCATCGTTTCTGGCCACTCTCAACACCACTCACACACAATACACTTCCACGCCTCTGGCCTCAGACAATACACACAGAATATTGGGTTTGACTTGGAACACTGATAAAGACACACTTTGCATTACATATAGCAAACACTCCGATCCAAACACTTTCAACCTCCCGTGTATAACAAAAAGGGTTGTGTTGCACTTAATAGCCTCTATTTATGACCCATTAGGTTTTGTGAATCCTTTCTTGGTAAAGTTGAAGCTTTTTCTGCAAAAATTGTGGTCTTTACAGTTGGATTGGGATACTCCTCTTGATTCTGATCTTACTTGTTGTTGGCAGTCCTTGGTTAATGAGATTGTTTTACTGCCATCAATTATACTCCCACGCAAGGTGTTACCCCAGGGTCACCTTCCCTCTTGTCTAGTAGGATTCTGTGATGCCTCTCATAAGGCGTACGGAGCTGCATTATACTTAGTTAATCATGATTCTGCATCCATTGCGCATAGCCACTTGTTGTGCTCTAAATCAAGACTTGCTCCCCTGGCAGGGTCGACTATTCCTCGCTTGGAGTTGTGTAGTGCATTGTTATTGGTAGAATTGACCAAGAAAGTAATAAGAGCATTGAGAATTGTGTGTTCTATTAATCAAGTGTATCTTTTTTCAGATAGTTCTATTGTTTTGCACTGGTTGGTGAAAAGCAATCATAAATTGGATGCTTTCACTGCGCATAGAGTTTCAAAGATAGTGGCATCCTATCCACTATCTTGTTGGCGCCATGTAAGCTCGAGACAGAATCCCGCTGATCTGCTAACCCGTGGTGTCTCCCCCCAGGCACTGCAACACAGTACCCTCTGGTTTGTAGGACCGCCGTGGCTGAAGCAGCCAGTGTCAATGTGGGCCAAGCCATTTGTCGATGCTGAGGTAGCGGATAATGGTAAGGTAGATGCTCTCTGTTGTATGTTCACTGCATACCAAACAAGTATGCCCTTGTCAGATGTAGGTGAAAACCAAAATTCATTTGTTCAAGTGCTACTTAGCAGATATTCAAAATATCACAAATTGATAAGGGTGTTGGCGCTATGCTTAAGATTCATTAACAATATACGGGCTGCAATTGTTGCTCGCATTGACCCTGCTTCGGCTCAGATGCAGAGAAGGGGTTGGTTGGCACCGCTTGAATTGAGAGAAGCCACAGTGGTTATAATAAGGCTCATTCAACTAGACATGTACCCCCTTGAATATAAGGCACTTTCAAAAGAAAAGGGATTACCTCCCAAGTCATCGCTCCTTAGCTTGAATCCTTATCTAGGCCCTGATGGGCTTTTACGGGTGGGTGGCCGTTTAATGAATTCTCAGGTGGAGAGGTTAAACAAGCATCCTATTATACTTCCGCCTAACCACAAATTTACCGTCCTGTTCTTAGAAATGATACACCTCGCATTTCTACATGCGGGCTTGGCAATGATGATGGGATGTGTGCGCCAGCAGTATTGGATTCCCTCCCTACGACGGGTAGCAAAAAAGGTAATTAATGCTTGTCTGACGTGCAGACGCTGGCGCGGCGCACCCGTGGAGCAAATTATGGGTTCATTGCCCCCTAGCCGCGTAAATCCTTCTCGGCCATGGGCTCACACATCCGTAGATTATTGTGGCCCAATTTTGACAAGGCCGTCTCTCACGAGATCAAAATGTCTCAGAAGACTTGGATTGCTGTATTTATATGCCATTCCACGAAAGCTTCGCATTTAGAAATCGTCGAAAATCTATCCTCCTCTCAATTCATTGCGGCCTTTGAACGTTTTGGTTCGAGAAGAGGTTATCCTGTGCACATGTACAGTGATAACGCTAGTACATTCAAAAGTGCTAGTCGTATCCTAGCCGAGGCTAATCGCTTTGTTCTTTCCGCTCGGGATTTAGAGGTTATCACCAATTTTTTATCGGTGCAGGGTACCTCCTGGCACTTTTGTCCCACCTACGCTCCTCACCGAAACTCGTTAGCTGAGGCTTGTGTTAAAAGTCTTAAATTCCATTTGCGTCGAGCTTTAGGGCAACAAGTTGTGCCCTTGCTTACATTGTACACCCTCTTAGCCAAAATAGAAGCTTGTTTAAACTCAAGACCGCTTGTAGTCACGTCTACAGATACGGATGTGAATTTAATTTTAACCCCGAATCACTTAGTCTACGGGCACGCGCTTAATACTTTTCCTATAGATACTGACTCGCCTCTTGTGCAGATTACTCCTGCACAACAGTTCCGCCATTTAAATAACAAATTAGCAATAATTTGGAAATATTGGTCGCGAAATTACCTCCACACCTTGCAACAAAGGGTAAAGTGGAAAAGGGAGTCACCACCACTAGCTGTAAATGATCTAGTACTTTTAATTGAGGAATCTCCGCCCTCTCACTGGAAATTAGGTGTAGTGGAGAAATTGTTCCCTGATCAAGCCGGAGTCGTGCGTACTGTTGAAGTACGAACTAGCCAGGGCAAGTTATTGCGACCAGTACAAAAGTTATGTGCACTGGCTAGATCCTCCAACGAGTAAGCCCCAATCCATGATATTTATCTCTACTTTTCCCCCTCTGTCGACCAGAGATGCTCAGCTGATTTTTCTTTCGCTTCGCCGCCTGGTGAACAGGCGTACCACTATCATTTTTTAGGTCATACTGCGTGGGCCTGCCACTTGGTTTTTTTTTGGTGTTCTTTGACATTTTATGCGTTTTATTAATTCCTTGTTGTACTAATTGGTATAATTTTTTGATTAAGCACTGCTACAAATTCTATGTGATTTTGTTACTTCTAGGTTAAGGTAATTGTTACGAGGTACTCAGTAATGGTTCGAGGTGATTACTATATGTACGCTAGGCAAACGCCTATGCTTTCGTTTGTTGTGTGCCCTCCTCACTCGTTTATAGTAGGAATGGAGTCTCTCAAGATAATGCAGAACTGTGGTGGACTTCTCAGTGCTTGTTGCTGAAAGAAGTGAGTGGGAGACGGACAGTGCCGAACCCGAGCATCGCCATGCGCCCGGCCCCAATAAATGTTAGCACATTTTGCTCGGCGCGGACAAGTTCCTGCGACTTCCGCCCACCTGGGCACTCTTTGGAGTGCTTCCCGCTAAATTATGGGAGTTCCATGCTAGACCAGGGTGTCATGGGGGCGCCAATTCCAACATTCGCGCGTCCCACTTAAAAAAAAAAAAAAAAAAAAAAAAAATCCATCAATCAATCAATCAATGAGATGGAATGAAGACATTAATTAAATCATTGTTTCCCCGCGCCTTGATGCATGTGACAGCTCTTCCGCCGCCCTGCCAGGTTGCAATCAGCTACCCTCGCCGCCGACACCGGTGACGTCACTACATCACCACCGTCACCGCCGCCACCAACACCATCGCGCCGTCGCGCCCGTATCTCTCCCCCTGCCTACGTCCGCCCCCCCCCCCGCCGCCAGCTAGCCGGCTGCCCGCCCCTCTGAGCCCTGCCCGGGGTCGAACCCGGGGCACCGCCCAGAGCATGTGCGGCCAGCGGGCGACACAGCTGGTGGAGTGTGGGCCAAGCGGATGGAGCTATGGTGGACCGGGAGCATGAAGCATCCACGGCGGTGAAGGGCATTTTTCACGATTTCTGCATTGAGACCCTCTACTGGACAGCGGTGTGATTTGTAGGAGCGGTGGTGCTGTGACAGTGGTGTGGTTCGACAACCCGGCCATGTGTGCCTCGCAACCTTTCAATGTTACATTCATTTGGTTTTTGTTTGCTGTGTTAGTCAGGTAGCATCGCTTGGTCAGTGTGAGCCTTTAATTTTGTGTTTCGCAACACTGCAAGAGTTTTGTGAAATTGTTAAAGTTTTGTGAAATTATTATTAAAGTTTTTTGTATTCCTTGACACCTGTAGTGATATTCTATCGGTGATATTGTAGATCCTGTAATTTCAACACAACCTCACCAAAATAGCATGCCAATGGACAAAATCTTTGGCAAGAAACCCTGCTGAGAGACTGCCACAAGTACAGTTGATACGTAGTCAGTGTAAAGATTGATACGGAGCTAATGTTCTTTACGGCTAACGTAGGTCGAATATACGTTGGTTTTATCTGGTAAAAACCTGGTAAAGGTGGCTCAGGTCTTGTTGGCATTAACTGATGTCACCCAATGACCTCTGACCTCTGAGTCTTAGGGTTCGAGTCCGGAAGTTGTCAGGATTTTTGACACTAGCTACATAGCTACGTCGAATTTTGGATGTCTGGAGAATTCTAGCACCTGGCTGCTCTGATCGGTAGTTTTTCCGCTGTTTCTCCCACCAACACCAGGCGAATGCCGGAGCAACAAACGGGCCACGAACCGCGCGCGACCTTTCCTTCCTCTTCCTTGTCCTACACTCACCCCTTACTTACGCTCACATGCACTACACTACCACACATGCCGGGAGACCGGTCGGGAGCTTAGAGCTTGTCCCGGCTGGGACGGTGTCCCGCTGGTGGGAGATACCTGGTTAGAGGTAAGAAACGTCCCACGAGAGAGTAAGAAAACTTCCCTCCGACTGTGCACGCACGGGTTTTAGATTGGTTGATTCATGGTTAGTGATTCCGGGCACGTCAACTAACGAGGTCATTAGTCTCCTAAGTGTGGTGTATGTTTTTCATCGAGAAGTGGCGGTGGCCTTCCGCCACAGGATGGCGAGATCCGGCGCCGACCTACCGTCGACTAGCGAGGTTTTCCCTCAACCAGGTATCTCCCATCAACGGGGCACCGCCCCAGCCGGGACAAGCTCTAAGCTCCCGTCCGGTCTCCCGGCATATGTGGTAGTGTAATACCTACATGTTAGTGTAAATGTGTGTGTGTAAGGGGTGAGAACAGGACAGGGAAGAGGAAGGAAAGATCGCGCGCGGTCCGTGGCCCGATTGTTAGGGTACTGCTCCAGCATTCGCATGGTGTCGATGGGAGAAACCACGGGAAACTACTGATGAGAGCAGCCGACCGCTAGAATTCTCCTCCAGGTAGAGACTGAATTCGACCTAGCTGACAAGCTAGTGTCGAAAATCCTCCAGCCGTCGGAACTCGAACCTAGGACCTCACGGTCAGAGGCACTGCAGTGACATCACTGAGCCATCTCTGCCAGTACGCCGGTTTTAGAGAGGAGAGGGGTTTCCCTCCATCACTCTCCTTCTCTCTCGCCGTGTACGCGTGAAGGTGCGCGAGTAGGAAATGGCAATAAAGTTTTTTGCTTCATCAAAAATACGTTTTGAAATATATGTTACCTATGTAATAATATAGGCTGCTTCAACACAATTTTAATGAATATTTTCATTACTATTCAACAGACCTATCAACGTGTATCTACACCATCCAAGTTTTTTTTACCATGTCTCCTCTAACGAATTTTCTGTGTCACTAGTAACTTGTTCTAAGACCATCGTGTCGTCGTATTACGGATATTTCACATACATTTATGTCACTTGGAAGGTCGTAACGTAACAAAGGACACTAGTTTATTTACTAATAATATAACGATGTATGGCTGAATCCCGCACTTATCTTATCCTGTATTTTCCTTTAATTATCTCAATTCCAAAATCAACCATTGTACTGTGTAACAATCAACTACAATGCAGAATTATGATACACTAATGAGAACCCGTGCGATTAAATCGCACGGTTAGTCAAATAACCAAACTGTTTTCTGCTTTTTTTTTTATTCCAGCATTATATCCACATTTTCTGTTGCAAGAAATCGTTCATAATCAGGCGTTGTATGGCACAGATGACGTGTTAGATTTTACGGCACGAATGAATGCGTCATCCCACATTCAACCAATCGCAGCGACAGAATTAGGGGGTGGGAGAGGTAAACAGAACAAACGGACAATAGTTTTCTCGCACATATGTCATATACCCGAGACATCACAAGGAAGTTGTTCGCAAAACTAAGTTTCATTCTCTTAGAAATATATAATGCTGTCATACAAAAAAATAGCGTATGCAACTCGTTTATAATGTTGCTTTATCGCATTCGTACATATTTGAAAACTCGCTTCTAACGTCGCTCGTTTTCAAAACACCCGCCACCGTAATTTTCTTCCGAAAGATCGCGCAGCAATCAGAAATTACAGATCCCGAAATACTACTTTTTTTTAAATATTTACATATTTTTAACGCACTTTTTCAACACGAATGTCCCATGTGCAGATGAAAAGAAACACGATTTTTCAATCCATTGCTTCTTTATACAGATCGGCTTCGTATGTTGCCCAATTTATTGAAAAGACCAAACAGCACTTTGAGAAATAATATATAAGATGTAGAGAGTGGGCCAAATAACATAAGAATACGAAACAACTGTCGTAAATGTTCTGGAATAAAAAAAAAGAGTAAAAAAGAGAAAAGAAGGAAGTAAATAAAATGGACTCACCGGAGTTGTTGTCGCAGAGCAACATCTTCCTGGGAAGGAATTCATGATGAACTTGATATTCTAAAACCAAAGAAATTAATTTAAAACCAACGTAACGGCGGGAAAGATACTGTAAATAAAACAAAACTTTTTTCTAATAAGCGTCGTAGCGTCGTAACGCAATTAATAAAAATGGAGAATTCGTTACAAAATAAGGTTCGTTTTATTGCAGATATACGTAAACAATAAATTCCTTCCATGTCACTGTTAAATGTACAATTTACGACATATTTACTTGCTGATTCATTGATAAATATTTATCTAGTAAGGTAGACCACAATATCATGTTCTTACCAGCTCTGGCAACGTTAATCTATACGTATACCACACAGTATTTCCACTTCCAAGGTTGCACACAAGATTTTGAACGAAAAAAATAATTAATAAATCATTAATTTAAATTGATTTCCAAACTAGTGGTGTTACAAGAGCTCATTATTTCTAACGACTACGTAATGTGATTACACTAAAAACGAAAATTCAGAGATTTATATTATTTCAAGATATAATTATAAAGATCAGATTTCCTCCCTATTCAGTTGTATACATAGAATATGGAGAAAAGTATTGGAATCATCTCAACAACATGATCTCGGATATCGGTTGTAAAATCCGTTTTTAAGGTTCTTTTCAGCTGTTACATCCCACACGCGTCAGAATTAAAGCATTCTCGTACAATATTGGGCGTTTCCCGGGAATTCTTATCCAAACCTAGTGAAAAAGGAAAAATATCAATTTTATATTAATCACGGTGTTCATGATCATAATGTTTAATGTAATTGGTTAAAGGGTTAATAAAGTACTGTAATTTCCATTCATTTTATGTCACATTGCATTGCTATTAGATTTGGATCGGCTCTGTTTGCCTTGGGGCCTCAAAATTTCTATTTAATAGTCATATTTTTTGTAAAATATATTTCTACAAATATTTTTTCAAGGGAATTTCCAACGTCCTGATAAAATATGTTTCAATATGTTTTTACAGAAGTAAAAATAATGTCCTTACTTAAAAACGTATCAGGGTCGAGTATTGAGACATTTTAAAAATTGTCGGAAAAGTAGATGCAATTATTTCCTTACTGCTTTTACCACAATGTAACAAAGTGCACTTATAAATATGTTTATTTTTATTTACATTACGAGTTACGTAATCGTGGGGCGGAAAATGGCGAATTTTCGAGAATAAAACACTTATTGCTGAACCTGGCGACGAAAAAGTGAATAAATCAGTTGCTAAATATAGAAAAAAATCCTCTAGCACACGCTACAGGCAGATTCCATGATTTGTGGATCCTTGATACAGCAAAATCGAATGACGGCAAAACGTGTCTGTCCACCTGTGAGTGGTTAACGTTAGAGTCTAAACTGTTTTGTAGATTTTCTTCAAAACTGATATTTCTCAATCGATCTGAATGAACTCGAGGTTTCGGGAGTTTTAAACGGATTTTTTTGATTTTTGAGAGACCTTTACAAGAAGCTTCTAAAACATTTTCAAAATTTTCTCAAAAACAGCACCCAAATTTTTCAAGAAAGTTTCTCCTCAGATAGCGTAAAGGACGCTCAAGAGAGTGGTGCACGTCTCATGTTTGTCGAAAATCCAGATCTTTTCAACATTGCAAAAGTGCAATTTTTGCGAGCATCTTCCCACAGCAATAATATTGATGGAGATTTTTCCTTGATGAAATCCATTTCTTACACGCAGATCTTCAAATAAGTTCATGTTCAATTTTTTTTCCAAAATATGAGTAGTTATCATGTAATTTTTCGCGAAATAACAGGGAAGGTAAAAAATAATACACCAATGCAGCATGTATGCCATTTTCTTTAGTCGATTTAGCATTATACGATAAAAAATTTCTGAAATTTTATAGTTAACCCTAAAAATTGGACCTATACCATCTTTAGAAGTGTATTTCACTCTATTCTTACAAAAAATTTAAAGAACAAACTTTGCGAAATTTTTGAGAAAATGTCCCATGGTATCTATGTGTCAAGGTAGTGTCAGCATATTTAGTAAGCGATTATACCATTGTCTTTACATCCCACATGAATATATTACGTGAATGAAAATGACATCCTGGCCTTACAAAAGGCCGCAACACAGTGGCGTAAATTTGCTGAACACCGTCTTTATGATTTGATGTAATTCCTGATTGAATTTTCGGTCGGAAAATTCGTGTTGAAGATTCTCTTGAGTTTTGTGAACTTTGCACAAACTTCTTCTTTGCTTGCCCAAAATATTGAATTTGATGCAGACTATCATTGCTCGATTAAATACACCACTTAATTTCTTGTAGCCATTTCGTATCGTCAATAAAGGCATTATCACTGTGAGACTACAACTATACATCTAAAATAGATCATTTTACTTCTCACTACCGCTTACGCAGTGGAGAGAAAGTTATGTAATGCTGCGGGGGAAAAACGGCGAATTTTCGGCAGAAAAATTCATATTACCGGTCCCTGGTACGGAAAAAGTGGATAAATCTAGTTGTTGGATGTAGAAAAAAATCCTCTAACAGATGGTGTATCCAGAATACAAGTTTTGTGGGTCCTTAATTTCGAAACGCGAATGACGGGAAAACTGCAAAACAACGCTAGTGGCTAAACCATCCAGCTGATTTTCTCCAAAATTGATATTCGCAAATCGGTATGGCTAATGTCGCGACCTCTCGAAATTGAAACTGGTATTTTAATTTTGGGGGAACTCTAAAAGAAGATCCGCTGACATTTTCAAAATGTTCAAAAAAAATCTCCATCGCTTTGATTTAGTTTTTCTGTTGTTGAATAGTGTGAAAGACGATTAAGAGAATACTCCAGGTCTCATTTTCGTTGAAAACACTGATTTGTCGAAAACTGCAAAAGTACGAACTTTTTTCGACGTCTTTCTACAATTACAATTATGAAGATAGAGATTTTCTCCCTTTATGAAAACTGTTCCTTAACGATAGAATTTCAAATAAGATCATGCACAATTTTTCGTAACGAGTTCTTTTCACGTAATTTTGCATGAGCAAAATGCTGTTTTAGCACCACTAGTTTTATTAAAACCGCTACTAATTCAATTAGTGTATGATGTATTAGTGGTGTTCCAGACATGATTAAGACTAGTCCAGGTGGCGAGGAGATCCACGCAAATTTCTTTCCTGAAATGGGATGTTTATGTTTATGGATGTAAGATGAGTCACGCACATATGTCAGATTAGACGTTTCTCTGTTGAAAAACCTTGTTCAACTCGTTAAGAGGAAGATCCAGTCAAGCCGTTCAGAAGAACATTAAAACATTATAATTTTGGGGGTACTTTATTTGAAGACACCAACATCACACAGAGGACGAGGAAGACCCAGAAGTACATGGAAGGAAGGAGTAGAGAAGGCAATGGACAGAAGAGGATTAACTGCAGAAGACTGCAGTGACAGACTAAAATGGAAACTGGGATGCGAGAGACGCCCAATGGTGTAAAATACTCGCAATACTACTACTACTACTACTACTACTACTACTACTACTACTACTACTTTATTTGAAGCCCTCTGTAACATTTTCAAAATTGACTTCTCTAAAGTCTGCATTGATAGCACAGCGGATTATATGGCTCAGAGCATCAATTGATGTCACTGCAGAGCCTCTGACCAGCAGGTCACAAGGTTCGAGTGCCGAAAATGGAATGGTATTTGACACAAGCTATACGCTATTCACTACCTCGAATTCAGGCGCGCTGGCTGGAGGAGAATTCTAGAGGCCGGCAGTTCTGATCAGTAGTTTTCCATTGTTTCTCCAATCAACACCAGTCGAATGCCGAAGCTGTACCCTAACAAACAGGCCACGGACTGCGCGTGATCTTTCCTTCCTCTTCCTTGTCCTATCCTCAACCCCTTACGCACACACACTAACATGCACTACACTACCACACGTGCCGGGAGACCGGTCGAAAGCCTAGAGTTGTGCCGGTGGGGTGGTGCCCCGCTGGAGGGAGATACCTGGTTGGGAAAATCCTCGCTAACACACTTGTAGGTCGACGCGCAATATCACCATCGAGCGAGTGAGAAAAACCTTCATTAATTGAAAAATGTGCACCACACTTACGGGACTAATGGCCTTAGTAGTTGACGCGCCCGGAATTAATAATCAATCAATTCATTCATTGATAACACCCAATGTTCCTTTGCCACTACGCACAGGCGAGTGGCCTTGCATTCCGTTGCCGCCTGCCAACCTCTCGGTGTAGGCAATCCGTCGTACACGAGCGTATTATGAATTGCAGCAGCTCCCTTGGGACGCTGACACGTGGCTATTCTCAGTGAAAGCCTTCGTGAAACATTTTCATTACTACAGAGTGCCAAAAAATGTAAACACACTTAAATGGGAGATTATTTCAATGTTTTGCCGGAAAACGACGGTAATGTGTAGTACGATGTTCTGTAAAGAAATGTGTCTCCCATTACTTTTCCGAGCGTTCTTACATCAAAATGGAACGAAGATCGTTTGAACGGTGGGAAGGAGTTGTGAAGTGGTATGGAACAGAATCACCAACGCAAATAACAATTGCACGTTTTCGTGATAAATTTCGCAGTGATGGTATCGTACGCGATGTTCACAAGGTCAGATCTGGGCGGCCTCACACAGTCAACAGCCCTGTGTTCTCCGCTTTGGTTTTGGAACATGAATTTTCCAGGGCTCTGAATAGGACGAAGAAGTCCGATTGAGTCTTTTCACCACGGTTTTTTTATCGATTCGGAGCCATTTTCCAGATATTGGCGTTTGGGCTTTCTGAAAATGCGTAATTTTGAGCTCATTTTACAGAGCTCCAAATTACATATTACTCCGCATAATACACGGACTAAAATGTAATGTGACTGAAATGTAGTGACATGCCATGAAGGGACCAAGTGTGAAAAAAAAAACAATTTTCAGATTGGGGTCGATTCTGACGTAGAAAAGGACGCCAAATCCACGGATGGGGATCCTATTGCGGAATGTTCCCAAAATTCAACACAATATTGACACAAACTTGAAAACAGGTAGTGCAACAGTTCTAAAGTAGGTATACATACAGGACCCAGAAAACCCTGTTCAGTAAAAGAAATTTGGCAATAAATTATTAATTAGATAATAAACAGCAATGGTGAAAGTAAATACGACCATATATTACAGGTTCCACTTTACAGCTGGTACCGAAATACTACGAAAAAAACAACAGCAACCGCCCGTATGACACCAGAGAAAAGCAAGGAGAACCACGCAGATGAGATATCTGCGCTTTGTTGTTTGTTTACTTCAATTTTTTTTCTGGGTCCCGTTCTTCATTGCAGGTCACATACGTACGTACACGAGAAAGTAAAAAAACACTGGCGCCCCGAGCGGCCGGTCAAGGCAATTACGCTGTCGCGAGCAGGCCAACTGCCGTTCGAGTGGGCCGTGCCGCCACGCACGACCCGCGCCGGAATCGCCGCACGCGTGCCCGCTCTCACGCACGCTGCGTGCGTGATATCACGCGTCTGGCACGCGCCTCCCCTTCGCCCCTCCATCACTCGTCACGCGCGCGTGCACGCCCGTGCCTCTTCGCGTGCGGACTAGTCACTAGGGCACGCTCACATGCGGGTTATTGCTCGAGACGTAGGCATACGAGAACACGGATGAGTGGCGAGGCGCAATACATAACAATACTAGCGTACCCGTGCACGCTGTACCTCACCCTCTTCTTTATTTTTCCATTTCCATATTAAGCCTGTAATACGTATTGTTCTTCCAAGACCTTATCCTTTGTCACTTGTCCTATACGTCACCTTGTAATTGATAACAATGTAATACACCCTTGTCAATACAAACTATCGTCTCCTGTATTATTTCAGTAGTATATCTTTCCGTTCCAGCTCTCTTACGCAACCAATCTTTATAATTGAGGTCTCTAAAGAAAGATAATTTCACGGACACATGACGAATTGCACTTTGACTTTAAAAATATGAAGGATTTGTTTAAAAAAAGCATCTAAATATTCAAGCTAGCAACTTCAACTCTCCAAAACCTCCGTTCCTCATAACAAATCAAGGAAAGTTAAATAATATTGCAAAGAGTAGGGTTGTACTTGCCCGATCCGGTATTTTCGCACTACTTTATTTGGCTTTATCAAGAGTAAAAGCCTCTTCTGTTATTTTTGTGACTATCAAGGAAAGGAAAAGCTAACTCTAACTAAATGTTTTTAAAGAAGTATGAATAGTTCCAAGAGCATCTCTCTATAATGCTGAATTAACTTTTATTGAAAATTTGTTGCCAACTTCAATTGCATGAATTGCATTGCTATTTTTGTTTGATATTGAGTAACAACTTCAGAAGTTCCTTTCCTTCTTAATGGAAAGAATAGACAAATGGATAGGGAGAGGGTGGGGTTTAAAATGCGAGAGTTCTCGCACGGATACGCTAGTTCTTATTTAATTTTATTGTCGAGCAAAGAGGTACACCCGTGTAATTCAATCGCGTACAATATCAAGTAATTAGTACGTTTACATACAGTCGCATATTCTACAGGCTGTGAACAGAATCGAGAAGCGACGAACCAACAAAAATGTAATAGAATGACCAAGAAGTTCTCATCCTGTAAATTACGGTGTGATGAACGTTTCTTTGAGGCCTTAGGCCTCAAAATGTTAGCTTTTAAGGCCCTAGAACTCCTCGTTTAGGAGTTATTTAACGATATAGATTGACAAATCCTGGCATGAGTTGCGGGTTGCATTTTACATGAATATTTAGAAGCTTTTTTTTAAACAAATCCTTCATATTTTTAAAGTCAAAGTGCAATTCCTCACGTCTCCGTGAAATTCTCTTTCTTTAGAGACCTCATTTATAAAGATTGGTTGCATGTGAAAGCCCCAAAAGAAAGGTACACTACTGAAATAATATAGGAAACGATGAATTGTGATTGTTCCTGAAGTTGGCAAACGACGAGTAGTTCCTGAAGTTGGCTAACAACGTCATTTCGTGTTTTTGGGGGCATCAACTGCTATTAGTCCAGTAACTGTAGTGCATGTTATATCGCGGGAGTTGGCGGTGATCTCTGCATGCAGTACGGCGAGATATGGCATCAACCTACTACGTCCGCTTGTGGGTATTTTCCCAACCAGGTATCTCCCACGAGCGGGGCACCGCCCCAGCTGGGACAAGCTCTAAGCTCCCGACCGGTCTTCCGGCACGTGTGGTAGAGTGGTGCATGTTTGTGTGTGTGTGAATGTGTAAGTAAAGGGTGAGGATAGGACAAGGAAGAGGAAGGAAAGATCGCGCGCGGTCCGTAGCACACTGGTTAAGGCTATATAGATAATACTTTAAACCTTTCGCATCCTACAAATGGGAGTCAACTGCTCACTAGCGAACCTAGTGACGTGACCTGGAAAATCGGCAAATAATTCAAACAATTTTCCTTTTCTATTTATACATTCATTATATATTTTTGAAATACTAATGTAAATGTACAATAATAAGTGCAACAGTACATAAGCAATACAAAACAAAGATTTGATAATTTAATATCTGCATTTAATAGGAGATTAAGACTGCATTATAAACCACAACTTCTCATCACGAGGGAATCGAAAAAAAAACGCTTCTTCTGAATTTCATAGTTGGTGCAATCAGTACACACCTTCCCAGCCATATACAAAAGTTACTAAGGACCAAACAAAAATATTTTAATTACTCCGCAAAATTCAAGTAAACATAATCGAAAGTAAAACAAACGTATACACTTCATTCAAAATGGTTATGATAGGACGGTCCAGTAGTCACTAAGTTCAAATGTCTCCCTTCTATAGCATTTGGTAAAGGATTTGAATTCGCCAGGTATTGATCGGAGAAACCACGAAAAAATACGTACAAGAGCATTTTTTGATTGATTCGTGTTTCCGGACGCGTCAACTACTTAGGTCATTAGTCCCGTACGTGTAGTGCGTGTTTTTCATCGGGAGGTGGCGGTGATATTTTCTCCACTGGATGGCGAGATCTGGCGCCGACCTACCGCCGACTAGCGGGGTTTTCCCCTAACCAGGTATCCCCCAACCAGGTATCGGCGGGGCACCGCCCCAGCCGGGAAGAGCTGTAAGCTCCCGACCGGTCTCCCGGTATATGTGGTAGTGTAGTACATGTTAATATAAGTGTGTGTAAGAGGAGAGGATAGGACAGGACAAGGAAGAGGAAGGAAAGATCGCGCACGGTCCGTGGCCCGTTTGTTAGGGTACTGCTCCGGCATTCGCCTGGTGTTGATCGAAGAAACCAGGGAAAATTCCCTATCAGAGCAGCCGGCCGCTAGAATTCTTCTCCAGACAACGACTGAATTCGACCTAGCTGACAAGCTATTGTCGAAAATCCTGCCGCCTTGGGGAGTGGAGTCCTAGGAGCTCCCGGTCAGAAGGACTGCAGTGACATCAGGTTGATGCACTGGGCCATCTCTCCCGGTCATACAAGAGCATCTGGCCGCTAGAATTCTGCTCTAGTCAATAGCTGAACTCGACCTAGCTATCTAGTAGTCTCTAAAATCTTGCCATCCTATGACCTCCTGATCAGAGGCACTGCAGTGACGTCAACGAGCCACCCTGAGCCACTTAAGCCTTTGCCAAACGTCGAGTTAGGTGTCGGACATTCAATAGCATTATATTTCGACAATGATATTGCTATCACATAAATGCCTGCTTAACATACTCCTGTTTTAATATACAAGAAGAAAATGTCCAATGTTTTAAAACTAAATGAAATTTTACATACGTTAAATTCTTCTTCGTTTGAAAATTCCAAACTTTTTATTTACACGTATTTACAAGTTAATTTACTAGAGAGAGAAGTTTGTAACAGTTTTGAGTTAGCCTGTGTCTGTTTTACTAAAAGATCTGAAGTTAAAATTTAACAAGAAAATATTGCCTGCAACAGAAATTCACTCCATCGGCCTCCTCTAAGTATAATTTAATCTATTATTTTATCTAACACATTTTAGAAACAGCACTAGTTACGCTTGCACCTCCCCTTGAACCCCTTGAACTTGTGACACACATCGTTCTATAATAGACAACGAAAAATGTTAAAATTAATCGACAGTGTCCGTTAGTAATTTTTAGTGGTATCAATATCTCACGAGCACACACAAGATGGGTTATATGAAATTGAAACATCCCTTGTTTCTATTTCACTTTAACCGTTACATCATATTAACTTTGTCCAACATATTCCATTGATTTGTAGGAAGAAACTGCTTTCGGCTGGGAAAAAAGACCCGTGAAGAACCAAAATATGTATGAAGATTTACTCACCCTCAATTAGTTGACCCTTCTCCACAGTTCGATAGCAGTCGTTGTAGTGGTGATACAGATGCAATGCTTGTGGTAAAACAAATCAGAATGTACTCTGTATTTCCAAATAAAGAATTTTTTCGTACATCTGAAAAACAAAAATTTCGATGACATTACTCTCGAATAATATCAGGAAAATAAATGTGTTTAATAGTAAGATCAGTGACACCCAAGTCCTGACCCCACCCCACCTCCAAAATGACACATTTTAGCAAGAATAGCTTTTCTAGATTTCTGTACTAACAAATATACACTAACAATATCTTTGGAATACGTTATCATAACTATAAACAAATAATAATGAGATTTAAATTGAGCATTAGTGAAACATCCTTGAATAACGTGTAGGACCTCCTTAACAGAAGCATTGAATACGTCAAGTAGGCAGGACCCTACACTTTTACCCCTCCCCGATAGAAAAATCTTGGTTGCACCTATGAGCAAGATGTTCGTTTGACGTCAGCTATCAAAAACCTCTTACGCACCTCCTTCATAAATGGTGGTTCGAAAAGGTTTAGTAATTTATTATATAAAACAATGAAGTATTTTTATCATCGTACGCACTATCAGAATTGATTTAGCAGAACACAAAATAGAAATATATTGTTACGTTGCATTACTTTACGTTGTGTTACGTTGTATCAGGTTAAATAGTTCCCCGCACCGCCGCAAGGAGCGCTCAAGGAGAACATTTAACAATGTATTTCTATTATAGAGGATAAAGATGTTTTGGCAATATATTATTAATAGTTAAAAACCATCTTTAGCCCTGTGAATAAAATACAAAATAATATTGTCTAACACTCTCAAAACCAAGGAGAGAATAAATCAATATATTTGAACAAAACTTGCTGATTTACCTCAGGGGAACACACGATGTCGTTGTTGCGACTCTGATCGGGAGATCCTAGTGTTCGAGGCGGAATTATCGACACCAGCTGGTCAGCTAGGTCGAATTCAGCCGCTGTCTGGAGGAGAATTCTAGCGGCCGGCTGCTCCGATCGGTAGTGTTGCATGGTTTCTCCCATCAACAACAGGCCAATGCCGGAGCAGTGCCCTAACATACGGACCACGGTTGCTTCCAGCTTCATCCGTTGACCTTCCTCTCATACACCCTTGGACACACATGTCGGGAATTTGGGAGCTAGCCATGTCTGAGGCGGACCCTCGCTGAGGGCGATACCCGGAGGGGAATCCCCTGCACTCCAACGTGTAAGTTGGCATCGGACCTCACTATCTAGGCAGGATGGAACACCGCCACCTCCCAAGATAAATCATTCACTACACTAGCAAGTGTGATGATCACTGCCCGAAAACAATCACTCCGCTCGGCCTTTCCCCCACAGTTGAGAGTCGCTTCCCGTTCCTCCGCTTCGACCCACTTCACACAGAGTCGCCGCCTTGCCCCTTCTCTTCACTTCACCCAGCGTCGCCCCACCTCGCCCCTTCACTTCACTCCACCCACAGACGCCCCTTCACTTCACCCAGCGTTGCCCCACCTTGCCCCTTCACTTCACTCCACTTAGCGTCGCACCGCCTCGCCCCTTCACTTCACCCAGCGTCGCCCCACCTTGCCCCTTCACTTCACTTCACCTAGCGTCGCACCTCCTCGCCCCTTCACTTCACCCAGCGTCGCCCCACCTTGGCCCTTTCACTTCACTTAGCATCGCACCGCCTCGCCCCTTCACTTCACCTAGCGTTGCCCCACCTTGCCCCTTCACTTCACCTAGCGTTGCCCCACCTTGCCCCTTCACTTCACTTCACCTAGCTTCGCACCGCTCCACCCCTTCACTTCGCCCAGAGTCGCCCCGCCCCTTCACTGCACCGTGCATCGCACCACCTCGCCCCTTCACTTCACTTCACCCAGCGTCGCCCCGCCCCTTCACTTCACCTAGCGTCGCACCTCCTCGCCCCTTCACTTCACCCAGCGTTGCCCCACCTTGCCCCTTCACTTCACTTAGCATCGCACCGCCTCGCCCCTTCACTTCACCCAGCGTTGCCCCACCTTGCCCGTTCACTTCACTTCACCTAGCTTCGCACCGCTCCACCCCTTCACTTCGCCCAGAGTCGCCCCGCCCCTTCACTGCACCGTGCATCGCACCACCTCGCCCCTTCACTTCACTTCACCCTGCGTCGCGAATCGTCTCCCGTGCGGGCCGTGCGTTTTTCGTCATCTAAG
>JAHLJT010005437.1:89714075-89903358 GCA_031308135.1 Acheta domesticus | reverse complement strand
TCTAAAAACTGTATATGACCAAGTGTGGGGAAAGAAATTTATCTGCGCACATTTTCTTGAGGGCCAGAATTTTTTTAAAAAAAAAAAAAAAACGAAAAAATGAATTTAGAAAATAATTATTTTAGAAAAATAAAGATATTTGAAAAATGTTTTTTCCCGAGTTGATAGAAAACCAATTTCAACTGTAAATGAACTACAAGCAAAAGGAGTGCTCAACAAAACGTGCGCACAGTGAAGCTACATTTACGTCCAGAAGCAAAACAAGGGGCCATCTCAGCATTTGCTCAATGGATCAGGGAAACTGGACAAAAACTTGATCGAGATGGGGGTCATTGACCCGGAAGCTGAAGTACATTACTTGTTACAGGCGTATTAAATATTTTTTTAAAGTATACAATGCAAAAAAACTGCTTCATTATATATCTTTGTTTTGTTACATTAAACATTATTTTTCTTTTCACGATCAGTATAGTCTCTAATTGTATAGAAACAGTTTTGCAGCAGAAAAGATTTTACTTTTAACTTAAATTTGTGTACGACTTTAATTGTTTATGTCATCTGGCAATGCGTTGTAAAGTAACGTACATGTATTGTATGTTGATTTCTTGTACTGAGCTGTTGATACTGACACTTGATGCACGGATTTCTACGGCGTCTGTTGTAATTATAAATATCAATATTGCATGAAAATATGTTCCCTCCGTTAAGTAGGTCATTTTTGACAAATATTACAGATTCGTAAATAAATAGACAAGGCAATGGTAGGATTCCAGCTCAATGAAAAGAGGCTTGCAGGAATCACGTGGAAGGCATTTTTTCATTATTCGAAAAATTTTCTTCATGCAATCTGAAGTCTGAACTACTGTGAGCTTCCCCAAATATTAACCATATCCAGGCGGGAATGCACATTTGCAAAATAAACGCAACGAGCTGCAAAGGCTGACAGAACTTTGAAAGAATTCTGAATGCTAGCATCTGAAAATTTAGTGTTTAATTCTGTTATATTACATTCCATTTGAGGTTTGATTATTGAAAGACCTAAAAATTTTGGCCCAAATCAGCTAATTGCAATTGTTCATTTTCAAAGGAACATGCGATTTCGATTTGAAATACAAAACCATACAAACAGCTTCTTTCGTTAACAATTAATTTGTTATTATTAAACCAATTTGAAATTGGAAATTGTACAATTTCTGCTTTTTTTTGCAAAGAACATTTGTGCATCAGCAAACAAACCATTCTTACATTTTTAAAAAAGATTCGGTGCCGTTGGAAAAGGCACATGCGTTGTTACGTCGCTTATTGTTGACCACGAGTGGAACGAAATTTTGTTTCACACATAAAATGTCAAAGAATACAAAAAACTTTAATAATAATTTCACAAAACTTTAACAATTTCACAAAACTCTTGCAGTGTTGCGAAACACAAAATTAAAGGCTCACACTGACCAAGCGATGCTACCTGACTAACACAGCAAACAAAAACCAAATGAATGTAACATTGAAAGGTTACGAGGCACACATGGCCGGGTTGTCGAACCACACCACTGTCACAGCACCACCGCTCCTACAAATCACACCGCTGTCCAGTAGAGGGTCTCAATGCAGAAATCGTGAAAAATGCCCTTCACCGCCGTGGATGCTTCATGCTCCCGGTCCACCATAGCTCCATCCGCTTGGCCCACACTCCACCAGCTGTGTCGCCCGCTGGCCGCACATGCTCTGGGCGGTGCCCCGGGTTCGACCCCGGGCAGGGCTCAGAGGGGCGGGCAGCCGGCTAGCTGGCGGCGGGGGGGGGCGGACGTAGGCAGGGGGAGAGATACGGGCGCGACGGCGCGATGGTGTTGGTGGCGGCGGTGACGGTGGTGATGTAGTGACGTCACCGGTGTCGGCGGCGAGGGTAGCTGATTGCAACCTGGCAGGGCGGCGGAAGAGCTGTCACATGCATCAAGGCGCGGGGAAACAATGATTTAATTAATGTCTTCATTCCATCTCATTGATTGATTGATTGATTGATTTTTTTTTTTTTTTTTTTTTTTTTTTTTAAGTGGGACGCGCGAATGTTGGAATTGGCGCCCCCATGACACCCTGGTCTAGCATGGAACTCCCATAATTTAGCGGGAAGCACTCCAAAGAGTGCCCAGGTGGGCGGAAGTCGCAGGAACTTGTCCGCGCCGAGCAAAATGTGCTAACATTTATTGGGGCCGGGCGCATGGCGATGCTCGGGTTCGGCACTGTCCGTCTCCCACTCACTTCTTTCAGCAACAAGCACTGAGAAGTCCACCACAGTTCTGCATTATCTTGAGAGACTCCATTCCTACTATAAACGAGTGAGGAGGGCATACAACAAACGAAAGCATAGGCGTTTGCCTAGCGTACATATTGTAATCACCTCGAACCATTACTGAGTACCTCGTAACAATTACCTTAACCTAGAAGTAACAAAATCACATAGAATTTGTAGCAGTGCTTAATCAAAAAATTATACCAATTAGTACAACAAGGAATTAATAAAACGCATAAAATGTCAAAGAACACCAAAAAAAACCAAGTGGCAGGCCCACGCAGTATGACCTAAAAAATGATAGTGGTACGCCTGTTCACCAGGCGGCGAAGCGAAAGAAAAATCAGCTGAGCATCTCTGGTCGACAGAGGGGGAAAAGTAGAGATAAATATCATGGATTGGGGCTTACTCGTGGGAGGATCTAGCCAGTGCACATAACTTTTGTACTGGTCGCAATAACTTGCCCTGGCTAGTTCGTACTTCAACAGTACGCACGACTCCGGCTTGATCAGGGAACAATTTCTCCACTACACCTAATTTCCAGTGAGAGGGCGGAGATTCCTCAATTAAAAGTACTAGATCATTTACAGCTAGTGGTGGTGACTCCCTTTTCCACTTTACCCTTTGTTGCAAGGTGTGGAGGTAATTTCGCGACCAATATTTCCAAATTATTGCTAATTTGTTATTTAAATGGCGGAACTGTTGTGCAGGAGTAATCTGCACAAGAGGCGAGTCAGTATCTATAGGAAAAGTATTAAGCGCGTGCCCGTAGACTAAGTGATTCGGGGTTAAAATAAATTCACATCCGTATCTGTAGACGTGACTTCAAGCGGTCTTGAGTTTAAACAAGCTTCTATTTTGGCTAAGAGGGTGTACAATGTAAGCAAGGGCACAACTTGTTGCCCTAAAGCTCGACGCAAATGGAATTTAAGACTTTTAACACAAGCCTCAGCTAACGAGTTTCGGTGAGGAGCGTAGGTGGGACAAAAGTGCCAGGAGGTACCCTGCACTGATAAAAAATTGGTGATAACCTCTAAATCCCGAGCGGAAAGAACAAAGCGATTAGCCTCGGCTAGGATACGACTAGCACTTTTGAATGTACTAGCGTTATCACTGTACATGTGCACAGGATAACCTCTTCTCGAACCAAAACGTTCAAAGGCCGCAATGAATTGAGAGGAGGATAGATTTTCGACGATTTCTAAATGCGAAGCTTTCGTGGAATGGCATATAAATACAGCAATCCAAGTCTTCTGAGACATTTTTGATCTCGTGAGAGACGGCCTTGTCAAAATTGGGCCACAATAATCTACGGATGTGTGAGCCCATGGCCGAGAAGGATTTACGCGGCTAGGGGGCAATGAACCCATAATTTGCTCCACGGGTGCGCCGCGCCAGCGTCTGCACGTCAGACAAGCATTAATTACCTTTTTTGCTACCCGTCGTAGGGAGGGAATCCAATACTGCTGGCGCACACATCCCATCATCATTGCCAAGCCCGCATGTAGAAATGCGAGGTGTATCATTTCTAAGAACAGGACGGTAAATTTGTGGTTAGGCGGAAGTATAATAGGATGCTTGTTTAACCTCTCCACCTGAGAATTCATTAAACGGCCACCCACCCGTAAAAGCCCATCAGGGCCTAGATAAGGATTCAAGCTAAGGAGCGATGACTTGGGAGGTAATCCCTTTTCTTTTGAAAGTGCCTTATATTCAAGGGGGTACATGTCTAGTTGAATGAGCCTTATAATAACCACTGTGGCTTCTCTCAATTCAAGCGGTGCCAACCAACCCCTTCTCCGCATCTGAGCCGAAGCAGGGTCAATGCGAGCAACAATTGCAGCCCGTATATTGTTAATGAATCTTAAGCATAGCGCCAACACCCTTATCAATTTGTGATATTTTGAATATCTGCTAAGTAGCACTTGAACAAATGAATTTTGGTTTTCACCTACATCTGACGAGGGCATACTTGTTTGGTATGCAGTGAACATACAACAGAGAGCATCTACCTTACCATTATCCGCTACCTCAGCATCGACAAATGGCTTGGCCCACATTGACACTGGCTGCTTCAGCCACGGCGGTCCTACAAACCAGAGGGTACTGTGTTGCAGTGCCTGGGGGGAGACACCACGGGTTAGCAGATCAGCGGGATTCTGTCTCGAGCTTACATGGCGCCAACAAGATAGTGGATAGGATGCCACTATCTTTGAAACTCTATGCGCAGTGAAAGCATCCAATTTATGATTGCTTTTCACCAACCAGTGCAAAACAATAGAACTATCTGAAAAAAGATACACTTGATTAATAGAACACACAATTCTCAATGCTCTTATTACCTTCTTGGTCAATTCTACCAATAACAATGCACTACACAACTCCAAGCGAGGAATAGTCGACCCTGCCAGGGGAGCAAGTCTTGATTTAGAGCACAACAAGTGGCTATGCGCAACGGATGCAGAATCATGATTAACTAAGTATAATGCAGCTCCGTACGCCTTATGAGAGGCATCACAGAATCCTACTAGACAAGAGGGAAGGTGACCCTGGGGTAACACCTTGCGTGGGAGTATAATTGATGGCAGTAAAACAATCTCATTAACCAAGGACTGCCAACAACAAGTAAGATCAGAATCAAGAGGAGTATCCCAATCCAACTGTAAAGACCACAATTTTTGCAGAAAAAGCTTCAACTTTACCAAGAAAGGATTCACAAAACCTAATGGGTCATAAATAGAGGCTATTAAGTGCAACACAACCCTTTTTGTTATACACGGGAGGTTGAAAGTGTTTGGATCGGAGTGTTTGCTATATGTAATGCAAAGTGTGTCTTTATCAGTGTTCCAAGTCAAACCCAATATTCTGTGTGTATTGTCTGAGGCCAGAGGCGTGGAAGTGTATTGTGTGTGAGTGGTGTTGAGAGTGGCCAGAAACGATGAAGAACTTGCTATTAACCTTTCTCAAATTTAAAATGAGCTCCCTTTAGCACTTTTACAATCCTTTGAAATAACGTGCTGCTTCTCAGCACAGTCACTCCCAAACAGTAAGTCATCTACATAAAATCCCTGCTTGATGGCTGAAGCCACCTCAGGATCATTTTCATTTATTTCCTCAGCCAACTTGTTGAGACACCTTGTACTCAGAAATGCGGAGGGCCATACCATAAGTAACGGTTTGCAAAGTAAAAATTTTAATGGGGTCGTGAGGGTTCTCTCGCCACAAAATTCTCTGAAATTTAGTATCAGCATCATGCACCCGAACCATTCTAGACATTTTCTCATGTCTGCTAGTGAAACCAAACATTAAACAAATCGAAATCTAAGCATGATGTCATGAGCTCTGATTGCACGGTTAGGGCCACGCGTAGAGTAGGGTCGTTTAAACATTAACCCAGAAGAAGATTTTGGCACTACAATTGAAGACTAACACGCAGTGGTTAGTAGGTAAGGGGATTGTGAGATTCAACACACAAAAATGAGGTATAAAATAGAAAGGAGGTTGCTATCTTACTGACACATTCAACTGCATGCCCCAATTCAATGTATTCTCTCATGGAACTTGACATAATTGTGCCTTAATTCTTTATCTTTAGAAATCTGTTTTCTAAGGCAAGCAAGAAACTGCTTGGCCACACAAATGTGAATTCCCCAATAATTGTGGAGGACGTTTTAAAAGGCAAAGATACACAAAATTGCCCATTCTCCAACCTTAAAGGTGTCCTCATTAAAATTTCTTTTCACAAGGATGCTCCAAGTGTGAGAAGTTTCATCCACGAGAAGAGGAAATCCTCTCAGAATTCCAAATATTCTCATAATCCATTGACTAAGGAAGGAGAGTGTGCAGTTAAGAAAAGCACTGATCTGGGGTGCCGCACTTGGCAACAGTGTGGGCAATCGATCCCCCGCAATGACATTACCAAACTAGTATCAAGAATAAAAAGCTTTGAACAATGGCTGCTCTTCTTAGGGTTAAAGCACCTGAAAACATAAGAGACTGCAGCTTAATACCATATCTAATTTTTTTAGGAATAATGACTGAATTGGTCATCAGCCAATTTTAGGGTCAGCAGGCAGCTTCCTGGGCAAGCTACACTTTAATGTTCTTCCTTCCGGGGTGGATGGCTTTGGTAAATAGGCAGGGACCACTACACATTCATTTGCCCTTTTTCCACCTACAACAGCACCGCGAGGAGATTAACACATGAACTCTAGCTTTGAACCAGAAGTAAGAGCATTAACAGAATGAATCGTAGCATTATGCCTAATTCTTTGAGACGGAGGGCCTGTACCAGTGATTCAGTTATCAAGGAAACTTCACTACCAGAATCAAGTAATGCCTGGCTGGCAGGGTTTGGCCCAACTCATTTGTTGCATTAACAATGGCTGTGGAAGGAGAGAACCAATATTAAATGTCTGGCTAAGAACCAAGTGGTGATAACGTGGAAACCTTTGTATCGTGTGGTTGTTTTGCAGTAATCTGGGGTGGCAGATGCTAGTCCAGCAGAGGTGTTGGGAGCACTAGAACAATGAGGTGATGCCAAATTATGGACATTTTTGTGTAGAAAATTTATGAAGCATTGAGTGGTGGTTCTTACCACAAGTTTTACAACTTCGTTGTGAGCAATGATGAGAAGGACCCTTCCTTCGAAGACAGTTGTAGCAGAGTTGATGAGAAGAGACAAAATCCCATTTCTGCTGGACAGCCAGGGTACGAAAACGAGGGCAGGCGAAAAGTGGGTGCTCTCCAGAACTGCAGGCAATGCAGGCTCGAGCTGATGACCCCTCTTCCAGCTGAAACACCTGTTTGGCAGGTGAAGATTGTGTAGGGCGCTTAGACTTACTAACTGAAACAGAATTCACATCAGGATTAGCAAGAGGGGCAATGTCTAGGGCTCTTGCCCGGAGTGCAAGAAAATCTAAAACATTTTGCAATGGAACAATATCATTTTTTGCTTTAGCAAGGAAAAATGCTTCCCTTGTTTTGTTATCTAATTTACTGAGCACTAAAAATTGTACTATTATTTCAGCCATAGGGACTGTAGTGGGAACTGCTGACATAGATAGCCAGTGAGAAGTTACTACATTGTGCAATTCTCTTAAGGAGGAGGCATCACCAATTTTGAGGGAAGGAAAGGAGAAGAGAGCATGAATGTGCTCTTCTAAAATTTTCGATTTATCGTCATAACGATCTCTTAATAAAGCCCAGGCCTGTTGAAAGGATCTGTCTGATACTGTGAGCACAGAAATCAACTTCAGAGGTTCGGCCTCGAGACTACTCATTAAATGCACCAACTTCTGCGAGTCCGGTATCTGTACCTGATTAATGACTAATTGAGTAAACAATCACGAAAACGTTGCCAATTTCTATACCTTCCATCAAATTTTGGAATTTTAATGCTCGGTAGCGAGGCATGATGACACGCCGAGGCAACAGTAAGAGGCTTTCAAAGGGCTCGTATTTTTCATTCAATAGCTGTTTTACAGCCAAGTAAGCATTTTCACATTGCGAAAAATTTTTGTTCATGAATCGTGCTAAAGAACTCTGTGGAGCTGATCGCATCCATTTTAAGAGCTTCGATATCTTTCCACACCTCGCATAACCTATCACGCAAGCACGCGAGACTGGCTACTGTTGCTGGTTGCAAAGCTTTCAAATTACTTTCAATTCGTGAAATTTCCCAAATAGCGAGACTCCACCTTTGTGATAATCTTAATTCAACTGCACCTGGCTCCTTAGCCCGTACCTTTGACTGAGACATGGTTAAATAAGCTTGCTTACTAATGAAAAGAACTGAAATAATTCACGATAGCATTTAAAGGGTATGAAGTTTCATACGCGAAAAACCATCTAAAAATTTAAGGACCGACATATATTTGTTAATTGGAAGTCAACACCACTTTCATAAGCAAAATGAGCTATGTAACTATCGTCAAATACATTAACCCTACAAACTTGAGAACCTAAGATCAGGAACGTGAAATATGAGGTTAGGAAAGCTGCATAAGATTTCCAGGAATTGGAAAGGCGTAACCAAGAACATGCTTTTAATTTGCACCATACAAACCGCAAAGCAAAGCGCACATAACACAAGTAAATGTTACAACAGCACTGCTAATGATTCTACTGTAATTTTGTTTTTTTATTCACAAAGGCACGCGTTCCGTGTGCGCATCACGATGACGCGGCATGGCGTGAACAAAACCCTCGCGTAGTCAGTGTTACCAACGAACGAACGAAGTATTCGTTCCCGGGTTTCAAGGCACCATAAATGTCAAGGAATACAAAAAACTTTAATAATAATTTCACAAAACTTTAACAATTTCACAAAACTCTTGCAGTGTTGCGAAACACAAAATTAAAGGCTCACACTGACCAAGCGATGCTACCTGACTAACACAGCAAACAAAAACCAAATGAATGTAACATTGAAAGGTTGCGAGGCACACATGGCCGGGTTGTCGAACCACACCACTGTCACAGCACCACCGCTCCTACAAATCACACCGCTGTCCAGTAGAGGGTCTCAATGCAGAAATCGTGAAAAATGCCTTCACCGCCGTGGATGCTTCATGCTCCCGGTCCACCATAGCTCCATCCGCTTGGCCCACACTCCACCAGCTGTGTCGCCGCTGGCCGCACATGCTCTGGGCGGTGCCCCGGGTTCGACCCCGGGCAGGGCTCAGAGGGGCGGGCAGCCGGCTAGCTGGCGGCGGGGGGGGGGGCGGACGTAGGCAGGGGGAGAGATACGGGCGCGACGGCGCGATGGTGTTGGTGGCGGCGGTGACGGTGGTGATGTAGTGACGTCACCGGTGTCGCGGCGAGGGTAGCTGATTGCAACCTGGCAGGGCGGCGGAAGAGCTGTCACATGCATCAAGGCGCGGGGAAACAATGATTTAATTAATGTCTTCATTCCATCTCATTGATTGATTGATTGATTGATGGATTTTTTTTTTTTTTTTTTTTTTTTTTTTTTTTTTTTAAGTGGGACGCGCGAATGTTGGAATTGGCGCCCCCATGACACCCTGGTCTAGCATGGAACTCCCATAATTTAGCGGGAAGCACTCCAAAGAGTGCCCAGGTGGGCGGAAGTCGCAGGAACTTGTCCGCGCCGAGCAAAATGTGCTAACATTTATTGGGGCCGGGCGCATGGCGATGCTCGGGTTCGGCACTGTCCGTCTCCCACTCACTTCTTTCAGCAACAAGCACTGAGAAGTCCACCACAGTTCTGCATTATCTTGAGAGACTCCATTCCTACTATAAACGAGTGAGGAGGGCACACAACAAACGAAAGCATAGGCGTTTGCCTAGCGTACATATAGTAATCACCTCGAACCATTACTGAGTACCTCGTAACAATTACCTTAACCTAGAAGTAACAAAATCACATAGAATTTGTAGCAGTGCTTAATCAAAAAATTATACCAATTAGTACAACAAGGAATTAATAAAACGCATAAAATGTCAAAGAACACCAAAAAAAAACCAAGTGGCAGGCCCACGCAGTATGACCTAAAAAATGATAGTGGTACGCCTGTTCACCAGGCGGCGAAGCGAAAGAAAAATCAGCTGAGCATCTCTGGTCGACAGAGGGGGAAAAGTAGAGATAAATATCATGGATTGGGGCTTACTCGTTGGAGGATCTAGCCAGTGCACATAACTTTTGTACTGGTCGCAATAACTTGCCCTGGCTAGTTCGTACTTCAACAGTACGCACGACTCCGGCTTGATCAGGGAACAATTTCTCCACTACACCTAATTTCCAGTGAGAGGGCGGAGATTCCTCAATTAAAAGTACTAGATCATTTACAGCTAGTGGTGGTGACTCCCTTTTCCACTTTACCCTTTGTTGCAAGGTGTGGAGGTAATTTCGCGACCAATATTTCCAAATTATTGCTAATTTGTTATTTAAATGGCGGAACTGTTGTGCAGGAGTAATCTGCACAAGAGGCGAGTCAGTATCTATAGGAAAGTATTAAGCGCGTGCCCGTAGACTAAGTGATTCGGGGTTAAATTAAATTCACATCCGTATCTGTAGACGTGACTACAAGCGGTCTTGAGTTTAAACAAGCTTCTATTTTGGCTAAGAGGGTGTACAATGTAAGCAAGGGCACAACTTGTTGCCCTAAAGCTCGACGCAAATGGAATTTAAGACTTTTAACACAAGCCTCAGCTAACGAGTTTCGGTGAGGAGCGTAGGTGGGACAAAAGTGCCAGGAGGTACCCTGCACCGATAAAAAATTGGTGATAACCTCTAAATCCCGAGCGGAAAGAACAAAGCGATTAGCCTCGGCTAGGATACGACTAGCACTTTTGAATGTACTAGCGTTATCACTGTACATGTGCACAGGATAACCTCTTCTCGAACCAAAACGTTCAAAGGCCGCAATGAATTGAGAGGAGGATAGATTTTCGACGATTTCTAAATGCGAAGCTTTCGTGGAATGGCATATAAATACAGCAATCCAAGTCTTCTGAGACATTTTTGATCTCGTGAGAGACGGCCTTGTCAAAATTGGGCCACAATAATCTACGGATGTGTGAGCCCATGGCCGAGAAGGATTTACGCGGCTAGGGGGCAATGAACCCATAATTTGCTCCACGGGTGCGCCGCGCCAGCGTCTGCACGTCAGACAAGCATTAATTACCTTTTTTTGCTACCCGTCGTAGGGAGGGAATCCAATACTGCTGGCGCACACATCCCATCATCATTGCCAAGCCCGCATGTAGAAATGCGAGGTGTATCATTTCTAAGAACAGGACGGTAAATTTGTGGTTAGGCGGAAGTATAATAGGATGCTTGTTTAACCTCTCCACCTGAGAATTCATTAAACGGCCACCCACCCGTAAAAGCCCATCAGGGCCTAGATAAGGATTCAAGCTAAGGAGCGATGACTTGGGAGGTAATCCCTTTTCTTTTGAAAGTGCCTTATATTCAAGGGGGTACATGTCTAGTTGAATGAGCCTTATTATAACCACTGTGGCTTCTCTCAATTCAAGCGGTGCCAACCAACCCCTTCTCTGCATCTGAGCCGAAGCAGGGTCAATGCGAGCAACAATTGCAGCCCGTATATTGTTAATGAATCTTAAGCATAGCGCCAACACCCTTATCAATTTGTGATATTTTGAATATCTGCTAAGTAGCACTTGAACAAATGAATTTTGGTTTTCACCTACATCTGACAAGGGCATACTTGTTTGGTATGCAGTGAACATACAACAGAGAGCATCTACCTTACCATTATCCGCTACCTCAGCATCGACAAATGGCTTGGCCCACATTGACACTGGCTGCTTCAGCCACGGCGGTCCTACAAACCAGAGGGTACTGTGTTGCAGTGCCTGGGGGGAGACACCACGGGTTAGCAGATCAGCGGGATTCTGTCTCGAGCTTACATGGCGCCAACAAGATAGTGGATAGGATGCCACTATCTTTGAAACTCTATGCGCAGTGAAAGCATCCAATTTATGATTGCTTTTCACCAACCAGTGCAAAACAATAGAACTATCTGAAAAAAGATACACTTGATTAATAGAACACACAATTCTCAATGCTCTTATTACTTTCTTGGTCAATTCTACCAATAACAATGCACTACACAACTCCAAGCGAGGAATAGTCGACCCTGCCAGGGGAGCAAGTCTTGATTTAGAGCACAACAAGTGGCTATGCGCAATGGATGCAGAATCATGATTAACTAAGTATAATGCAGCTCCGTACGCCTTATGAGAGGCATCACAGAATCCTACTAGACAAGAGGGAAGGTGACCCTGGGGTAACACCTTGCGTGGGAGTATAATTGATGGCAGTAAAACAATCTCATTAACCAAGGACTGCCAACAACAAGTAAGATCAGAATCAAGAGGAGTATCCCAATCCAACTGTAAAGACCACAATTTTTGCAGAAAAAGCTTCAACTTTACCAAGAAAGGATTCACAAAACCTAATGGGTCATAAATAGAGGCTATTAAGTGCAACACAACCCTTTTTGTTATACACGGGAGGTTGAAAGTGTTTGGATCGGAGTGTTTGCTATATGTAATGCAAAGTGTGTCTTTATCAGTGTTCCAAGTCAAACCCAATATTCTGTGTGTATTGTCTGAGGCCAGAGGCGTGGAAGTGTATTGTGTGTGAGTGGTGTTGAGAGTGGCCAGAAACGATGAAGAATTGCTATTAACCTTTCTCAAATTAAAATGAGCTCCCTTTAGCACTTTTACAATCCTTTGAAATAACGATGCTGCCTTCTCAGCACAGTCACTCCCAAACAGTAAGTCATCTACATAAAATCCCTGCTTGATGGCTGAAGCCACCTCAGGATCATTTTCATTTATTTCCTCAGCCAACTTGTTGAGACACCTTGTACTCAGAAATGCGGAGGGGGCCATACCATAAGTAACGGTTTGCAAAGTAAAAATTTTAATGGGGTCGTGAGGGTTCTCTCGCCACAAAATTCTCTGAAATTTAGTATCAGCATCATGCACCCGAACCATTCTATACATTTTCTCAATGTCTGCTGTGAAACAAACATTAAACAATCGAAATCTAAGCATGATGTCAATGAGCTCTGATTGCACGTTAGGGCCAGCGTAGAGTAGGTCGTTTAAACTTAACCCAGAAGAAGATTTGGCACTACAATTGAAGACTACACGCAGTGGTGTAGTAGGGGATTGTGGATTCAACACACAAAAATGAGGTATAAAATAGAAAGGAGGTGCTATCTTACTGACACATTCAACTGCATGCCCCAATTCAATGTATTCTCTCATGAACTTGACATAATTGTGCCTTAATTCTTTATCTTTAGAAAATCTGTTTTCTAAAGCAAGCAAAAACTGCTTGGCCACAAAATGTGAATTCCCCAATAATTGTGGAGGACGTTTAAAAGGCAAAGATACACAAAATTGCCCATTCTCCAACCTAAAGGTGTCCTCATTAAATTTCTTTTCACAAGGATGCTCCAAGTGTGAGAAGTTTTCATCACGAGAAGAGGAAATCCTCTCAGAATTCCAAATATTCTCATAATCATTGACTAAGGAAGGAGAGTGTGCAGTTAAGAAAAAGCACTGATCTGGGGGTGCCGCACTTGGCAACAGTGTGGGCAATCGATCCCCCGCAATGACATTACCAAACTTAGTATCAAGAATAAAAAGCTTTGAACAATGGCTGCTCTTCTTAGTGTTAAGCACCTGAAAAAATAAAGAAGAGCTTAATAAAATATCTAATTTTTTAGGAATAAAGAATTGGTCATCAGCCAATTTTAGGTCAGCAGGCAGCTTCAGGGCAGCTAAATTAATGTTCCTCCGGGGGGTGGCTTTGGAAATAGCAGGGACCACTAAACATTCTATTGCCCTTTTCCACCTACAACACCGCGAGGAGATTAACACATGAACTCTAGCATTTGAACCAGAAGTAAGAGCATTAACAGAATGAATCGTAGCATTATGCCTAATTCTTTTGAGACGGAGGGCCTGTACCAGTGATTCAGTTATCAAGGAAACTTCACTACCAGAATCAAGTAATGCCCTGGCTGGCAGGGTTTGGCCCAACTCATTTGTTGCATTAACAATGGCTGTGGGAAGGAGAGAACCAATATTAAATGTCTGGCTAAGAACCAAGTGTGATAACGTGGAAACCTTTGTATCGTGTGGTTGTTTTGCAGTAATCTGGGTGGCAGATGCTAGTCCAGCAGAGGTGTTGGGAGCACTAGAACAATGAGGTGATGCCAAATTATGGACATTTTGTGTAGAAAATTTATGAAGCATTGAGTGGTGGTTCTTACCACAAGTTTTACAACTTCGTTGTGAGCAATGATGAGAAGGACCCTTCCTTCGAAGACAGTTGTAGCAGAGTTGATGAGAAGAGACAAAATCCCATTTCTGCTGGACAGCCAGGGTACGAAAACGAGGGCAGGCGAAAAGTGGGTGCTCTCCAGAACTGCAGGCAATGCAGGCTCGAGCTGATGACCCCTCTTCCAGCTGAAACACCTGTTTGGCAGGTGAAGATTGTGTAGGGCGCTTAGACTTACTAACTGAAACAGAATTCACATCAGGATTAGCAAGAGGGGCAATGTCTAGGGCTCTTGCCCGGAGTGAAAGAAAATCTAAAACATTTTGCAATGGAACAATATCATTTTTTGCTTTAGCAAGGAAAAATGCTTCCCTTGTTTTGTTATCTAATTTACTGAGCACTAAAAATTGTACTATTATTTCAGCCATAGGGACTGTAGTGGGAACTGCTGACATAGATAGCCAGTGAGAAGTTACTACATTGTGCAATTCTCTTAAGGAGGAGGCATCACCAATTTTGAGGGAAGGAAAGGAGAAGAGAGCATGAATGTGCTCTTCTAAAATTTTCGATTTATCGTCATAACGATCTCTTAATAAAGCCCAGGCCTGTTGAAAGGATCTGTCTGATACTGTGAGCACAGAAATCAACTTCAGAGGTTCGGCCTCGAGACTACTCATTAAATGCACCAACTTCTGCGAGTCCGGTATCTGTACCTGATTAATGACTAATTGAGTAAACAAATCACGAAAACGTTGCCAATTTCTATACCTTCCATCAAATTTTGGAATTTTAATGCTCGGTAGCGAGGCATGATGACACGCCGAGGCAACAGTAAGAGGCTTTTCAAAGGGCTCGTATTTTTCATTCAATAGCTGTTTTACAGCCAAGTAAGCATTTTCACATTGCGAAAAATTTTGTTCATGAATCGTGCTAAAGAACTCTGTGGAGCTGATCGCATCCATTTTAAGAGCTTCGATATCTTTCCACACCTCGCATAACCTATCACGCAAGCACGCGAGACTGGCTACTGTTGCTGGTTGCAAAGCTTTCAAATTACTTTCAATTCGTGAAATTTCCCAAATAGCGAGACTCCACCTTTGTGATAATCTTAATTCAACTGCACCTGGCTCCTTAGCCCGTACCTTTGACTGAGACATGGTTAAATAAGCTTGCTTACTAATGAAAAGAACTGAAATAATTCACGATAGCATTTAAAGGGTATGAAGTTTCATACGCGAAAAACCATCTAAAAATTTAAGGACCGACATATATTTGTTAATTGGAAGTCAACACCACTTTCATAAGCAAAATGAGCTATGTAACTATCGTCAAAATACATTTAACCCTACAAACTTGAGAACCTAAGATCAGGAACGTGAAATATGAGGTTAGGAAAGCTGCATAAGATTTCCAGGAATTGGAAAGGCGTAACCAAGAACATGCTTTTAATTTGCACCATACAAACCGCAAAGCAAAGCGCACATAACACAAGTAAATGTTACAACAGCACTGCTAATGATTCTACTGTAATTTTGTTTTTTATTCACAAAGGCACGCGTTCCGTGTGCGCATCACGATGACGCGGCATGGCGTGAACAAAACCCTCGCGTAGTCAGTGTTACCAACGAACGAACGAAGTATTCGTTCCCGGGTTTCAAGGCACCATAAAATGTCAAGGAATACAAAAAACTTTAATAATAATTTCACAAAACTTTAACAATTTCACAAAACTCTTGCAGTGTTGCGAAACACAAAATTAAAGGCTCACACTGACCAAGCGATGCTACCTGACTAACACAGCAAACAAAAACCAAATGAATGTAACATTGAAAGGTTGCGAGGCACACATGGCCGGGTTGTCGAACCACACCACTGTCACAGCACCACCGCTCCTACAAATCACACCGCTGTCCAGTAGAGGGTCTCAATGCAGAAATCGTGAAAAATGCCCTTCACCGCCGTGGATGCTTCATGCTCCCGGTCCACCATAGCTCCATCCGCTTGGCCCACACTCCACCAGCTGTGTCGCCCGCTGGCCGCACATGCTCTGGGCGGTGCCCCGGGTTCGACCCCGGGCAGGGCTCAGAGGGGCGGGCAGCCGGCTAGCTGGCGGCGGGGGGGGGGCGGACGTAGGCAGGGGGAGAGATACGGGCGCGACGGCGCGATGGTGTTGGTGGCGGCGGTGACGGTGGTGATGTAGTGACGTCACCGGTGTCGGCGGCGAGGGTAGCTGATTGCAACCTGGCAGGGCGGCGGAAGAGCTGTCACATGCATCAAGGCGCGGGGAAACAATGATTTAATTAATGTCTTCATTCCATCTCATTGATTGATTGATTGATTGATGGATTTTTTTTTTTTTTTTTTTTAAGTGGGACGCGCGAATGTTGGAATTGGCGCCCCCATGACACCCTGGTCTAGCATGGAACTCCCATAATTTAGCGGGAAGCACTCCAAAGAGTGCCCAGGTGGGCGGAAGTCGCAGGAACTTGTCCGCGCCGAGCAAAATGTGCTAACAACAGGAGCTACAGTATCACCTTTGAAATACAATTTTTCTAACTTTGCCACGCAAGGCATGTCTTCACGATGGAATATGTCACGGTATTTCGTGTCTTTCTCAGTCGTGCCGCTAGATATCGTATGATCGCGACCTAATCAACCAGTGATTGCGATCATGCAATATTTAGCGGCAAGACCGATAGAGACGCGAAATGCCGTGTGATATTCCGTCGTGGCCGTAGGGGCTTGAAATGGAAAGTTGTATAAATTGCTCTATAGTAGGAAAATTGAGTGCTTGAAAGGGATTTTTAAAGATCGCTACTTGACGTTCCTATCGTTCCATGTTTATAGGTGCTTGTTGTCTATAAATAAAGTAGAAATGTGAAAGGCCACCGACATGGTCGTGGTGTTTCGTAAAAAGTACAGCACGTCACCATTCCTTCCGCCGATAGCAGTCATTCTTGAAAGGATAGTTCGCAGAGGAAAACAGCTCTCAACCTACGCGACAGCCAACTACGCACAAGCCCACACACATGCGAACACACACACACACACACACACACAGACACACACTCACACACTCGCACACTCACACACACACACACACAGACACTCACACACACACACACACTCACACACACTCACACACAGACACTCACACACCCTCAGACGCACACTCACACGCACACTCACACACACTCACACTCACACAGTGGCGGATCCGTGGCTTGAGCCATGGGGGCCATCCTCCCCCCACCACCAAAGGCCTGGAGTTTTCCTTCGTTACCTTCTTGTAATTGGCAAAATTGATTTCAATATTTATTTATGTTAGAATTATTTAATTATTTAAATAATAATTTTGTGTAGTATCACATATGCACTCCAAAAATAATATAAAATATTGTAACAAATGTATTTATTATTTACAAAAATCCCTGCCCCCCTCAAATTATCGACTGGATTCGCCCCTGCAAACACACAATAACACACGCCCGAGTACCCCCTCCAGAAGCACACGCGTTTGTTTTATACATGCATACATACACATGCATATTCTCATTGATGTTGTAAGTTCCTATAACCTTGCGTCTAATTCAAACCATATTTTTCGTACATCTCTCTCTCATCATCGTGAAGAATTTTCTTTTCGTTTCTTTTTATTCGTAAAGTGCGCACTGCGATCTCGTGTTCGTGAAAGAAACGAAGAAATCAAGATTTCGATTTTTCTTTCCATTTCCGTAGAAATTGTTCGTTTCCATGGAATATCAGTTCAATTTCCCGCGCAAAGAAAATGTAAACTACATTTCCAGCTGTGTAGTTGATGATGTGGATTGTTTGGTCAGGATCTCGCATCATTATTAATATTATTAAGCTGCGGGTTTTTGGCTCTGTACCAATTGTGTTCCTTTAATTGCAAACGCAAAATGTTACTTACATTTTGAGGTATTACGAGTATTATATGCGAATCCTACTGCTTCAGTCTTAAAATCAGGGTACATACATCACCTAATTTGTTCCTAATTTTGCCCAGCAAAGTGTAGACAAGTTGAACAAATATCGATCAACGAGTGTGTGCATGATGCAAAAAGAAAAAGAAAACATCATGTGTCTAGTGATACGATGTATGACGTGTGTTTTACCACGTATTTCGTATTTCGAAAGTCGTATAAAATCAATTGGATGGGGTAGTAGTGTTGTAGTGCGTTTAGCGAATTCAGGAATGTCTTTCAGGCAGTGTGTAGGGAGCGTGTTTAAGTTCTAGAAAAAAGGTTTCGCCTCGTTGCTCTGGAGCGTAGTTTTATCATCCCTACAATGGGTGTGTAGGGCCTTCGAAGTCCTAACGCTTTCTACTCTGCACAGCTGCATTTCTGAGAGCTTGCATTCGGCGCAGTATTTCTTCTATCTTTCTCCTTTCATTTTAGTCAATGACAAAGGAACAATTCTCAGGACTTATGTGGTTGGGTTCTGAAATTTTATTCTACGTCAATGCATATACTGGGTTTTAAGGGCCTATTATTATATAATAGTTATTTAAATAAATATTCATTTTTAACATTTAGATTTGACTTTATTAAAATTATTAACAAATTAAGTTATTAAGAATAAAAAAAAATATTCGAGACGTAATGCGTAGGACATCAAACGCCCTGCATATACATTCATGTACTTTCCCGGGTCCAAGTATTCTAAGGTTAGAAGGGACCCCAAGCGATATTGTGGGAATGCTGTTGAGGTGTTGTTGACGTAATTGAATGATGAAATAATTAAAGTCGTCTTCCTGAACCTAATAGATTTGTAGGAATGCTGATGTGATTTTATTGCCGTAATGAAATGGTCAAATAATTGATGTCATCTTCGTCAACTTAAAAGATTTATTTAGAGAGCCGGCTTTGCCGTCATCATCAGTAGAGAAGAGAGAGTGCATCTTATGCGCTAGATTACAGAATGTTGGCATTTGATGGCTTTGCCGTCATCATCAGTAGAGAAGTGACAGTGCATCCGATGCGCTGGATTTGTGGGAATGTATGGGAATGGGATGTTATTGACGTAATGAAATAATTAGATATTTGAAGTCATCTTTATAGATTTATTTAGAGAGACGGCTTTGCACTCATCACCAGGAGAGACGAGAGAGTTCATCAGGTACGTCAGATTTGCGTCCATGAATTGTGGGAATGCTAATGGAATGTAACGGATGTAATTAAAAGATGAAATAATTGAAGTCATCTTCGTCAACTTAACAGATTTATTTAGAGAGCCGGCTTTGCCGTCATCATCAGTAGAGAAGAGAGAGTGCATCTTATGCGCTAGATTTGCGTCCATTGCTTCTGCCATCAAAGCTGTGGAAAGCCGGCTCCCTGAATGAACCCATGAAGTTGACGAAGACGACTTCGTTTATTTCATCACCGAGGGATGTTGTTTGTATGGGAGGCGCACGTCTCGGAGGAGGCGCGGCGGCGGGGAGGGGCAGGGCAGGTGGACGCACGCCCATCGCAGGATTTCCGGCGCCACCGCCTCCGCCACGCAGCCACAGCCACATCCACCGCGTGGATCCGCCCGGCCACACCGCAAGCGCAAAGTTCGGAGCGAGTACTGCATACAGTCCGAATAGTATGGCCTCCTCCTGTTTCTTATACAGGGAGAGGTGGCTCATTGCGTCACGTGATGTGAATGCAGTGCCTCTGATTGGGAGCTCCTAGGCTCGAGTCCCGACGGCGGCAGGATTATCGAATTGGAATTGTATCGAATTGTAATCGACTGAATTGGACCTAGCTTGTCAGCTAGGTCGAATTCAGTCGCTGTCCGGGGGAGAATTCTAGCGGCCGGCTGCTCTGATTGCTATACAATATCACTTTTTAAATAATTACTTAATTCGAACATAAATGTTTAAATCAATTTTGACCAATTAAAGGTGAGCCAAAATTCTAGTCCCTATTTCCTAGTCCCTAGCTCCGCCAGCGTTCCAGTGAATGTCTGAATAGCATTCACATATTGTGTGCAAAGGCAACTAATGATACTACATGAGAGTTCATGGTGTCTGTTTTGGTATTGAAAAATTGTATTTGTCGGTTTTGATAGACTAAAATCAGACTTTCGGAAATTGAGAACAGTGCCGTTACGAGAGTTATTACTATACAAATGATGTTTTTAATGTGTTTTAATAAATAATTCCTGTTTACAAAAACAAACACTGTTGTAATGTATGTAACTTTAGAAGTAATCTCAAGCCTCATATCAACTACTACCGTCATAATTTGGTCACCTTTTGCTCGGTAAATAGTAAAATTTAAACGAAAATTATGGTAAATTCTAATGTTTACAAATTTGACAAAACGATCTTCTAATGTTCTAATTCTAATGTTTAAAAATTAGATACGATAAACGTACCGTAATATCTTATTACAATACTCGATTGTTTATAAACTCCGTCTAAGGGCTTCGTTTAACAACAATACTTCAATCGCGTATTGTAATATCTTACGTATTATAGTATACTACATATTGAAATATATAAATGGGCTGTGATAAAGGACCTTCATAACGTCCGTTTTGTGCACGTGTGTGCGTCTTTCGTTGAGAAATAACAGGAAGGATGCACATATCTGCGGGCACGGATATCTTTGTATGTGGTTCTTTGATAGTGGTCACAATGCATGATAACTTCACCTCGCATTCTCAGGATTATACCCTTTTGACGTAGACACTCGAAATCCATTGTGAACACGTTTCATGACTTTCAGATATCAGTGAACCGCGTATATAGTCCCTCAAAATGCTAATTTCGTCTTTAGAGCCAAAATATAACTAGTCCGTTATTGATCTCTTTTCGGAACGTGCAGTTGTCTTGGGTATTCAAATAAGCAGCAGAGACATGTTGCATTAGAATATTATTTTCTGTAAAAAATGAAATAAAATATGGTTTTAACATACATTTTTCTGTCCGTGGCTTTTAGTAATTCTTATTCGTATTAAAAAGGTCTTGTAAGCCAAAAATAATTATTTACGTGACTAGTCGAGAAATCGTGGCTTTGGCATACGAATGAGATGTACGCCAAATGACGATCAGACGTTCGGAGCACACTTCGGCACTTTGAAGCGGGTATGCCAAAGTTTCGTAGAACTAACGTACGTTATTTTTAGTAGGAATTCATCGAAATTTGCAAGTATATAATCTTGGGACCATACTCAGTATGCGAAGTAAGTCATGTTTTTTCATGTCGCCTAGTGCTTTGTTAATTTTCCATTATCCTATTGTTTTGTTTGGCTTCTTTGCGCTACCCGTGCAGTAATGTCTGTTTTGACGTACGGGTGCGCCAAAGCAATACTTTAACCGTACAATAAGCAGTAATCGTCAAAATCTGTATTCCGAGAATAAGTGCTGAAATTTTCCTTTCGCTTAGGTTACACAGATCAAATTATTTTCTACATTCTCGTATACGTACGTATATACGGAATAATATACATAAGTATACGGTATACTTTAATAAGAAATATGTGCAATATTAAACAACATTAAAAACAATTTCTCAAAAACTGCTGCAAATTTTTCTTTAAACTTTTGGTAGGGTTAGTGCTAAATGTACTATAACATGTCTTATAAAGTTTCTCGGAATCTCAAACGTTTCTGTGAGAATAGCTCAAAATTCAGCATTTTAAGAAACGCTCAAACGACATTCTCTCAAAAACGGCCGCAAATATTTTTCTTCAAACTTTCTGTACTAATTAGTACGCGAAAGTATGTGCCATTCTGTCGGGCCACTAGTTCTGTTTTGTGCGATGCTACTCGTGGTAGATCTATGAAGAAGCAATTATATTTAGAACAGTGGTTTTCGGATGGATTCCGTGAGAATGTGAGAAAGAATCAGGTCAAATGTGGTCTGAGGAAAAATGAAAAAAGAATGAAGGGATGAAAAAAAAGTTTAGTAAGAAACGAAGGGGGAAAACCATGAACGGATGGAGAATTCAACATGGCCTTAACGGGCGGAGCGAAATGAAAACAAGGAATAAGGTGATCACACTTCGATTGTCTGATATTTCTGTTCGAATATTCAATATCCTTCTATTGTAGCCAATCACTTCTTATTAACTGATACTGTATGAAATTTTTAAGAAAAGTCGGTTAAAAACTAAATAAGGATCATGGGTAGATGGGAAGGGGGAATATTTAAAAATATTTAGAGGAAACGCTTGTTCTTGATAAAATAACACATGTAATCTTGATAAAACTTGCAAGTTATATGTGTTATTTTGTATCAAGAACAAGTGTTTCCTCTAAATATTTTTAAATATCCCGCCTCCCCATCTACCCATGTTCCTTATTTAGTTTTTAACCGACTGTCTTTAAAAATTCCATACAGTATTAGTTAATAAGAAGTGATTTTCTATAATAGAAGGATACTGAATATTCGATAGGAATAAGGTGGTTGTCTGCTCTACCCCCGTCAGCCGCTTGTAGGACATATTGATTCCGAAATAAAGGAAACTGCGATTACGACACGTGGGTAGCCACGCTGTGCCCTTGGAAGCGATGTGGTCTGTGTTTCAGCACCTCGTTTCCTCACTCGATACTTTTTATACTGTTCCACTTCTAGGTGGGGAACTTCCGTGAGTTACGCAAGAGTCCTACTAAGGATGATTTGGATTGTAATAATAATAATAATAATAATAATAATAATAATAATAATAATAAACTTCCGGGTAATTCAAAAGACTGGGAAGTGCAAGAAATTGCTTTATTTGGAACAGCTCACATTTTGCGCAAAGTATTGTAGAGGCACCGACAGTCCCTAGATCTATTCCTTAGGTAGCTGGTTGCAAACTGGAGTAGATTTTATATTCAGCCGACACATAACATCTTTAGTCGTGATTTAGAGGAATAATAATAATAATAATCATAATCATAATAATAATAATAATTCCATGTCATTCAAAAGACTAGGAAGTGCAAGAAATTGCTTTATTTGGAACAGCTCACATTTTGCGCAAAGTATTGTAGAGGCAGTCTCTAGATCTGCTCCTTAGATAGCTGGTTGCAACCTAGAGTAGATTTAGCCGACTCGTAACATCTTTAGTTGTGAACTAGAGGAATAATAATAATAATAATAATAATACTGTTCCACTTAATTGACTTTTATAACCAGGATTTTAGGATTTTATAAACGTTATTTTGGGCTTAAATATAATTTTGCATATTCAGACTTTTATAATTTTTGCTAATCTGGTTCTTATCAGTCTTACCAGTATGTGCGATAAAGAAGGAATTTAAATTACTACTAATTTTTGTTAATGTTTTTCTATTTGAACTTAAACAAAGAATTTCATAAAACACATGAAATTAATAAATGCATTTTTTATGATGAATATTCTAGAGAATATTTTTAAGTACGATTGTTATTAGTTACACTTTTTTAATTATTTTGTTTGATACACCACACGAAAACAAAGATTTGAACTAGATGGTTACATCAACACATAAATACCAACAATTTGTACGTCACAATGGTATTCTATTATTTTTTAGTAGAAGTGTACTATATTTTTGTTTATGCTCTATTATATTTTATCATTTGTATTCTGATTTAATTTAATTGTTAATTTTAGATGGCGTGAAAAGAGTGCGAAAAACGTTCCCGACACGTTGCCTTTTTGTACTGTGATAAAATAATGAATGATTTACTTTACTTTGCTAGCTCAGTTTTTTTGGTTCTCTACGATGACACCACGCTTACCTGCAGGCTGGTTGTCACCGGGTTGCCCTCTATACAGAGAAGCCTGGAAGTCTGAAATTATTTATATTCCCAGGAATTGCATATAACTTGGCACAACAATAATTTTATTTATTGAAAACTGATTTGAATTTTTAGAGTAACAATATAAATTCTATTGATTTTTAGCATGCATTTGGTTAACACGGTACCGAATTGTCTGGCGTTGTGAAACGAGGCCCCGCAGTTCGTAGCACCCTTGGCTTCCGCGCCGAAAATCCCTCTTCGCGCCGGTCGTCGCCGAAGTCGTCTGCTTCTCCCTTGATGACTTACTTCTTGCACTATTGTTCCAAATTCGATTCCCCCTATTCAAGGCGATGTCCTACTTAAATTACTCAAGACTACCTTCGCGCCGCTACCACCACGATGCCAGTCAACAACCAAAACTCTGTAGTTCAGAGCCCCCTCCTGCACGTAAAACAAACATTCGTTACCTAGTAACCGGTTCGCACCGTCCATAGTAGCGCTGTGTTTGTTTTCCTGTAATATATTGTATATTACAGTACATATTTTGAATTCTTGTTACCAAGTTTGCCATTTTTTCTATCTTTTAAACTGGGAATGCCTTTCAATAAATTATTTTCATGAAATGTGAAAGAAGTTAATCTTCACATATTGATAAATGTGTGCTACAGGTTACTAATGACGGCTCAAATGTAACAAGGGACGGGATAAATTAATACAAAATATCACAAATATTCCCTTGAAAATTAAACTACAAGCTAAACGTCCATTTTTATAAGATTTTCTCTTGCCTTGAGCGACCGTGTGCAAACCCAAAATATCCCATGAAGGAGTTCCTTCTTTTCTGAACAGACACTTCTAACGAAAAAAGGTGGAGTCATGGGCTCAATAGTGTAGTGCAAATAGATTCCACTGCTTTTTGTCCTCAATGTAATACTCCAGGTATTTTGTCAACTATAGGAATGAAGTAAAAAATCTTTGCATAGCTAGGATTGCTTTAAAGTTTTGAGAGGTTGTTGAGAATACCTTCTTCCTTGAAACAGCATTGGTGATATTTATTGTTTCGTTTATTAGAAAATGCACCCCGTAATATTTTAACAGTAGCAGGAAAGTCAGCAAAGTTTGATGCTGCGAACAAACCACCATAAAATTCCGATATATCCAGTTGAAGAAATTAATTTTCTTAATCCACTTTTTATTTGTTTAAAAGAAATTTACTTTCCAGACTAGATTTAGAATCAACTCGTTTTAGCGTTGTAGGATCTATATGATGTACAAATTCAGACTAGCAATGATGGAAAAGAATGTACAAGTTGACTAATAATAAAGTGAACACCACTAGGATTTGTACGGAATCGAAGATCATCACTTTTGAATATGTGGTGGGACATTTCATGTATCAAATTTTAACCATTTGCGCCTGCTGGTTAGGCAACTACACATGCGTCGGTGTTTGGCTGTGAACGAAGCGGTACGAAATCTGCGTTCCTCACAACGAGACTTGCAGGGCGTGTTTGCCTTACAACAAATGTTACATGTGTATCTTCAACTATTCGTAATTTGCATTGACAAAAGTAACCATCTCCGATCCTTCTTTAACCTTCCAGCGGGCGTGCTGTCGTAAATTTTTTAATAGATTTTTTGCATTTGCTGTGAAGTAATTGTTGTCAAAGAATTCTGCGTTCTTGGTATTCCTTGCAGGTATCTTTGGTGATGCATTCCTGCAGCCACTGTTTAGTTTGCACGTGATATTCGGTGTTTGTAACGCTCTTTTTGGGATAAGTGGGTAGTGACGTAAACTTTACGCTACGCACCTGCTGTTGTTCTAAAATATTGTATTATGATTTGGTCTAATCGAAATTTTGTGTGAAATGTCCAGAGAAAGAATTCACGTGAATGAAATTCAGAATATTCTACACAAGCTGTCTGGTTAAGAGGAAGATCATGTATTGGATAGTGAGGTCAGTGACCTGAGTATTGAAAACATAGCTGGGAATCAGCACGATACTGTTTCGGAACAAGAGCTTTCTGTTACTAAATACGAATGTTTATCAACGGATATGTTTAGTTAGTAAAGAGCATTCTTAGATATTATAATGCGACCTAAAATTGCAGTGTTCTACAATATATTTGTTTTATTCAGAGGTTATTGAATAACGTAAAATTTACGACACGCGCCTGCTGGTGTGAAAATTTTACGTGCGCCCGCTGGTTAAAAGTTAAAAAGACCTCCCAATCGGTGGCACTGCGGAGACATCAGCTGATGCCCTAAGTCGGTCTGTAGGTACATATTCACGGAAATAGTATGTCTTAAGGAAATAATATGTCTTATTTTATTTAATATGTAGCAAGTTTTTGCAGAATCTGATGGTATTAAATATAACATTCTTCACCGGGCATTCTGAGAAGTACTTGATAAAAAAAACTGCTGCAAAATTCATTGCTACCGGAAGCATTGGCGGTCGGCCTAGGTGTTACGCTGTACAAATCGTGCTATTTTCAGCTCTGTTTTTCTTTGGGTACAATTGTAAACCTCGCTAACTTATACTTTTGAATCACCCAAAACCAGAATCTATTGACCGATAACTTTCTGTGTAAACAATGTGGACCGATACTCAACGCAGGAACATAAAAAAGTACGGGAGCCCGAGTTAACCTAACCTAGATTAGGTATTGCCAACGTCTTAAAATGAAAAATCATACGAGAGACTGAATTTAATATTAAATGTCGTTTTTATAGAACAACAATTCCATCATTCAGTTTTAATCTTTAATTTCCTGGCGTCGGGTCAATTTGACCCGAAGGCCTTTTTTTATTCTTATTTTCAGAGAATACGACTAGCTACCGATGACATGCACTCCATGTAATCTCTTCGGCATATAGCAGCTAAGCACGGTTTTAGATGAAGATTCGAACCGACGCAAGTCATGTGTACATCCTGGTCAGGAGGATACAATGCCTTAGCGATCACGGCTAAATCGACTTCTGGCATTCAGGAATTGAAAAGCTTGCTTATATGTTTCTTTTAGGATGTCCATGTGTCCGGAAAAAATAAAATTCGTTAGTTAAAGTACGAAGTATCACGTAACAATGAAAAAGGTCTGGGATCCCCAATTGGGGATCATGGCACATAGCGGGGCTAATAAGTAGGGTCCGGATTTTAATGACCTAAAAATCAGCTAAAAATGCAAGCATTTATGACCTAAAACATGTATAAATATGACCTAAAAATAAAATATGACTTAACATCAGATTATTTTCTTTTTAAATTCCTGTTATTTTTAGGTATAACGTAAATACAAAATTCATTCAACAACAGCTTGTGAGTGTATTACTTACGTTTTGCAGTCTTTAAAAGTAACTAGCATTTTAAAAAATGTGTGTCTGTAAAACAAATCAAGTACAGAACAATAAATCCCATCAATCAAAATATCTTGCTTGTCTTGCTTGTACACTCCTTGTTTAATGTTTTCCAATTTTCTCTCAGTCCAGTTTTTGGAGAGTTGCATTTGATCACAATGTGCATTTTCAGGTTTTCCATCCTAAAAGACCTACGGTTGACGCTGAGGATTGTTTTGTATCTAGAAAATCTTCTCTTCACGTCAAAACACATCAAGGGAACGTATTTGAAGGCAGCGATGTCACGTCAGTGCTGCATTTGTATCCAAATGTTGCCATTTCGTTCCATTTGTTGTTAAATCGTTCCATTATCACAACGCGCAGGAGGTAAGAAAAAAAACGCACGTTTGCTTTCTATCAGGGGTTCATCGTAGCACTACGTTTCAAATAATCCTTAGTGGTATAATTTTTTAGTTTATTTGTGACAATATCACTTGATACATTGTCATGCGAGACACATTTTCAAGCTTTTTATTCTTGTGTCCTTATGACAAATATATGCATTTAGCGCAAAATTCGACCAAACTATGACCTTTTACTAAAAACAGTCTTTAAAAATTTGACATCTATGCATTTTAGGACAAAATTTGGCCAAAATATGACCTTTTACTAAAATATCTGTGAATATGACTTGATATGCACAATAAAAATACGTTTCTCTATTCGACAATACCTGGATTCGTACATAAATTGTTTCAAAAGACACCCGAAGGTTCAGAAAAAATACATGACATGTCATTAAAATCCGGGCCCTACTAATACGGGACGGTCACGTTGCACGAGAGAGATGTCTCAATCGGGCGGTTCGTGGGGCGTCGGCCTGGCGCCCTGCGGGGAGCCGGGGGGGGGGGAGGGGGTCGCGGGTGGAAGTGACGTAAGCGCCGGAAGTGATAGCAGCGCCGCGTCCGGTGATTGCGGCTTCCGGTCTCTGGCGCTAGTGATAGCGCCACGTCCCTTCCGCAACTCCGCACTCGCACTTTGCTCTAGAGATGGGCTTAACCGCTTTTCTTCAATAGCTGCTATCGGAATAACAGTGGACACGTAATAACGGTTGTTAATAACAGTTGAGAAACAACACGTCCATGATCAGCTACCTAACGTAGCCGTCTGCTAAGAGTTAAATCAGTTGTGGCGACTGCAAAGAGTTAAACCAGGCAAAACGAATGAAGTTGGTAGCCGTTAATGCTTGTGCAGCTACCTTACGGCGCTTTTTTGCACTACTTCCCCAAACATGTTTGGGCAGGGACAGAGAAACAGCTGATATGAATGAGGCTCGATGAACTGCCAAGGAAGAATAGTAGTTAATATGATGAGTAGCAAATTTGTGTAGAATATTACTACAATAACAGTGATTCGTGATCAGATAGCAAATATTCTTTGGAATATGCAACATGTTCATAGTGAAGTGGCGAGTGCCAAAAATAATGAGAAGTAGAAACTGTGTTTTGCTTATTGACAGCTAAAGTGGTAATGACTGTTGAATATCAAATATTATAATGAGAGTTATTTGACCGTACCTCATTGTATTCTACCGCACTTAAATATTAGTGGATCTCACATAAGCTGCAATGGCATAGAAAGAAGTTAACAAAAATATTGGACGTGTTTAATTTAAACGACAAACTTCTTATTGTAGTATACGTATACAATAAAATATAAAAATATTGTGGCACATGGTGTGTAATAATAACGAATTATGTATTAATGAATCTGTAATTTGAACACTTGTTAATCACGATTGATTACATGCAGTGAAACTGTTGTCGTACAAAACTGTTGCCGCGAAAGCTTGTAGTAGTTCGTGTTTGGCCCACTATATATGAGTATTATGAATATCAACCGATAACATCCAATAACAGGATAAATGAAATACCTGTTATTTCGCGTAACAGTTACTAAACGTTAACTGTTAAGAAATAACAGTTTAGTTGTTAAGGGCACATCCCTACTTTGCTCTGTTGAAAGAGAGAGAGGGAAAGAGAGGGAAGAAATATACGCAGCATTACGTACGGAGGCTCTTTCGTTTTGGAAACCGCCCATCAGGGAGGTTGGGTGTGAGATGGATCAGGGCACTGCAGTCTCTGACCCGAAAGTCCTACGGTTTGAGGACAGTATATGTATTATGTAGGAGGACAGCTCCGTGTTAAATTGTCTATGACGACGTGTTTGTCATTCGATACTACGTTCCTAATACTGCCTCGTTCTAATAAATATGACCGAAAAGAACATGGTTTTATATATTTTAAATAACTTAAGCATATAACTAATAAATGGGCAGTAAAAGTTTTGTACAGTTTTAAAGGAAAGGAATGATTTAAATGTAATGAATATTATTCATTGCAAGTGTGTAGTGGACTCATCAGGAAAAACAAGTATTTCTTCACTTTTCATGAAAATATCTGGAAATGTAAGTAATCTAAGTAGTAAATACGGCTATCTGAAAGGTGCAAACATTTCTGTTGTGCTTCTGAACAATTTTCCATCTTTCCTGTCTCGGTTTACTGGAAAAGTAAAAAAAAAAAAAAAAAAAAAAGCAAACGACAACCATGACTCAGAGTTATTTTGTTTATTATTGCTCCATTTAATTTCAGAATACTCTACCCCTTTCGACCCACGCATTGATTTGTAAACTGAAAAAGTATAAAAATTAAGTTGGTCCTCGTCGAATATATTCCAACACATGTCAAATATAGGGTTATAACTTTAGTTCTATGTAATTTTACGTAATTTACGTTTATTTAATGACTTACCCTTGAAATCCTAGGAATATAAAACCACGAGGTCAAGAAACACTGTTTTAAGTTGTTAACCAGTTCTTAATAAACGCAGTTTCACATATCAACCCGCGTACTTCATTAGCAGCTGTCCGTAGTTTTACTTCGTCTTCACCAGGATTCGCTGGATGCGCGCGCATCCCTCATTAGTCAAAAAATGGGCTGAGCTGCGCTAATTTATTGATACATTTACTGTGGTTTGAGTCTGGAGGTGAATTTTAACGGTCGGCTGCTCTGATCGGTGGTTTTCCCGGGTTTCTCGATAAACAACGGGCGAATCAGTATCCTAACAAACGGGCCACGTACCGCGTGCGATCTTTCCTTCCTCTTCCTTGTCTCATCTTCTCCTTTTCAACACTTACATGCACTACATTACCACGTATGGCAGGAGCTTGAAAGTTGTCCCGGCTGGTGTGGTGCCACGCTGGGATACGAGGAGAGGGAATCTTTGCAAGCCGTGGTGTTGGTCAGCTTGCGAGAAAAGTCACTCGAAGTGCATTTAGAAAACAAAAATCAAGCTTTGCTTTATAATCTCTCAGTATTCTTTACTTTTTCTTCATAGAAACTCTGTAATAAATGTTTTAAATTGTAAGAGAAATTGACGTGTTTTATTAATTAACAATTAAAGGAAAATTTCCCATCTTGTTGTAAAGTGTCATGAAACATCTTATAGCCATTTTGCAAAGCTGCACTGGTTGAAATAGTAATTTTTCTGTGTTGCGGATAGGTATGTTTTATTTAATGCATGTAATTCTCCCTTTGAGACCCACCACTTCTCGAATGCTAGTTTGTTACATGAAGATTCTATTGGAGAACGTCAGAAGTGCCTTGTCATATTTTTCGGGAAAACTGCTGACTGCAGCAAGGTGAATAACTTGCAAAAAGTTGGAAATATCAGAAATGTTTCCTTTTGATTCAAAATGATTTCAGTGTGTGTAGAAGGGTGTATGTTCTGTTCCTTGGAATGTGCGGACTGAGTGAAAGACTTTGGCATGTTCAGCCTTTCCCAATTTTACTCTTCATTTGGGGATGGCCGAAGGTGAAAGATTGATTGATTCGTGTTTCCGGGCGCGTCAACTACAGAGGTCATTATTCCCGTTAGTGTTGTGCGTGTTTATTCATAGTGATCTGGCTCTGATATTTTCCCCGGCGCCGACCTACCGTCGACTAGCGGGGTTTTCCCTCAACCAGGTATCTCCCACCAGCGGGGCACCGCCCCAGCCGGGACAAGCTGTAAGCTCCCGACCGGTCTCCCGGCATGTGGTAGTGTAGTGCATGTTAGTGTAAGTGTGTGTGTAAGAAGTGAGGATGGGACAAGGAAGAGGAAGGAAAGATTGCGCGTGGTCCGTGGCCCGTTTGTTAGGGTACTGCTCCGGCATTCGCCTGGTGTTGATCGCAAAAACCACGGAAAACTACCGATCAGAGCAGCCGGCCGCTTGTATTCTCCTCCAGACAGCGACTGAATTCGACCTAGCTGACAAGCTAGTGTCGAAAGTCCTGCCGCCGTGGGGAGTGTAACCCTAGGACCTCCCGGTCAGAGGGACTGCAGTGACAGTTGATGCACTGAGCCAGCTCTCCCGGTCCGGAGGTGAAAGGAGAACAGTGATTTTATGTAAAGGAAGAAGAATCGTTTAAAATACAGTTTTGGCATTCGTCTGGAACCTTTCAGATCCGCGTCTAGAATTCCCAGCCAGGGGGTGGTCAACATTCCGAAAACAATGTAGTATTCAGACGGAGTCGAAAATGGAGTCAACTCGCGATCTCAGGACCTTCCGACAATTACGGATTTCCAATGGATATTGCAGGATATGGATAAATTAATGTAAAATGTACATAAAAGGGTACTTTTAAAATAATGAAAATATCATCTGCAATGTGCTGACCTTCACTGTTCTACTAAGTTAAAACATACTACAGCAGTAATTGAGAAATATTTATGCTAAATTTTTTAAAAATGCGCTCTGTAAATAACCATCATCAAATATTAGGAATCTTAAAACGGTAGCGTATTATTAATGAAAGTGAATAAATTAGGACTTTGATATAAACGTTTTCTGATAGAAACTAGTCGTACTGTATTGTACAGGTCGAGCTGATCATCAAGCCAGTTTATGGAATAAATAACTAAATAAATCTACTAAATAACTAACTAAATAAAATTGATTGTTCTGTTGTGCAATTTCCTCCTAATCATTAGTGTCTTACTCGTAATTATGACGTGTAAAGCGGAAGATGGAATTGCTGATCTGCAATTCCAGCGGCGCTGGTTAATAGCTCGATCGTTGGAAGCCGTTCTCTGTGTTAATGTTACCTGTTCACGATATTTAGGACATCAGGATCATTACAGTGTCGTGCGAATCGATTAGGAGGATTTCGGTACCGAAACGCGCAGGGGTGAGCGAGGTGTGGGTATAACCTTTCGGTTATAACGGAAAAAAAAGTTTTTTCTGTTTTCGGTTCTCGGTTTTTTGTTTATTTTTAGTAAATTGAAATATTAACATTAACAATTAGAAGGCTTGTTATGGGCTATATGACTAGTCTTGTTTCTGCCTCAGATATATAATTCTCAACAATTAGTAAATACTTAAGATAACATGTAACGTCATTCAATTGTTTTATATTTTTCTCGTAACGATGGTCCTCTCGATGCGCGTGATAAATTACGCAGCGTATATCCAGCTTCGTATCAAAGGCAATAAAAAGCAATATCAAATGAGTAAAAATGTGAATCAGTAAATCATGGTAATATACGCGATCCATAGCATGCAAGTAAAAGTTCAATTTTTGGCACTAGTGCTACAATATAACATTATATTTATATAAATATTTTATATTTATAAGTTATACATCAAGTATTGTCAGTTATACAGGTTATTAAAAGAAATTGTTGAACACAAGGATATTTCATGCTGATTTTCGTACATTTTCATTAAAATTAATATTATTTAAGGAAAAATAATTTACAATTTTATTTCATTTTTATCATCTTGATTACGTTGAGGAGAAGTTTCTTTTCATTCTCTTAGAAATTAACGTTAATTGATTTAACTTCGCAAATCCTACTATTTACACTATTAAAGAGGAAAAATGATGTGTAATCATTATAATACACCCGTTATCCACTGTAACAGTTACGTAGACTGCAATAACGTAGAAAGACGCATAAATGTGCACGAAATATTGTATACAACCATTGAATAAAATTTTGACTTCTCATTCTGGCTCAGTGCATCAACCTGATGCCACTGCAGTCCCAGCAGGTATTTCGCGTCGTTCTCGGTTGCGCCGCTAGGAGCCGCATGATCGTCAGCACTGCTCGTTACAATCGCGATCATGCGACTCCTAGCTGCACAATGGAAAACGACGCGAAATACGGTGAGATATTACATCGTGATGACACGCCCCCACCCGTCAAGAAATAAAAACACATGCATTCATCCTCTACCAGACTCAAAAAAACCTTCTACTGGGCATGCCCGACCGTGGCTTTCCCCCTCCAAAGCCACAAACATTTCTCCGCCAGCCTTGCGCTCTTTGTCACAACATATGTAGTTCTCTCTCTGTCTTTCTCTCGTGGGTCGCCCGGTAATTCAACACTGCGAGTTTGGCGATAGCAAACTGATGAGTGAGAAGGAACAGACAGACGAAAGGCAGCTTATAGTGCTATTTTTGTAACTCTGCCCCTCAAGGCCCGTCTTCACGGTATTTCGTGTCCTCAGTCATGCCGCTAAATATCGGATGATCACGACCGCATCAAACAGTGCTTGCGATCATGCGACATCTAGCGGCAGGACCGAGAAATACGCGAAATGCCATGTAATATTCCATCGTGGCCATAGGGGTTTGAGGGGCAGAGATGTAAAAATCGCATTATACATGTTTCTACAGAAGGGGTTGTCCAAACGATCAACAGGAAACCAGGCGCGTCGTGAAGGGTTTCAGGGGAATAGGACAACGTGATGGAGCAACACACTGATGAATTAGTCATTTCTTTGGCCACTCCTTGTAGCGCGAGTTTTCTTCTGACGATTAGGGTAATGATGACGAGAGACGAGCAGTGCGATCGCTGCGTCTCGCAGTCGCCTCTCCTTGTCGCCTCCGCGCTTCCTTTTCGCCGAGAGGGGAAATATCAGCTGTCGCAAAGTGGGGGAAGCCTCGGAGGCTTCACCAAAGGTACGTCCGCCATGATGTTTTTTTGTGAGCGGTACAGCTAGAGTATGGAATACCCTGTCTGCGTGGGGAGTGGAGTCCTAGGACCTCCCGGTCAGAGGGACTGCAGTGACATGAGTTGATGCCCTGAGCCACCTCAGCCGGTGCGTCTCCGCTGCCTGGAGCAAGCGCTGTGTGTGTGTGGGCGTGGCCGATTTGCTTGGCGGAGGCGGGAGTGGAACCCTAGGACCTCCTGGTCAGAGGGACTGCAGTGACATCAGTGGATGCCTTGAGCCACCGGTTAAAATAATGATCGCAGAGCGCGTCGAGAGGTGCAGCGGCGCGGGCGGGCAGGTCGCGGAGCGCCCGCCAGCGCTTCGCCCAGGAAGAGCAGCAGGGCGGCGGCCGCGCCCACCGCCCACGCGCAGAACAGCGGCAGCAGGTGCAGCGGCGCCAGCGCCTCGAACGCCCCCGCCTCCGTCCCCGCCCCCTTCTCCACCCCCTCCTCCACCCCCTCCTCCGCCCTGCAACACACGCACACAAATGAGACCGTAGGCCTCCGCGAGTGGAGTCACCAACTATACTTCGGTTTCTCTTTCTTGGCGCACGGGGGGGTGTCAATAAAATGGAATATCTCACGGTGTTTAGCGACGTTCTCCGTTGTGCCGCCGGGAATCGCATGATCGCCAGCACTGCTCGATACAGTCGCGATCATGCGACTCCTAGCGGCGCAACTGAGAACAACGTGAAATACCGTGAGATATTCCATTTTATTGACACCCCCCGTGCGCCAAGAAAGAAAAACTGATGTATAACTTGATTCCCTAGACCAGGGCTTTCCAACTGGCGGTCCGGGGGCCACATGTGGCTCGCCGGATCCTTTTGTGCGGCCCGCGTCTATTTTGAAATATTGTACTATACCAACCAAGTACAATACATACACACAAAGCAGTACATACACAATTCATCTTATGTTTATTTAATGATATATTAAGTTTCTCGTTGTATGTACATTAATCATTAAGTATGTTGAATGAAAGTCGTATCATGCGTTTAATTAAAGTCACGCCTTAAGAAAAGTCGTATCAATTATTTGTTTCAGTATAATCTCAGAAGTTAGGGTAAAAAGCATCTTCAATTCGGTGCGGCCCGCGGCTTAACTAGAATTTGATATGTGGCCCATAAGCCCTACTAAGTTGGACAGCCCTGCCCTAGACTGTGTATTTAGAATTTCACTTAAGACAATGGCGCAGGGTTATTAAAGAGTCTTTTTTCGCCGGTGGCGCCGGTGGCCGCGCTGCAACACACACACAGACAAAATGAGAGCTTAGGCCTCCGCGACTGGAGTTAGTAATTAACATTATTCCCTAGGCTGGGTATTCAGATCTTCACTTAGGAGAATGGTCCCAGGTTATTAAAGACAGTCATTTTTTCCTTTTCAGATTTATTAATAAGAATTTGTTACAGCCAACGTATCGTGGCCATATTCAGTGTATCAAGATGAACGTGCATTTGAAGTACAAAACTCCGTATTATATGGAATGCATTGGTCCATTACAAGAGGATCAAATCAAAGAGGAGAATAAAAATATAAAATATTGACTACTAAGCAAAAAGTCCTCATCGAAATTGACTCAAACATGAATTCCCGAGACAATTCTTCGACCCACCATAATCTTCTCTCTTCATTAAATTTCGAACCACTGTCTTCTTCTACTAACATTCCTAATATTCAGTCATGATGTGTGAGCTTGTCTTATAAAAGGCACACTCTAAAAATCTATAATCAGTATTTATCATTTTGTTCTAAGGGCCTGACTGGCCAAAGGCAAAGTAAATTTTCAAAAAAAATTGTCTGGAATCCTAGGACCTCCCAGTAATTGGCACTGCAGTGACATCAATTGCCATATTAAGCCGGTGCGAAGACGATAAAGAAGGAAGGAGAGGGACGCGAAGCAAATAGAAGAGAACGAATTGAAGGGGGGAAAAACGTTAAATAGTAAGAGAAAGAAAAAAGTCGGCAGAGTGGCGCTACACGCCGATTGAGAAGGAGGCTCTGGCGACTGTGTTATACCCGCTGCTGCGCGCGATGTCGTCGAGGCTCTGCTGGCAGAGGCGGTGCACGAGGTGCGCCTCCACCAGGCGCTGCAGCAGCGCGCTCAGCCGCTCGCGCCCCCACCAGCCCCGCCGCACCGGGAAGGCGTAGTAGGCGGGCGCCAGCGCGCACTCCTTCACCAGACCGAACGTCCCCGGGGCGGCGTACCTGCTCACGCACATTACGTCTACACATTAACGACAGCTACTCGTAACTTATATTGTCGTCTTATATAAGTCGTATTATTTATTTACGTCAAAAACAGTTTAAAACTGTGTGTGACGAGGTATGGGGAGAAGTGAAATTTGTGCACGTTTTCATAATTCTGTGATCTCTATCCAACTATATTTCCCACTGAATTTAATCGTATATTTCGAAATCGTATCGTATATTTCGTATATGAATCTATATCGTATATTGGGGTAAAATATCTGCAGACGACCGCCATAAATGTAGAATTAATGCGGTTATTGTTATTAATACTTTTATTGTTATCATTGTTATCATATTATTGTCTTAAAATAATTTTAAGTTACATTGTATTTAATTCCTAATTATAATATGTAAATTTTAGTGTTCCGCCACCAGGTTTCGTAAACATACCTGCGGAAGTAATAAATATCTAAATCTAAATATCTAAATCTTAGAAAATGGTTAAAAGGACAGTTTTGTGTTGTTGCTATAGAAAAACAATCTATTGTGACATTTAGAACCGATTGCGTTTTAATGTTCATAAGTTGAAAGTACTATCTATAGTGCAATTTTTGTAAATCTGCCCCTCAAGCCCCTATGACCACGACGAAATATCACACGGCATTTCGCGTCCTTCTCCGTCATGCCGCTAGGTGTATGTTCTCAAGCACTGCTTGATACGGTTGCTATCATGCGGTATCTGGCGGTACGACTCTGAACGTCGCAAATACCGTGACATATTCCATCGTGATGACGGGCCATGAGGGGCAAAGTTAGAAAAATCGCAGTATAATATATTGTATTTTTTCTAATAATTTATTTTATGATGGTAAATGTTTCTAAAGATTAACATGAATGCGTGTGTGCTGAGTTTTATTCTCGACGTTTTAAGCGTGAGTTCGCTCATCCTGTGAGATCTAAAAATTTACATTTTTTGCAGTTATTAACGTGCCATTGTATTATAATTACATACAATCTAACGAGTTTAAATTTTTCTACATTAAGTACAAGAATTCAAGAAAACAAAATTCATGAACTTAACATATCCACTGCTAATGTGGTAAGTCCCGCAGTAAAGCTGTAAGTAAACATGTTTTTATCGCGGGGTGTGGCGGTGATCTTTCGCCTGATTGGGGGGATCCGGCGTCAACTTACCGGTTGGTTTACGGGGGTTTCCCCAACCAGGTATCTCCCACCAGCGAGGCACTTCCCCAGTGGAGATAGGCCCTAAACCCCTGATTGTATTTTCAGCATTTGCATGTAAGCGTAAATTTGTGTAAGTAAGGGATAAGGAAGTGGAAGAAAAGATTGTACGCGGTCCGTGGCCCGTTTGTTAGTTTACTGCCCCGGTATTCGTCTGGTGTTGGTGGGAGAAACCACGGAAAACTACCGATCAGAGTAGTCGACCCAGCCGACAAGCTAGAGTGTAATCCTAGCGCCTCCCAGTCAGAGACACTGCAGTGACATCAGTTGACGCCCTGAGCCACCTCAGGCGGTGCGTCTCCGCTGCCTGGAGCAAGCGCTGTGTGGTGCGTGGGCGTGGCCGATCTGCTTGGCGGGGGCGGGGTGGGGAGTGGAAGCGTAGGACCTCCGGTCAGAGGCACTGCAGTGACATCAGCTGATGCCCTGAGCCACCTCAGCCGGTGCGTCTCCGCTGCCTGGAGCAAGCGCTGTGTGGTGCGTGGGCGTGGCCGATCTGCTTGGCGGGGGCGGGGTGGGGAGTGGAAGCCTAGGACCTCCGGTCAGAGGCACTGCAGTGACATTAGTTGATGCCCTGAGCCACCTCAGCCGGTGCGTCTCCGCTGCCTGGAGCAAGCGCTGTGTGGTGCATGGGCGTGGCCGGTCTGCTTGGCGGGGGCGGGGTGGGGAGTGGAACCCTAGGACCTCCCGGTCAGAGGCACTGCAGCGACATTAGTTGATGCCCTGAGCCACCTCAGGCGGTGCGTCGCCGCTGCCTGGAGCAAGCGCTGTGTGGTGTGTGGGCGTGGCCGATCTGCCTGGCGGGGGCGGGGTGGGGAGTGTAGCCCTAGGACCTCCCGGTCAGAGGCACTGCAGTGACATTAGTTGATGCCCTGAGCCACCTCAGCCGGTGCGTCTCCGCTGCCTGGAGCAAGCGCTGTGTGGTGCGTGGGCGAGGCCGATCTGCTTGGCGGGGGCGGGGTGGGGAGTGGAACCCTAGGACCTCCCGGTCAGAGGCACTGCAGTGACATTAGTTGATGCCCTGAGCCACCTCAGCCGGTGCGTCTCCGCTGCCTGGAGCAAGCGCTGTGTGGTGCATGGGCGTGGCCGGTCTGCTTGGCGGGGGCGGGGTGGGGAGTGGAACCCTAGGACCTCCCGGTCAGAGGCACTGCAGCGACATTAGTTGATGCCCTGAAGCCACCTCAGGCGGTGCGTCGCCGCTGCCTGGAGCAAGCGCTGTGTGGTGTGGGCGTGGCCGGTCTGTTTGGCGGGGGCGGGGTGGGGAGTGGAACCCTAGGACCTCCCGGTCAGAGGCACTGCAGTGACGTCAGTTGACGCCCTGAGCCATCTCAGCCGGTGCGTCTCCGCTGTCTGGAGCAAGCGCTGTGTGGTGCGTGGGCGTGGCCGGTCTGCTTGGCGGGGGCGGGGTGGGGAGTGGAACCCTAGGACCTCCCGGTTAGAGGCACTGCAGTGACGTCAGTTGACGCCCTGAGCCATCTCAGCCGGTGCGTCTCCGCTGTCTGGAGCAAGCGCTGTGTGGTGCGTGGGCGTGGCCGGTCTGCTTGGCGGGGGCGGGGTGGGGAGTGGAACCCTAGGACCTCCCGGTTAGAGGCACTGCAGTGACGTCAGTTGACGCCCTGAGCCATCTCAGCCGGTGCGTCTCCGCTGTCTGGAGCAAGCGCTGTGTGGTGCGTGGGCGTGGCCGGTCTGCTTGGCGGGGGCGGGGTGGGGAGTGGAACCCTAGGACCTCCCGGTTAGAGGCACTGCAGTGACGTCAGTTGACGCCCTGAGCCATCTCAGCCGGTGCGTCTCCGCTGTCTGGAGCAAGCGCTGTGTGGTGCGTGGGCGTGGCCGGTCTGCTTGGCGGGGGCGGGGTGGGGAGTGGAACCCTAGGACCTCCCGGTTAGAGGCACTGCAGTGACGTCAGTTGACGCCCTGAGCCATCTCAGCCGGTGCGTCTCCGCTGTCTGGAGCAAGCGCTGTGTGGTGCGTGGGCGTGGCCGGTCTGCTTGGCGGGGGCGGGGTGGGGAGTGGAACCCTAGGACCTCCCGGTTAGAGGCACTGCAGTGACGTCAGTTGACGCCCTGAGCCATCTCAGCCGGTGCGTCTCCGCTGCCTGGAGCAAGCGCTGTGTGGTGCGTGGGCGTGGCCGATCTGCTTGGCGGGGGCGGGGTGGGGAGTGGAACCCTAGGACCTCCCGGTCAGAGGGACTGCAGTAACATCAGTTGATGCCCTGAGCCACCTCAGCCGGTGCGCCTCCGCTGCCTGGAGCAAGCGCTGTGTGGTGCGTGGGCGTGGCCGATCTGCTTGGCGGGGGCGGGGTGGGGAGTGGAACCCTAGGACCTCCCGTTCAGAGGCACTGCAGTGCCATCAGTGGATGCCCTGAGAATCCACCTAAGCGGGTTGCTGTGAAGCGGGCCGTACCCTTGGAAGATGCGCAGGCCGGTGAGCGTGGAGAGGATGGCGGCGTGGCGGGTGCGGGCGTCGTCGCGCACCGCCTGCGGCCACTGGTGCATGGCGAGCGTCTCGACGCGGCGGGCCAGCGCGTGCACGGACGCGTCCTCCTGGCGCGTGATGTGCGAGATGGCCTGCGCCGTCACGCGCGTCGACCACACCGTGCGGAAGGCCGCGTTCACCTGCGCCGCCACTCTTTCACTCATACCAATTCATTCATTCATTCATTCCAATTTATTCTTTCATTTATACCAATTCATTCATTCATACCAATTCATTCATGCCAATTCATTCATTCATACCAGTTCATTCTCATTCATTCTTACGATTCTTTCATTCCAATTCATTCATGCCAATTCATTCATTCATGCCAATTCATTCATTCATGTCAATTCATTCATTCATGCCAATTCATTCATGCCAATTCATTCATTCATGCCAATTCATTCATGCCAATTAATTCATTCATGCCAATTAATTCATTCATGCCAATTCATTCATTCATGCCAATTTATTTATTCATACCTATTCATTTATTCATGCCAATTCATTCATTTATTCATGCCAATTCACTCAGTCATTCATGCCACTTCATTCATTCACTCATGCCAATTCCTTCATTCATGCCAATTCATTCATGCCAATTCATTCATTCCAATTCATTCATACCAATGCATTTATTCATTCCAATTCATTTATTCATACCAATTCATTCATTCACGCCAATTCACCACACATGCCAATTCCTTCATTCATACCAATTCATTCATTCTAAGTCATTCATTCACGCTAATTCATTCACTCATGCCAATTCATTCATTCATGCTAATTCATTCATTCATTCATATCAATTCATTCCAAAACGTTTCTTTCCATTTTTCGTCCTTCATTTCATCATACCTTCCAGTGTCGTAGCGTGACTCGCGCGTTTGGGGATGCTCAACAATAACGCGAACTGAACACATCATGATGTTTAATGTTCTCTACAATCTATGTCATTGAAACGAATCACTCGATTCTTTAACAGAGGTCAGGTTTATGTCAGGAGACTTCTTTAAAGCAAATTATGAAATGGCTCGGCTTTAGCTCACATGCGCGATTGGCAATGAGATCACTTGGGAATTTATATACGAGTATTTCAAACCAAAATAAAATTTAATATATTTAAGTAAGAATTCAACTTATTAGATGTTAATTAAGAATTAGTAGGTTAACACTCTTTTTATTGATTGCGCCCATGACCAAGCACAGAATCACGAGTGAAAATGAAAAATGTTTCTCTGACAACAAGTGTGCTACGCTCTCGTGCACAAACGAGAAACTTGCTCTATCAGGACTCTAGAATTGGAGGAAGAAGTGAAGAGGGTGGGGGAAACCTCGCCGTCTGCGCATGCGTCATTGCTCGTCGCAATCTCGCGGCAGAATCTAGAAGCATTTTAGCGTCCATGCAATCACAAGCCAGCGTCAACAACCCGCCGATTTCAATCATAGGAAATCAATTTAAAATTAATACAAAACGTGTTTCTCTCAAAATGTTTCACTCACTTGGAAGATTATCAATAGAATATTCAGGGTTCTTTGATTAATATTTTACGTGGGGATGTTCAGCATCTTAGCATCCCCTCACGCTACGCCACTGCTGCCTTCATTCATTCCATCGTTTCCTCATTCATTCCTTTATTCATTTTCATGCCCCTGGGACATTTTCCAGATGTTCAAAATAATGCCTTCATTTTTTATTAAATTGTGTTGTTGAAAAGTGTGAAAGATGTGGCAGAGAATAGTCCAGGTCTCATTTTCGTTGAAAACTGATTCTTCGAAATTGCAAAAACTTGGGAAATTGCAAAAATTCAAACTTTTTTCGGTGTCTTCCTACAACTACAATTATGAAGATAGAGATTTTTCCGTAATAAAAGCTGTTCTTTAGAGATAGATTTTGAAATGAAATCATGTTTCAATTTTTCAATGAATCAATTTTTCGAAATGTTGAGTACTTTTCGCGTAATTTTGTGTGAAAGTGAGGGCAAAAAAGTACGTGCTGTTTTAACTTCACTAGTTATACATCAGTTTTTCTTTCTTGGCGCTTGGGGGCGTGTCATCAAAATGGAATATCTCACGGTATTTTTCGTCGTTCTCGGTTGTGCAGCTAGGAGTCGCATGATCGCCCGCACTGCTCGATACAGTCGCGATCATGGGAATCCTAGCGGCACAACCGAGAACGACGCGAAATACCGTGAGATACTCCATTTTGATGACATCCCCACGCGCCAAGAAAGAAAAACCGATGTATAAAACCTGGATTGTTTCGTGTCACTGTGTGATTGTCATGGATCTTTTAGGTTTGAACACGGAAATTAATAGCGTTTTCCATTTACCGCACGCAGTGCGCACTCAAGGCAGCTTTCGTGTTCCATTCGGCCGCTAGGGTGCACCAGTGCGGAGAAGCCCTTGTCCCATTCGCACAATGACACGGAAACAGGGTGCACCTGGGGCGCCCTAACCTGCACTGACGAGGTCGATGGTGCAGTCCATTGCACCGAGCCATTTTGAGGTTAGGTACGGAAGTTATGAATGTTGATTTGGAGTCGTAGTGAAATTGTGAAGGCAACTGAGGATCTTCTTTCACACAAGGACACTTCGAATGATGGAGTATACAATTTTTTACAAGAAATGCCTTAAAATAACTTTGTGACCTACTCGAGGTTCGGAAAATCAGTTTGTGTTTTCATAAAATTTAACCGTGAATTACTGCATGTTAACAAATCCAGTGCTATGTAATAATCGAGCCTTTGCCCTTACAAAATCATTCAAATATACAATTTGCCAACAAATATTTCTCGTATGCGCAAGCTGAAATGTTCTTATTAATATTTTTAAAGTTTTCAATAACCAAATAATTCTGTAGAAGCTTTTCGTTCGAAATCTACTGTATCTCGAGAAATGAACTTTCAACAGATTCGCTTTTGAAGTTTTCGGTAGTTTTTAAATAAAGAATCACACGTTAATACTTTATGAAGTAAGAAGTAAAGAATTACCAAAAGACTTCGTACAAGATATGTTAAAATAATAATTTTAAAAATTATAACAACGACCACAATTCCAAAATTCTTATTTTTCGACCTCTGTCAGTGTGGCGGACCAAAGAACGGCTGTCTATAATATCACTGCGTGGCGCACACGCACCAAGTCAGTTCCTGGATCCGTTTCATTTGTGGCTGCCCTTCACGTGTGTGGAGTAGTACTGTTGCAGAGCAATGAAGTATTTGCTCTGCACTAGGGTGGGTTTCAGTGCAACGAATGGAAAACGTTATTAGTTGGCGAGGTCGCAACGTCGATGGTGCACCTGGTCGATGGTGCTGATGTCCGCGCCGTGGTCGGGGGCCACCAGCGCGCCCACGAGCGCCCCGCTGAAGAAGTTGGCGGCGAAGAAGCCGAAGGCGCTCAGCGTGGCCAGCAGGCGGCGCTGCGGTCGCTCGTATTCTCCCGTCACGAACGCCCGGAACACCTGCGGATTCGGATGGGATAACGGTCAGCGTGTCGGATTGTTGTATCCAAGATTCCGGGTTGTACCCGACCGAAGCCGTGTTTTTTTAAGGGCGAAAAAAAATCCTTCGGAGGGGAAGTAAAGCCGGCTGTCCCGTGTATTAGATTTACTTGCATGTAAAAGATCCTCAAGCCTAAATGAAGCCTCTGAGCTAAATTGAAATCCCCTGTTTTGTCGCCCGAGATAATACCTTCTTTCTCCGTTAGGTGGTGAAAGGGGCGTAGCGAAATTTGCGTGGTCAGACGGAAGAGCGGGCCTGATGGCCCGAGTCTCGCCACGTAAAGGCATTAACTAACAAACTAACCTCCCACTCATTGCATTTCGTTGATTAGTGATTCCGGCTGTGTCAGCTGCTGAGGTCGTTAGTTACGTGAGTGTAGTGTGTGTTTTATCGTCGCGGGAGGTGGCAGTGTTATTTCCCTTCTGGACAGGGAGATTCGGTGCCGACCTACCGTCGACTACCCGGGGTTTCCCCAACTAGGTATCTCCCATCAGCGGGGCACCGCCCCAGCCTAGACAAGCTCTCAGCCCTCGACCGGTCTCCGGCATGTTGGTATTGTATACTGCAATTTTTATAACTTTGCCCCTGATGCCCTTTGCGATGGAATATGTCGCGGTATTTCGCGTCTTTCTCAGTCGTGCCGCTGGATATCGCATGATCGCGACCGTATTAAGTAGTGCTTGCGATCATGCGACTTCTAGCGGCGCGAACGAGAAAGACGCGAAATGCCTTGTGATATACCATCGTGGCCACAGGGGCTTGAGGGGCAAAGTTATGAAAAATCGCGCTATAGTGCTTGTTAGAGGAAGAGGTAAGGAGAGGAGTTTAAGTAAGAGGTGAGGAGAGGACGAGGAAGGACAGATCGCGCGCAGTCCGTGGCCCGTTTGTTAGAGTACTGCTCCGGCATTCGCCAGGTGTTGATCGGAGAAACCACGGAAGACTACCGATGAGAGCAGCCGGCCGCTAGAATTCTCCTCCAGACAGCAACTGAATTCTACCCAGCTATCCAGCTATTGTCGAAAACTTTGCCACCGTCGGGACTCGAACACTGGGACCTCCCGGTCAGAGGGACTGCAGTGGGAACACCTGTGGCGCCCCGCAGCTATAACACGGCGGGTGGACGGCTGCGGAAAATTTCCGGGAATATAAGTATGCAAAACAATATTAGTTGGATGGTTTTAGCGCTGTGGACAGGCGAATGATTCGTGATTTGATTTTTATGTCAAAAACAATGAAAAGTATATTATGTGTACGACGGATAAGTATAAATAGCGCACGATTTCTTCAACTCCAAAATCCAAAATCCCCTTTTACTGTACATGTACATAGTTGAAAGATAAAATATGTCTACCAATGAAGGGAGGTAGTTAGAATTTAAGATATTGTAGATTTTGTCGTAAGAGAAAACTCAGTTGTTTATGTAAACGAATTACAGATTTGATTTAATAGAATTGTAAACATATTAGCAAACCCACGTTTCCTGCCGAGAAGCCTACCGCTAGTAGCAAAAGGAGAGATTAACAAAACGAGCGCAGAGTGAAGCTACATTAATGTCAAAAAGCGAAATATGTGGCCACCTCAGCATTTGCTCAGTGAATCCAGAAGTATCTCTGTTTCTCGTGAATTAGTGGGAATTTTTTCTATCTATGAAATGGTTTTTGGTGGTGTTTGTGTCAAAGTATTAAGTATTTAAATCCGTCGAAAACTTAAGTTTTTAAATTTCTGCAAAAAAATTCTAATGGGTAAATGGTTGAGCAGTACATCACGTTGACTGCTTGAAGTCATTTTTATGACTTGGCAAGTTATATGAATTGATATGATACGACAAGTTGTATCAAATTATCATTCGTTAATTGGCAGATAGTGATTACCAACGACCTCCTACAAGTCATTTGATTTGATTGATGTTAGTACAAATTTTAAAAAATGGTGACGTACGGTGGGAAATTATAATTTTTAGCTCCAGAATCTCTATCACACCCTTTTACTGTTCCCATACAATGCTGAAGGACGAATAAAAGAACCAGAAAGGGAGGTTAGCAACATTTGAAATCTATAACTTTTTGCTCCCGAGTAAACGAGAAGGTATTTGCATCGGTAAACGAACTACAGTATGGATTTTATAGTCTTACTCAAAAAATACAACCCACACCCCCGGCTCTACCACAACTAGCAAAAGGATAGTTCAACAAAACGTGTGCATAGTGAAGCAACTTTTTCTCGCCAACGGCGTTAACGAAACGGTAAGATACATTTATATTCAGACGCAAAACAGAGGGCATCTCAGAATTTCGTCGGTGGGACACGGAAATTGGACGAAAAACTTGATCGAGATGGGGGACATAGCCGCAGAAGCTGTCGTACATTAATTGCTGTAGGCATATTAAGTCTGTTTTAAATTATACGGCACAGATGTTAACTAATAAATTATCTTATTTTTAAAAATAAACATTATTTTTCTTTTTGGTGATCAATATAGTCTCTAACAGTAAGCTCTAGTGAAGACTGGAGGCAACATTCTGTACTCAGAAATCGTGACGGCCCGCCATGACGGTGAACGTCTTCTCTCCTGGTTATCTGAGAACCAAATAGCAAGAATTGGCGTCTCATTCCAATTTGAAATATTTATTCTCTTTTATGTTCACTAAAACTTAATAAAAAGTTAGAAGTAACCAATACTTAATAACAAGACTGTGTGTCTAACAGTGTTCCTAACAAAACTATTGTTCAACTGTACAAATAGCTACAGGAAATCACATGTATTGCTAAGAACTTGTGTGTATGTAACAGAATGGAAAACAGTTCTACTTCGCCAGGTTTAGCTCACGTGGTAAGTTCTTATTTGTGAGCTACCCCACCAGAGAGTGGGAGGCTTTTGCCCTCGATAGGGATGTTATAGCTTAAATAATAATAATAATAACAATAATAATAATACTTAATACTTGGAATTGCAATTTATCTACCATATATCTACCAAAAAAATTCAGTCTTTCATTTCATGGAGACTTTTTTAACTTTACGCAAGGGAGTGTTCTTGGTTTGAATTTAATAGTTAAATGTTTAATAGTTTCGTTAGATTGACTTATAGCAAATAATAGTCGTCGGGAACCTAAAAAAATATTATTGAAATAATGACAACCAAATAATATCTCATCTGTTTTTATCGCAATTAAAGTAGCATTCACATCTAGTTTACAGTTTGTTTGCGTTCTTTACAACCGAATAATACGCACATTTAACTCGTAAGAAAATCTGTAGGAAGACGTTCATCGTAGCCAACCCAACGGAAAACGATCGTCACGATTTTCAGCACTTCAAAGTATTGCAGTTGTGCATCCACCTGTAATGTTGAGATCATTGGTCTCTAATGTTAAATAAGCGGCAAACCTGCCGAGAATATTTTACTTGGGACCTGCGCTTGTGTGTTTATTGTAGTTGTTTAATGTCGGACACCCTGTACTACCTCAGTTTATTCTCGGACACCCTGTACGTCACCTGGAGAGCCGCCGCCGCGGGCGGGAGTCGGTAGAGGAAGCGCAGAGCCAAGGCGAAGCCCACGAGCACCAGCATGGCCGCCACCCACGCCCCTGCAACCACACGCCTCGCTGTACTTGGGTTTTTATTTCTTGGTGCGTGGGGGCGTGTCATCGTGATGGTGTAACGGTCAGCGTATCGGGTTGTTGTACCCAAGATTGCGGGTTCAAACCCGATCGAAGCCGTGGATTTTTAAGGGCGAAAAAAATCCTTCGTACGCCTTCCTTCGGAGGGGAAGTAAGGTCGCCTGTCCCGTGTAGTAGATTTACTGCTTGTAAAAGATCCTCAAGCCTAAATGAAGCCTCTGAGCTAAATTCAAATCACCTGTTTCGTCGCCCGAGATAATACCTTCTTTCTCCGCTAGGTGGTGAAAGGAGCGTAGCGAAATTTGCGTGGTCAGACGGAAGAGCGGGCCTGATGGCCCGAGTCTCGCCACCTAAAATAATGCACTAACTAAACTAACTAAATATCTCCTGGTATTTCGCGTCGTTCTTGATCGTGCCGCTAATGGTCGAAGAAGATGATGGTCGAAGAAAGAAATTCCGGCGTTTTGATACTCGACTTCATTGTTTGTTGGTACCTACCGCACATTATACTAAAAGTCATGAAATGTGGGGAGTGAGCCGGGGTTGGGGGGCGTTTAAAGATGGTTTTTCGTCTTTTTTTTTGCGTATTTCTCCAAAATTACCAATTCTACTCCAAAATAATGCTCTATACAAAATTAAAGTAGAGAAAATTTCATACGAAAATGTTCCCATATGGATTTGTTGTAAAATTAACATTTTAAAACCTATATGCTGGAAAATGTCTTCTTTCTATTTAGGCAAGGCCATGTTTTGGAAATCTCAGTTGCAAAAATTATGTTATGATTTGTAATGCACTGACGTAATTTTATTTTTGTTCAACCTTTATTAACCATATGTATTTGCATATTTTGCGCAAAAACATAAACATTTTACATCTTATCAAATCTTATTTGGTCTATGCATCCGAGCATCCGAGGTTGTAATTAAAAATAGTAGAAAATGCTTTTAAACGGCCCCCAAGCCTCGACTCGCCCCCGCATTTCAAGATTTTTTTAAAATTTATTTATGTCAAAAACAGTTAAAAACTGCGTATGACGAGCTATGGGGAGAAGTGAATTTTGTGCACGTTTTCATAATTCTGTGGTCTCTATCCTAATCCATATTCTAGTCGAATTTTGAATACAGAAAAGAGAGTTTTTTTTTCGAGTTTTGTTGACAAAATATTCGCTCCTATATAATAAAATATATTTTCAAAGGTAAATTAGCTATAAATTCCTGCCCTGAACCCTCATGTTCTTCATGAAAGAATAATACTTTTTGCCGCGATAATATGAAAAACGATAATTTGAATAACTATATTTCCCACTGAAATTCAGAAGACGTGCACAAATAATGAAGTTACATTTATGTCCAGAAGCAAAACAAGGGACCATCTCAGCATTTGCTCAAGGATCAGGGAAACTGGACGAAAAACCTGATCGAGATGGGGGCCATCAACCCAGAAACTGTGGTACAATACTTGTTACAGGTTCTTTAGAATTATACAGTCCAAATGATAAATAATTACATTAACTATCATTGTTAAAATTAATTCTACTTTCCTTTTTGATGCTCGGTATAGTCTCGAATTGTATAGAAACAGTTATGCAGCAGAAAAGATTTTACTTGGGACTTAAACTTTTCTATTGAATTTAATCGTTTAATGTCTTCTGGCAAAGTGTTGTAGAGTAATGTACATGAATTGTATGTGAATTTTTTGTAGTGAGCTGTTGATACTGCCACCTGGTGAATATGATTACTACGTCGTGTGTTATACTTATAGACATCGGCGTTTGCTGAAAATATATTCCCGTCCTTAAGTAAGTCATTTTTGACAAAAACTACTGATTCGTAAATCAGGAGACAAGGTAATGGTAAAATTCCTAGATTAATAAAGAGTGACTTACAAGAATCACGTGGGTTGGATTTGCTTATTATTCGTACAATTCTTTTTTGTAATCTGAAAGTCTGTGAACTATAAGATGTGTTTCCCCAAAATATTATGCCATATCTCAGGCGGGAGTGAACATTGGCAAAATATACACAACGAGCTGTATGAAGGCTGACGGAATTTGAAAGAATTCTGAACGCGTAGCATAATGAGCTTAATTTTGTGTTCAATTCATTTAAGTGGGCATTCCATTTGAGGTTTGACTGAATTGATAGACCTAAAAATTTTGTTACATTAACATCAGTCAATGGCACACCGTTCATTTTCAATGGAGTACAGAATTTTTTATTTGATATGGAAAACTGCATTGAAACTGTTTTATTTTCATTTACTTTTAATTTGTTATTACGGAACCAATTTGAAACGTCTGATATTGTACTATTTACGGTTTCTTTGTTGCAAAGAATATTTGTATCATCCGCAAAGAGAACTGTTCTTCCGTTTCGAATCGCTAAGGGCATGTCATTTACGTATAATAGGAAGAGAATAGGGCCTAAAATCGATCCTTGCGGGACTCCACGTACAATTGGCAAAGAACCGGAAAGGTGTGTACATAAGGTTCCATCATTCCAGTAAGGTATTTCTACTCTCTGAGATCGTTGTTTAAGGTACGAACATAGCCAATCTAGAGCAATACCACGGATTCCATACGAAGGTAATTTTGAAAGTAAAATGTTATGATCAATGACGTCAAAAGCTTTTGAAAGATCTAAAAATATTCCAATAGTTGCTTCGTTTTGATCCAATGATGAGGCAACATCCTTAAGAAAAGAAAAAATGGCTGTTTCCGTAGATTTTGATTTCCGGAATCCATGTTTGCAATTTGAAAACGCGTCGTGTTTATTGAGAAAGGTTTCCATTCGCACATAAAAAAGTCTCTCTAATATTTTTGAAAAAACTGACAAAAGAGAAATTGGCCGATAATTTTGAACTTCATTTTTGTTGCCTTTTTTGAAGAGCGGCTTAATCTTAGCCGTTTTAAAAATATCTGGAAAAATTCCGGTGCATAAGGATGCATTAAATATGTGAGTTAACGGGTGTATAATGGGTGTATAATTTTTAGTATTATGTTTGGCATATACCATCAAACAGTCATGCCAAGTTTCAAAACTCCGAATATTTTTTACTGGACTTGTCTAATTTAACGGGCTAAAAAGGTAATGGGAGGCTTTTCAGGTGGCAAAGATCACCGGTTTGTCAGTTAAATGAACAAATGTTTCTTGAATCATTTTATTGAGAAACTTTGTTTTTGCTCAGTCATTTCTTTGCTATTTCTTTGTACGATCTTAAAGTTGTGCTTATTGCAAGTGGAAGCTCTGAGAATAGTTCGTAGTATTGGCGATGAATAAATCAATTTTTTGGTGTGCAAGCTAAGAAAAACGCAAATTTGTGAATTAACGAAATTGGGATGGAAATTATGGTCGTCCCGTGCCCTACGGTCGCATATTATCAATCAACCAAATAATCAATTAATTATTAAATAAATCAGATAATAAAATAATAAATCAATCAAATAATAGACCAATCAATAAACTTGTTAGACCGTGTCCAAAAGAGAGTGATAAAACTTGCAAAAAAAACACAAAATAACAACAACAATGATCAGACTCCGATGTGGGAACACCTAGGGAAACGTCGAAAGATAGCTAGGATAGTAAATTTTTTCAAAGCATGCACTGGATGTAAAGCGTCAAAGGACATTAGAACTAGGATAGGGCACCCCCAATATTTCAGAAGGGGAGACCATCCATACAAAATTAAATATAGGAATCAAAAAAACCGATGTAGGTTAATACTCTCTTGCAAACCGAACAACTGACTGGAACAATCTACCTCCTGCAGCTCTAGCGACTTTTCCCCCTTGTGAGCGTTGCTTCCGGAATCGTCTAGGGAATTGCATGTGATGCTAAATATTTGTGTGGGTTATATTTGTTAGTTACTTAGTGGTAGTTTCCTTATATGTATTTTTAAGTTATATGTATATGTCTTTCTATGGTCTGTATAATCCCTGCCACTGAACGAAGGGTCATTAGCAGGAAATAATAAAAAATAAGTAATCAAATAGTCAATAAAATAATCAGTCAAATAATCAATCAAGTAATCAACCAATCAAATAACCGATCAAATAGCAATAAATAAATTAAATAACCAACTAATCAAATAATCAATCAATCAAGTAATCAAACAATCAAATAACCGATCGATCAAATGACTGATTAATCAAATAACCGATCAATCAAATAACAATCACATAATCAATCAAATAAGAATCAATGAAATAATCAATCAAATAATCAATCAGTCAAATAATCAATTAAATAACCAATCAATCAAGTAATCAATGGAAGAAGAGAAAAGGGCGTACCTGTGGAGAGCGCGGGCAGCGCGACGCCCTGTCGGCCGGCGGGCGGCCGGGGCACCATGACGCAGAGGTCCTCCTGGCGGTGCGGGTAGAGGAAGTCCACCACGCCCAGCAGCGCCTTGTCGTGGTAGCGCGCCTTGCCGTGCACGTCCACGCGCCCGGCCGCCAGCGCCAGCAGCCCGCCCGTCAGCGTCCCGTTCGGGAACACCGCGTCCCCGTCCACCTACGAAACATCAGCGCGTGTCACTGTCCCGTTCGGGAACACCTCGTCCCCGTCCACCTACCATCAGCTCGTGTCACTGTCCCGTTCGGGAACACCTCGTGTCCTTCCACCTACGTAGCATCAGCTCGTGTCACTGTCCCGTTCGGGAACACCGCGTCCCCGTCCACCTACGAAGCATCAGCTCGTGTCACTGTCCCGTTCGGGAACACCGCGTCCCCGTCCACCTACGAAACATCAGCGCGTGTCACTGTCCCGTTCGGGAACACCTCGTCCCCGTCCACCTACCATCAGCTCGTGTCACTGTCCCGTTCGGGAACACCTCGTCTCCTTCCACCTACGTAGCATCAGCTCGTGTCACTGTCCCGTTCGGGAACACCGCGTCCCCGTCCACCTACGAAGCATCAGCTCGTGTCACTGTCCCGTTCGGGAACACCGCGTCCCCGTCCACCTACGAAGCATCAGCTCGTGTCACTGTCCCGTTCGGGAAAACCGCGTCCCCGTCCACCTACGAAACATCAGCGCGTGTCACTGTCCCGTTCGGGAACACCTCGTCCCCGTCCACCTACCATCAGCTCGTGTCACTGTCCCGTTCGGGAACACCTCGTCTCCTTCCACCTACGTAGCATCAGCTCGTGTCACTGTCCCGTTCGGGAACACCGCGTCCCCGTCCACCTACGAAACATCAGCGCATGTCACTGTCCCGTTCGGGAACACCTCGTCCCCGTCCACCTACGAAGCATCAGCGCGTGTCACTGTCCCCTTCGAGAAAACCTCGTCCCCGTCCACCTGCCGTCAGCTCGTGTCACTGTCCCGTTCGGGAACACCTCGTCCACCTACCATCAGCTCGTGTCACTGTCCCGTTCGGGAACACCTCGTCCACCTACCATCAGCTCGTGTCACTGTCCCGTTCGGAAACACCTCGTCCCCGTCCACCTACGAAGCATCAGCTTGTGTCACTGCACTGCTTACTGGACGAAACGCCCGGAACGCATGATTTGAATTTCTACTAGATTTGTGAATGAGGCTTCTTTAGAGTTCTCTGATTGGTCAGTGATGGCGGCGCCGGAAATTCAGTTGTCAGCTGATAACACGACTTGAAAAAATTTCCGACCTCTTGAGGCGCTGCACTTGTGAGAATGTGCGTTTTTGTGTTGTTTGTCAAGGTTTGTTGCCGTACGAATGAGGAGCTGAATTTTGCCGTTTTGTAAACTGAAATGTAAACTAGGCAAACGTAACATTCAATTATCTGTTTATAACATGTAGTTATTTCAATGATTGTCATTTTACATATATATTTTCCTCAAAATTAAAATTTTGAGTGAGAAAATCTGCTATTTTGTTACCAAAGTGAGGCAAACTAAAGAAACTTCATTCCCAAGTCTAGTGCAAATTCAAATCATGCGGCCGGGACGGGGTCGTCCATTGGTGGCACCGCAGTGCCTCTGACCGGGAGGTCCTAGCGTTACGCTCCCGATAGTGGCAGGATTTTCGACACTAGCTTGTCAGCTAGGTCGAATTCAGTCGCTGTCTGGAGGAGAATTCTAGCGGACGGCTGCTCTGATCGGTAGTTTTCCGTGGTTTCTCCGATCAACACCAGGCGAATGCCGGAGCAGTACCCTAACAAACGGGCCACGGACCGCGCGCGATCTTTCCTTCCTCTTCCTTGTCCTATCCTCTCCTCTTACACACTTACACTAAAATGCACTACACTACCACACATGCCGGGAGACCGGTCGGGAGCTTACTGCTTGTCCCGGCTGGGGTATTGCCCCGCTGGTGGGAGATACCTGGTTGAGGGAAACCCCGCTAGTCGACGGAAGGTCGGCGCCAGATCTCGCCATCCAGCGGGGAAAAGATCACCGCCACCTCCCGAGGAAAAAAGCACACACACTACACTTACGGGACTAACGATCTCCTTATTTAACGCGTCCGGAATCACGATCAATCAATCAATGAATCTCAGGAGGGGAATTTGGGTCGCAAAGAGAGGGAACGCTGCTTTTCGCGCAAGCGCAGTGGAGGGTGTTGTGGAGCTGTACCTGCACGCATTGGCCGCCCACCCTGGCGGCGAGCAGGCGCAGGATGTGTGCGTCCCAGCCGCTGCACGCCCACGCCTGCGCGCACTCGCTGCTCGACGAGATGTAGCCCCGCGGCATCCCGAAGCGCGGCCCCTCCACCTACGCACACACACACAGCGTTGTAGTGCGGGTTTGCTAGCTCTGCCCCTCAAGAGCCCCTATGGCCACGTCGGAATATCACGCGTCATTTCGCATCTTTCTCCCCCGTGCCTCTATAGTGCGGGTTTGCTAACTCTGCCCCTCAAGCCCCTATGGCCACGACGGAATATCACGCGGCATTTCGCGTCTTTCTCCCCCGTGCCTCTATAGTGCGGGTTTGCTAACTCTGCCCCCCAAGCTCCTATGGCCACGACGGAATATCACGCGGCATTTCGCATTTTTCTCCCCCGTACCTCTATAGTGCGGGTTTGCTAACTCTGCCCCTCAAGCTCCTATGGCCACGACGGAATATCACGCGGCATTTCGCGTCTTTCTCCCCCGTGCCTCTATAGTGCGGGTTTGCTAACTCTGCCCCTCAAGCCCCTATGGCCACGACGGAATATCACGCGGCATTTCGCGTCTTTCTCCCCCGTGCCTCTATAGTGCGGGTTTGCTAACTCTGCCCCTCAAGCTCCTATGGCCACGACGGAATATCACGCGGCATTTCGCGTCTTTCTCCCCCGTGCCTCTATAGTGCGGGTTTGCTAACTCTGCCCCTCAAACCCCTATGGCCACGACGGAATATCACGCGGCATTTCGCGTCTTTCTCCCCCGTGCCTCTATAGTGCGGGTTTGCTAACTATGCCCCTCAAGCTCCTATGGCCACGACGGAATATCACGCGGCATTTCGCATCTTTCTCCCCCGTGCCTCTATAGTGCGGGTTTGCTAACTCTGCCCCTCAAGCCCCTATGGCTACGACGGAATATCACGCGGCATTTCGCGTCTTTCTCCCCCGTGCCTCTATAGTGCGGGTTTGCTAACTCTGCCCCTCAAGCCCCTATGGCTACGACGGAATATCACGCGGCATTTCGCATCTTTCTCCCCCGTGCCTCTATAGTGCGGGTTTGCTAACTCTGCCCCTCAAGCTCCTATGGCCACGACGGAATATCACGTGGCATTTTGCATCTTTCTCCCCCGTGCCTCTATAGTGCGGGTTTGCTAACTCTGCCCCTCAAGCTCCTAAGGCCACGACGGAATATCACGCGGCATTTCGCATCTTTCTCCCCCGTGCCTCTATAGTGCGGGTTTGCTAACTCTGCCCCTCAAGCCCCTATGGCCACGACGGAATATCACGCGGCATTTCGCATCTTTCTCCCCCGTGCCTCTATAGTGCGGGTTTGCTACCTCTGCCCCTCAAGCTCCTATGGCCACGACGGAATATCACGCGGCATTTCGCATCTTTCTCCCCCGTGCCTCTATAGTGCGGGTTTGCTACCTTTGCCCCTCAAGCTCCTATGGCCACGACGGAATATCACGTAGCATTTTGCATCTTTCTCCTCCGTGCCTCTATAGTGCGGGTTTGCTAACTCTGCCCCTCAAGCTCCTAAGGTCACGACGGAATATCACGCGGCATTTCGCATCTTTCTCCCCCGTGCCTCTATAGTGCGGGTTTGCTAACTCTGCCCCTCAAGCCCCTATGGCCACGACGGAGTATCACGCGGCATTTCGCGTCTTTCTCCCCCGTGCCTCTATAGTGCGGGTTTGCTAACTCTGCCCCTCAAGCCCCTATGGCCACGACGGAATATAGCGGCATTTCGCGTCTTTCTCTCCCGTGCCTCTATAGTGCGGGTTTGCTAACTCTGCCCCTCAAGTCCCTATGGCGACGACGGAATATCACGCGGCATTTCGCGTCTTTCTCCCCCGTGCCTCTATAGTGCGGGTTTGCTAACTCTGCCCCTCAAGCCCCTATGGCCACGACGGAATATCACGCGGCATTTCGCGTCTTTCTCCCCCGTGCCTCTATAGTGCGGGTGTGCTAACTCTGCCCCTCAAGCCCCTATGGCCACGACGGAGTATCACGCGGCATTTCGCGTCTTTCTCTCCCGTGCCTTTATAGTGCGGGTTTGCTAACTCTGCCCCTCAAGCCCCTATGGCCACGACGGAATATCACGCGGCATTTCGCGTCTTTCTCTCCCGTGCCTCTATAGTGCGGGTTTGCTAACTCTGCCCCTCAAGCCCCTACGGCCACGACGGAATATCACGCGGCATTTCGCATCTTTCTCCCCCGTGCCGCTAGAAGTCGCATGATCGCACACCACGGCTTGATACGGTCGCGGCCATGCGACTTCCAGCTGCACGAGGGAGAAAGACGCGAAATGCCGTGTGATATTCCATCGTGGCCATAGGAGAGAGGCATAAGTTAGAAAAATGGCACTCTGAGGTTGAGATCTCGGCTGCGCGGGTGACGCCGCGTGCTAGGCTGAGTAGCCGACGTTTCGACCATGTTTTTTTAAGGTCTACACAGTAGTACTTCACTACCCAGTCTATTTCGCGGCGTCACCCGGGTAGCCGAGATCTCAACCTTATAGTGCCATTTTTCTAACTTATACCTCTCAAACTCCTATGGCCATGATGGAATATCACATGGCATTTCGTGTCTTTCCCCCTCGTGCCGCTAGAAGTCGCACTTTTTGATACGGTCGCGATCATGCGATGTCTGGCGGCACGACTGAGGAACGTGGCTAAATACCGTGACATATTCCATCCTGAAGACGGGCTTTCGGGGACAAAGAAAAATCGCGGTATAGAGCGAGGGCTGGCAAAAAGGCTTTTATTTGAGGCTTCTGCCAAGTGGCTCATTCAGAAACTGCATTACACTTCGAATGTCTGTTATTTCTGTTCGAATATTCAGTATTCTTTTATATAGACAATCACTTCTTATTATCTGATTCTGTATGGAATTTTTAAGGTGAGTCCGTTAAAAACCAAACAGGGTATATGGGAAGGGGGGTATTTAAAATTATGTAAAGGAAACACTTGTTGTTGATAAAATAACACATGTAATCTTGTAATGTTTTCAAGTTTTATCAAGATTATATATACAATATATATATATATATATATATATATATATATATATATATATATACACACACATACATACATACATACATACATCAGGGTGTCCGGGGGAGGAAACGTCGAAACTTCGAAAATAAGCTCTTACGACAATTCTAAGCATATTTTGTCTAATAAACTACGTGGATATTCCGAATGGTTGAGACGCAATGAGCACTCAAATGTTGGTTTGAAAAAATGATTTCTAAGGAAAAATTTGCATTATGAAAGCACAGAAACACTCCAGAAACATGTAAATTGTTTATTATTTACAAAAGAAATTAATATATTTGTTCAGAGAGAAAAATTAAACGAGAAATAAAAAAACAGTGGAGTTGTGTAATTTCGGCGCTTTTTTATTGCTTCATTTTTCTTTCTTAACAAATATATTAATTTCTTTTGTAAATAATAAAGAATTAATATGTTTATGAAGTGTTTCGAAGCTTCTATAATGGAAATTTTTGCCTAAAAATCAATTTTTTAAACCAACTTTTTAGTGCTAATTGCGGCTCAACCATTTGAAATATCCACGTAGTTTATTAGGCAAACTGCGCTTAGAATTGTCTTAAGAGCTTATCTTCGAAGTTTCGACGTTTCCTCCCCGGACATCTGTATTTATTTATACACAAATATTAAAATTATCAGTCATTTTCGAATGTAAATAAAGGTGGGTGGCATTTTGGACAAAAAAGGGATGAAATTAACCTTGATTCAGCAAGAGAGGTATCTGCATTCCAAAGGTTACCAGCATAAAATATCAGTGATAATTCTCTCGTTCTTTACGACACATATGCTGGCACACTGAGAAAAAATCCATAACTCCCAACAACGTTAGTATACTTCTATTGAATGTATTTGATAAAAAGGGGAAATATTAGAATGAAATGATTCCTGGTCAAGTGAATTGTCTGTGTAGTTATGTAATAAACATCCATGATGCTGAAGCAAACTGATTTCTTGTTTAGGCAGCTTTTCACCGACGACCTGTATACAGATACAGGAATCTGTAGGCTGCAAACAAGTATTTTTGTCAGTGTATCTCAGTTTCTCTCAGTGCTATCTGAGTATCTCGTTTTTCTCAGTGTACATAAGCGCAGTTTCACAATGCATTCCAGGCTTAACGTGAATTGTCAGATACCATTATTTACACTTTACGCACGCACCCCCCCACATACACACACAAAGTGCATATTACACAGCTGAAATGTGGCATATTTCTAATTAGAAAACTATAGGTAATACCTCTCCTAACAGCGGGAGCGACGGCACGCCCATATTATTCATGCAGCTGGTGTTCCTCAAGGTTCAAACGTCTTGATGTCTCCGTTCTTGATGTCTCTATTCGGTAGTACAGTCTACCAAACGTGAAGTCGATCTGCTGCGAGACCTCGACTTTTAGTAGCAATCATTTCAGTGTTATGGAGTTTAATATATTGGATAATATTTAAATCAAACTAAGCCAAAGTGTATTATGCTTACGTTCCCAGACGTGTCGATGCAGGGATCGTATGTCGCTACCAACAACACGTAGCGACTGTAGGGATCTCTGAAGGGATTCTACCGCTTGTTTCAAAAGTATGACATGCGTGAGCTGTGATAATTATGGTTGTGGCTAATGGGTACAGATATTGCACAATGTATATTCAGAGAGTCGATCACAAATGTTGTAATGCTTTGCTGTAATATGATGCGTATCCCTTCGCATTAGCAATAATCTGCTGACTTAATTGCAGCGAAAAGCCATTGTTAACTCTCCGCCTTCGATTGAATCAGATGGTTGTATGTCTCCCCTCGCTTACATGTAAATTTTTGAACTTGATGTCCAAATGAGCGTTCATGTAGGACTAACTATAATTGATAATAATTCGGAATTAGTTATTTATAAGTCATCGAAATAAATTAAGTTTTGTTGCGCTTATTTAATTACAAGAATGTATTTCTGAATGCCCTCTTCGTGAGGCTTATGTACATTTTATTTATACTGATATGAATGATATGTTTGCCTTTCGTTAAGTTTAGATTATGTATCTCAGAATAATTCTGATGATTGTACTTTTAAAAATATGTAGTACATAGCTCCAGTTTTAGATTTGTAGTCTTTCCAATTGCCTAATACACAAAATGTCTGAACTATTTGTATGAAATGACTTGGATTGGAAATATTTTCAGGTCTAAAATGTTATGATTTGTCGGTTCTATTTTTGTGGTCCTGCCGTGGATTCTTCCGTGTTACAATAGTTTATCTCAAAAACATTGATAATAATTCTTTCCTCAAAGTAGGGAGTAACAAGGAAATTTTTTATCGTTTTCAGGCTGTGTTGTAACTAATTATAAATTTCCTGTGTTCTGTTGAATGTCTCAAACATTGTAGGAGCAAATGTATTTTAGCATTCATTGCCTAAAAGGACAACAGTTAAAACATTCTGTTTAATAAACAAAATTTAATTTGAGGAAGATGTTAAAATTAGACCATTATAATGTGTAAGTGGGAAAGAAATTTTCCCCTTTAATGCAACGATAACTCGACAGTATAACTGGATCCCAATTTAACGTATTTTAATGAATATCAAACGACTATGGATTGACGAGAGAATCAGCGATTGAACTTCTGATTCAGTGGAATTGCGTAATTTTGTAATACGAAGATGAAATTTAATGGTACTTCATTGCAATCAGTCGATTGATCAACTGATTATACTGTGTATTTGCTGTGGATTCTGATGAAGATTTGCGCTAACTGCATAATCGAAATAATGAGTTGGGTGTACATATAGCGTGAAATTATTCCATGACTACAATTAACTTTTCATCCAAAACCTTGGTTTTTGTGTAATTTGTTTATAGTCACATTAACATTTGGGATATTGGCGACTATTTCAGGTATCCAACGACATTATTGATAGATTACAGAAAGTATATTTACGAAAGTAATATTACAATTAACATACCAAAATTTTTTATCTAATATTAAATCAATGTTTTGGGAAATGTCAATTTACATATAAGTCAGAAAATAATGTGTTGGTTTTACAAACGTTGATTGAATTAACGTGAATTTCTTGTGAAGGTAGAATGTCAACGCGTGTGAATTCAAATAGCTTTCTTTGGTACATTAAAAAAGCAATGGAATTGTGTAATTTGGGTGTTTTTTTATTTCTCGCTTAATTTTTCTTTCTAAACAAATATATTTATTTATTCTTTAAAAATAAACGACTTACATGTTTCTGGCGTATTTCTATGCTTCCGTAATGCAAATTTTTGCCAAAAATAATTTTTTCAAACCAACTTTTGAGTGCTTATAGTGGCTCAACCATTCGGAATATCCACGTAGTTTATTACACAAAATATGCTTAGAATTGTCTTACGAGCTTATTTTCGAAGTTTCGACGTTTCCTTCCCGGACACCCTGTATAGATATCATTTCTTTTCTTCCCTTCCTCTTTCTTCTCATTATCTTCTATTTCTTTCCTTCCTTCAGGTGTCTCTGCGAACATTAATGTTGCTTGACAAATGCAGGAGGTACTACAACACGAAGATCGGAACGTGGGAACGAAGAGCGATTTGCTTAATGACATTTAACAGATATCAGAGATTCGCAGGCCCAGCTAAATTTAACCGATGTTGATGTTTATGTAAACCTTTAAAACATATTGGGTTATTTAGTACTTAATGTGAAAAACTGTTAAAAACTTTGTCGGACTATAGAAAGAAGTGTATGTGCTGGTGTGTGCATTGTGTGCTCTGCTTGACACTAAATGATATTAGAGTGAGTAAAGAATTTTAACTGTGAAGTTATTGAAAACTAATCACTCCCAAGTTGTTGAATATCCTGTTCTTTGTTTTTACACCTTCCGTAAAAAATTAATTTACTGCTTACTGCATTATCTCTCAGTCTTCAGATGGTGAATATATTTGGTTATCCTTAATTCTGATCATTCATATTATATTGTTTTATGAATGCTCGCAAGAATAAATTCTTTAAATAGAAGATTGTGAATAAGTGGATTTTGTTTCTGTTTGAGAAATTCGTGCCTCTTTATTTCTTTCTTTACAATCGTGAAAATTCGTATTTTAGATAGTGCTCTTTCTTATTCAGTTCTCTCTATGAAGTTTCTAATCTGTTGCAGATGGCTTATCCCAAGTAGTCGTTGCTTTCGAGTCTACATAGTGGTAAGTCAATTATTATTTTTTCGTGATGTTGTGAGTTACATCAATGTGCTTAGCCCGTAAGTTGTTGGTTTGCATGAATTTTCTAAATATCCTCAGTAAACAACTGTTCTCTCTCACAAGCGACGATTTCGTGTTATGAAAGGGAGTTCTTAGTGTGGCTTTTCGAGCCATATTTGGGTTGAAAAAGTGTGTGGTTGTTAAAAGGGTACTGCCGTGTTCGATTATTCCAGAGCTAGGAACCAATGGAGGTCGTAGATTCAGAGCGTAGTACCGATATTTAATATTCTCTCGCCCCATACATATCAATAATTAAAGAAACAAATTTGTCTGGGCAAATAAACGTTTATTTTTACAAAACAGGACTTTTCCTACTTTTCGATACAACTTCCACCAACATTTATGCAGTTGTTCCGATGGTTACCAGCTTTTTTATAACGGCTGCAGAGAACTCTTTTATCTTGGCGTTAAAACCAATTTTCCAGATTTTTTTTTGACAACCTCGTTATCCTGGAACTTCTTCTTACGTAATGCCTCCTTGAGTGGACCAAACAAATAGAAATCAGACGCTGCTAAAGGGGGATGAGGCACTACCTCCCAACCGATTTTGTCGACGGTTTCACGGCTTTGTTGAGCAATGTGACAACGTGTGTTGTTTTGGTGGAGAATCACGCCTCAGCCCTCGGATCCACGACGTTTCTCGTGGCTGACTTCACCTTGTTTAAAACCATATCTGAGCAGTATTGGCTGTTTATTAAACGCTGTTCTTTGTGATAATCACAAAAAAACGCACCTTCAGCGTCCCCAAATACAGTCAATATGACATTTCCTGCAGATACGGCCAGAACGAGGCTTGTCAGTCACTGAGCCTCGACCACTTTCGAACTGTTTTACCAATTGTAAAAATTCTTACACTTCTTACAACTTTCAATATACACTTTAATCATTCTAGAATATACATTAGCTGGTTTGTCACCTTCAGCAAGTTCAAAACGAATCGAAGAATGTTGTTCAATCAATGTGGAATTTTCGAGTGGACTCGTCGAGCGTTCATTATTGTACATGTGTTTACAAATGAAATTTCAATAGTACTATTTTAAAATCTTATGGTTAGGTGACAGTTAACAGTCCAATTCTAGACGTAAGCCCTGTTACATTCTTTGTACAGAAAGCCATTGAAGTGGTCAGAAACGGCGAAAGGGCTGAAAGAAGAGGATTTCTAACATCCTCCAACCCTAAGCAGATTAAACCTACAGTACTAGGAAAGTACAAGGGAAAAAAAACAACAACAATAACAAATAATAATAATAATAACAGTGGAAAATGGAAAAAGTTTACACAATACCCATCATTGTGTCCACAACTGGTGTCATCTTAACAACTTTGCATAACAGCCTACAACAGTTGAAAATGCCAAAGACATTGTACATGGAGTTACAGAAAGATGTCATCCTCAATACTTGCGCAATAGTCAGAAAGTTCCTCAACAATAGTATTACTCATGCCTAATACATGTAATCCTTCTTCGACATCAGAAAGGGCCGTTACTTGGCAAGAGTGAGCTTCCCAACCTCGCGAATGTTAAGTCTATCTTTTAATGAAGAAAGGTGGGTTAGGTTCCTGGATATCGAAAAACATCCCAAAGAGAAATAAAATAATGTTTGAAACTTATTTCAAAGTTGAAAATGATTGGATATAGGATTTGCCTACTTTTTTGTTTCATCACCTTTCTGGTTGTTCTAATATCCAAATACGGAACAGTTCCTGCATCTATTCTCCCTTACATTTCGAAGTTATTTCCATGTTTGTATCCCATTCGAATGCCAGTTCCACCAGAGCTTGTTGATTTTAGATCGCCATCAACAATTTTGACTTTGAAGTTGCCCCAGGACGCAGTTCCCCTTCCGTTCCTTCATCATTACCGTCGAGGAGGTATTCTTCACTGATGATTTCCCGAAGCTTCTTCTCTACAATAATGAGAGTTGCACAGACCCTGAATGGCTTTTCTGTTCATTGAGCCAAAACCCTTACCTCCAATTTGGCGCAACTGAATTGAATATTATTTTACAGTTGTGTTATTCTATAAATGTGAATTGACATTTCATCTGTGCAATTTTTCAACAAAGTTCTTCTGTGAGCTCCGAGGTCTGCCGAGTTCGTTTCCCAGATGATGATCATAAAGGAAATTAAATGTGCTCGGTTTCAAAGAAAATGTAGCATGACCAAAAGACGCACTCGCGAATGTCGAAGTCGCGAATGTTAAAACAGTATTATTTCTCCAATCGCGAATGTTCGGAACTCGCGAATGTTAAAACCGGTAGCATTTCTCTCGTCGCGAATGTTCGGAACTCGCGAATGTTAAAACCGGTAGCATTTCTCTGGTCGCGAATGTTAAAACCGGTAGCATTTCTCTGGTCGCGAATGTTCGGAACTCGCGAATGTTAAAACCGGTAGCATTTCTCTAGTCGCGAATGTTAAAACTGGTTGCATTTCTCTAGTCGCGAATGTTCGGAACTCCCGGATGTTAAAACCGGTAGCATTTCTCTGGTCGCGAATGTTCGGAACTCGCGAATGTTAAAACCAGTAGCATTTCTCTAGTCGCGAATGTTCGGAACTCGCGAATGTTAAAACCGGTAGCATTTCTCTGGTCGCGAATGTTAAAACCGGTAGCATTTCTCTAGTCGCGAATGTTCGGAACTCCCGCATGTTAAGACCGGTAGCATTTCTCTGGTCGCGAATGTTCGGAACTCGCGAATGTTAAAACCGGTAGCATTTCTCTAGTCGCGAATGTTCGGAACTCGCGAATGTTAAAACCGGTTGCATTTCTCTAGTCGCGAATGTTCGGAACTCGCGAATGTTAAAGCCGGTAGCATTTCTCTAGTCGCGAATGTTCGGAACTCGCGAATAGCGAATCCGCGAATGTCGAGGAATTACTGTACATTACTGTACCGCTCTGTGCCGCCGCCTGCCTCCTCGGCCGCGCGCTTGTAGAAAGCGAACACGAGCGAAGCGAAGCAGAGCGGCACGACGCGACGTCACGATCCGGGTGCAGCTGCACCCAGCGCCGCGCCGCGCCGAGCGCCCGGACGCCCCGCCCCCCGCGACGTCACAACATGGCCGCCGCCGCTGGCGCCGTCACGCGGATGCGCGAGGCACGACCACGGTGGAAGATATATAGGTGTGTTCACTCCCAATCTAAAACTGAAGCTTATGTGAGACTAGTTCTCTCATTTAAGCGATGCGATGTTTGGGTCTCATTTGGCAAGGTCGTCATCGATGCTCTGAACTGGCCGTCTGTTCTGGACTGGTCTTTACGTCACATGGAAGTATTTTGTTTTTATCGATGCATTCACAGAGTTATCAGAACCTTGAGCACCGTCTCATTTTACCACTAATGTTAAAAATTGAACTATCAGCACGCTAGGCATGCCATAAAAGAGCCACTTGTAGTGACTGTGTAAAAAATTCGTTTTTTGGGGGGGTCGGAGTTGTGGTCTGACGCCGGGGGTTGCTGAATTGCAATTGAGGTGGAAATACGAGTAATTCCCGGTATCAGAGCACTTGGAAGCAGGGTGTGCAATACGTCTGGTGCTTAGCAAGGTAATTACGGAAGAATAGAGCGCTGTGTTGCGCTCGGATTCGATGGTATTGATTCGATGATTTAGTCGGATTCGTTAGTATAACAGTATCGGGTTGTAGTACCCAACATTGCGGGTTCAAACCCGATCGAAGGCGTTGATTTTGAAGGGCGAAAAAATCCTTCGTACGACTTCCTTTGGAGGGGAAGAAAAGCCGGCTGTCCCATGTAGTAGATTTATTGCATGCAAAAGATCCTCAAGCGTAAATGAAGCGTCTGAGTTAATTCAAATCGGATGTTTCATCGCCAGAGATAATACAATCTTTCTCCGCTTAATTGGTGAAAGGAACGTAGCGAAATTTGCGTGGTCAGACGGAAGAGTCTCGCCACGTATAAGGCATTAACTTAACGTAACTCACCGTAACGTAACTCACCGTAACGTAACTCAACGTAACGTAACTAAACATAACGTAACGAAACTAAACGTAACGTAACTTAACGTAATGTAACTTAACGTAACGGAACTTAACGTAACTAAACGTAACGTTACTTAACGTAACGTGACTTAACGTAACTTAACGGACCGTAACGTAAAGTAACGTAACTTAACGTAACGCAACTTTACGTGACGTAACTTAACGTAACGGAACTTTACGTAACGTAACTTAACGTAACGTAACGCAACGTTAATTAACGTAACGTAACTTAACGTAACAGAACTTATCGTAACGTAACTAAATTTACGTAACGTAATTTAACGTGATGTAACTTAATATAACGTAACTTAACGTAACCTAACATAACGTAAAGTAACTTAACGTAACGTAACTCATCGTAACGTAACTTAACGTAACGTAACTTAACGTAACGTAACTTATCGTAACGTAACTTAACGTAACTTATCGTAACGTAACTTAACGTAACTTATCGTAACGTAACTTAACGTAACTTATCGTAACGTAACGTAACTTAACGTAACTTATCGTAACGTAACTCAACGTACCTTATCGTAACGTAACTTAACGTAACTTATCGTAACGTAACTTAACGTAACTTAACGTAACGTATCTTACCGTAACAAAATTAACGTAACGTAATGACGTAAGTTAACATGACGTAAGTTAACGTGACGTAACTGAACATAACTTAACGTAACGTAATATAACGTAACTTGACGTAACGTAACTTAACGTAAATTAACTTACCGTTACGTAAATTAACGTAACTTAACTTAAAATTACGGAACGTAACTTAACGTAACGTAACTTATCGTAACGTGACGTAACATAACGTAACTTAACGTAACGTAACTTATCGTGACGTAACTTAACGCAACGTAACTTAACGTAACAAAATTAACGTAACGTTATTTAACGTGACGTAAGTTAACGCAACGTAATTTAACGTGACGTAACTTAACATAACGTACCTTAACGTAAGTTAACGTAACGGAACTTAATGTAACGTAACTTAACATAACGTAACACAACTTAACGGAACGTAAATTAACATAACTTAACGGAACGGAACTAAACGTAACGTAACTTAACGTTACGTATCTTAACGTAACGTAAATTAACGTAACGTATTTTAATGTGACGTAACTAAACTTAACGTAATTTAACGTAACGCAACTTAACGTAACGTAACGAAACAGAACATATCGTAACGTAACTTAACGTAACGTTAATTAACTTTACGTAACGTAATTTAACGTTACGTAAATTAATGTAACGTAACATAACCTAACGAAACTTAACGTAACGTAACTTAACGGAACTTAAAGTAACGCAACGTAACTTAACGTATCGTTACTTAACGGAACGGAACTGAACGTAACGTTACTTAACGTTACGTTACTTAACTAACGTAAATTAACGCAACGTAATTTAACGTAACGTAATTTAACCTGATGTAAGTTAACGTAACGCAGCTTAACGTATATTTACGTAACGTAACTTAACGTAATTCAACTTAAGGTAACGTAACGGAACTATTCGTAACTTCGTATTCGTATCGTAACTTTACGTAACTTAACGTTACCAAATTTACGTAGCGTAATTGAACGTGACGTAACGTAACGTAACTTAACGTATGGTAACTTAACGTAACGTAAATTAACTTATCGTAACTTAACGTAACGAAACTTAACGTAACGTAACTTAACATGACGTAACTTAACGTCATGTAACTTAACGTAACTTATCGTAACGTAACTTAACGTAACTTAACGTAACGTGACTTATCGTAACGTAACTTACCGTAACATAAGGTAACGGAAATTAACGTAAACTAACGTAACGTAATTTAACCTCACGTAAGTTTACGTGACGTAACTGAACGTAACGTAACATAACGTAACGTAACATAACATAACTTAATGTAACGTAACGGAACTTAATGTAACGTAACTTAACATAACGTAACGTAACTTAACGGAACGTAAATTAACTTAACATAACTTAACGTTACGGAACTTAACGTAACGTAAATTAACGTTACGGAACCGAACGTAACGTAACTTAACGTTACGGAACTTATCGTAACGTAACATACCTTAATGTAACGTGACGTAACTTAACTTAATGCAACATAACGTAACTTAACGTAACGTAACTTAACGTAACATAACTTAACGTAACTTAACGTAACGTAACGTAACTTAACAACGTAACGTAACTTAACGTAACGTAACTTAACAACGTAACTTAACGTAACGTAACTTAACAACGTAACTTAAGGTAACGTAACGTATATTGTTACTGAAAAATTTTACGGGGGAATTTTTTTCTGATTTTCCTCCCCGTGGTTCCGCACCTGAGTTTACTAAAAGAAGTTCACATTTGACAAGTGTTTAAGGAAGAATTGAAGAATTCCTCGAAATATTTTGAAGAGGGAAATTAATGCTTGTGTCGCAGGATGTGGTAATAAACATGTGAAAAGTCACCGACAAGAAAAAACTGATCTTGTGAAATCTTCTTTTGTGACTGATACATTAAACACTTTTCCGTCACAAATGATGGGCAGTACACGTTGAAACAAATCTACATATAAATTAGATTAGATTAGATTTATTACTAATTCTGCAATTACGTTTGAGGACTTGGTGGCAGAATACACTATTTTAACAGTACATAAATTAAGAGTTTTACATAATTTACCAACTTAATAAATGAACGTGAACATTTCATGGTGCGAGTTTTCGTAGTACTCCACCATACTTCACTTCACTGCTCTCCACACCACTTCGCTGCACCTAATTTCGCATAAATAACAATACAACTTACTTTATATAACAGACTATTTAATTAATAATATGAAACATATTTGTAATGCACAAATAAAAGGTAAAGTGCGTATGTCTGTCGCACATAGACGCAGAAATTACTCGACAAATTCCGCTGAAATTTTTTACACTTTGTTCTTATTAGTATCGAGAGTGTTTCAAGAGAGGTTTGAATGAAGTTGTACATGTGGGGGCGTTGTTGATGATGATTTATTCGTTATGAAGACTCAAGCGCCCCTGAATAGAAACGCCACGCAACCCGCCGCACCGTCAAGTATTACGCGTGTCCGTCGCTGCACATTCTGCCCCTGCGATTGTGAAATATAGGAACGTTATCTCGGACAAGTAAATCAAATTTCTCGAAGACAATCTCATATCGAACGCTTGCTCAAACTTCCGGGAGAACGTTTTAACAATAGGATCCTCTACAACCATGTCCATGCCCAGGGCATAGAACAAATTCATAGTCGCGGGAAAGTGTTTCGTCTGTTAGAATTTTGTAACAATCACGTGACACGTATCGTGTGAAGTGCAATACACTGCAATACCGAGGCACTGCCGGGTCTGCTAATGCTTCATGAAACGTGAATCGGATAAGTTGTTGATGCTCTGCGTGTAACGTTTTTAGCCAGACATGATAGGAATTGTTTTCATTGAAGGGCGGTAGATGTGGATATCGTTGATGGCATCGAGAGACTTGGTTCAGGGCATCAAGTGAGTCACTACAGTGCCTTTGACCGGGAGGTCCTAAGTTGGAGTCCCGACGGTGGCAGGATTTTCGATACTAGCTTGTCCGCTGAGTTGAATTCAGTCGCTGTCTGGAGGAGAATTCTAGCGGCCGGCTGCTCTGTTCGGTAGTTTTCCGTTGTTTCTCCGATCAACACCAGGCGAATGCCGGAGCAGTACCCTAGCGAACTGGCCACGGACCGCGCGCGATCTTTCATTTCCCTTGCTTTTCCTATCCTCATCCCTTCCTTACACTTAGACTTTCATGCACAACACTACCACACATGCCGTGAGAACAGTCGGGAGCTTAGAGCTTGTCCCGGCTGGGGCGGTGCCCCACTGGTGGTAGATACTTGGCTGAGGGGGAAAACCCGCTAGTCGACGGAAGGTCGGCGCCAGATCTCGCCATCCAGCGGTGAAAAGATTATCGCCACCTCTCGAGAAAAAAACACACGCACTACACTTACGGGACTAACGACCTAAGTAGTTGGCGCGCCCGGTCGAATCGATCTGACGGCATCTGAATCGTCCGCCCGTGGGGAGTGGCGCCCATGTGCGTGGCGAGTGCATCTGGAGGCGGGGCGGAGCGCCGCTGCTGTTGGCAACGGGCCGGGGCGGGGCGGGGCGGGGCGGGGCGGGGCGGGGAGGCCGGCTGGAGGGGGGAGGGGAGCGGAGAGGGAGGGGGCAGGCGGCCGTGAGCCAGGGCGGCAGGCCTCGCCCAGTGACCGCGCTGGCGGCGGCGGCGGACGGACCGGTTCAAGGCCCGCCTGGCGCACGCCGACACGTCCCGGCGCAGCCGCGGAGCGGTGTTGCCAAACTGCCCCCGCCCCCCTGCTGCTTCGCACAGTGGGACCAAACGGCGGCGCGAGCGCACGCCACTGTACTGCGATTTTTCTGAGAGCGACCCTCAAGGCCACTTAAATCCCATCTTCGCGATGGAATATGTCACGCATTTCGCGTCTTTCTCAGTCGTTCCGCTAGATTTCGCGCGATCGCAAGCACTGCTTCATACGGTCGCGATCGTGCGAAGTCTAGCGGATCGACTGAGAAAGACGCGAAATGCCGTGACATATTCCATCGCGAAGATGGGATTTGAGTGGCCTTGAGGGTCGCACTTAGAAAAATCGCAGTGTAGGGGAAACACTTGCCTTTTCCAAACCGCAGGTGGAAGCGAAAGGCTGTTTATTTTTATTATTATTATTATTATTATTATTATTATTATTATTATTATTATTATTTAATTATTTATTTATTTTAATTTTGCAAACACTCAAGTGCTTGGAACACGCGTGTAATGCTCACTACAATTGGACGGTGTTATGCATTAACTGACAAAACGCCATTTTTGAAAAAAATGAGATGTGGACATCATCAGTTGCATAGGACCATGTTCCAAGTGTTCGCAAAATTTTGGCGCCAGATCTGTAAAAATAGCCTGATAATTAATGAAAAATATAAATCCTATGAGGCACATCAGGGATTTTATGTTTCGCAACAACTGTCTATAAACCAGGATCTTCAAATCTGCTGTTCTTAATTTCTCATTATGTAGGTAAGCGCCAAGTATTCCATTCATGTTTCGCGCTTTAATGAATGAAATAAATAAATTATAGCTTTTAGAGCTGAAAATGTAATAAAACTTTTGAACACGATTATCTCAAAACTTGTATGATGTCGCATAGCCGGCTGATGCATAACACCGTCCAATTGGTGGTGTTAAGATGGGTTAGGTTGTTTTTTTTTATTTTGTTGGGAACTGTAGGAAGAACACATATAAACAACACGATCGCATTCAAACATCGATGCCAGAGGCGGGATTCGAACCCAAGATCCTTCGAGCCGAGGCAGCTACCACACTTCATCCTTAGCGACTTCGGCCGGGTTAAGTTTGATTTGTAAAAAGAGAATTGATTTGATTCGTCCAATTTCACTGTTTCGCTGACGCACTTCCAAGTGGACGGCGAGGCTTCATCTTCGGGTCCCGCCATGAATGTACAACAAACAAGTTTCAGTCCAGCCAACGCACCTTACACTAAAATACATATTCGTCTTATTTATTTATTTAATTACCCACAAAAGGGCAAAGCCCCAATTACAAGAAAAAAAATAATGAAAACAACAGTTTCAAATGAAATCACAAAACTAAATCACAGAAATCCAATTATAGGAATATATCTTTTTGCAAAAAAATTGTTAAAACATAACTCACCAGTAAGAGAAGCAAAATGGAAACATGTCTTCAAAACAGTCATTACAAAAAAGGAACAAACGTGAGTATAAAATGACAATATTACAAAAATGGAAAACGCATCTTCTTATCTCCACCGACGTCCATGCGTGTCTGCTATTTCTACCTCATTTCACACTCGTTCAATTTATCCTTACGGTTGAGCTCTTCATCAAACGCATTGTAGCGTCGTGGCGCACTAAAACGCGGAGACAAACACGTGGCAGATGGCCGGATGTTTAACAAAGGACATGGCGATGGCGCACTTACTCCTTACTGGGTTGTCATTTTGTAGCGGAAATAAGACATTATATGATCGATATATGTCGCTTACTCATATATAATGTCGCTATAATGTCTATACGTCTACATAATAATGTCGCATACGTGTTACACAAAGCGTGAGGCGTTTTTTCTCGGGAGGTAGCGATGATCTTTCCCCACTGGATGACGAGATCTGGCGCCGACCTACCGTCGAGTAGCGGGATTTTCCCCTCAACTGGGTATCTCCCACCAGCGGGGCACCGCCACAGCCGGGACAAGCTGTAAGCTCCCGACCGGTGTCCCTGCATGAGTGGTAGTGTAGTGCATGTTAGTGTGTTTGTGTGTGTGTGTAAGAGGAGAGGATAGGGCAAGGAAGAGGAAGGAAAGATCGCGCGCGGTCCGTGGCCCGATGGTTAGTGTACTGCTCCGGCATTCGCCTGGTGCTGATCGGAGAATCCACGGAAAACTACCGATCAGAGCAGCCGGCCGCTAGAATTCTCCTCCAGACAGCGATTGAATTCGACCTAGTTATGTAGCCTTGTGTCGAAAATACTGCCGCCGTCGGGGCTCGAACCTAGGATCTCCCAGTCAGAGGGACTGCAAATGGCATCAGATGCTCTGAGCCATCTCTCCCATTGCCAGTAACGGACAGCAATAGCACTTTTACTCCAGCTATAACACAAGCTGAAAATGTTACTTTTTGAAAGAGTTGTAAACTCTTTATCTCGTTATCTCGTCTTCCCAGCAAAAATCAGCGTGTGTACAGTAATCCTTTGACATCCGCGGATTCGCTGTTCGCGAGTTCCGAACATTCGCGATTAGAGAAAAACCACCAGTTTTAACATTCGCGACTTCGACATTCGCGAGTGAGTCTTTTGCTCGTACGACACCGGAGGGCAGAGGATCACGTTCTACAATAATTTCAAAGATTAAATGTCAATTCACATTTATAGAATAACACAATTGTAAAATAATTCAATTCAGTTGCGTCAAATTGGAGGTAGGGGTTTTAGCCAAATGAACATAAAAGCCATTCAGAATCTATGCAACTCTCATTACAATGACCTAACTGAAGAGGATCTTTTAAGAAATCATCAGTGAAAAGAACCTCCTCGAACGTAATGATGAAGTAACGGAAGCGAAACTCCATCCTGGAGCAACTTAAATTCGGTTAAGAGCGTTCTAAAACGTCAATAAGCTCTGATTAAAAGGGAATTCGACTGTGATACGAACATGGATATAATTTCGAAATTTAAGGGAGAAGTAGAAGCAGGAGCTCTTCCGTATTTAGATATTAAAACGAGGAAGGTGATTAAACCAAAAACAAAAATTCTACATCGATTGACTTTCAACTTTGAAATAAGTTTCAAATATTTTTTTATTTATTCTCTTTGGGATATTGATTGTGTATCCTCTTTGTAGTAGCTCTTACTCAGTTCTACTGCAATTGTTTGTCGGATATTTTTTCCCCTTAAACAGCTTTTCGACATTCATGAACCTAACCCATCTTTTATCATTAAAAGATAGACTCAGCATTTGCGGATTTGACATTCGCGATGATTTTTGGGAACCTAACTCTCGCGAATGTTGAGGGATTAATGTATTAATGCCCGTTAAGATAGGAACGACCACAGAGTGAGGAAGGAATGATCGCTCTGTGCGTGGCCCGTTATTGAGTGCATTACTCCGGCAGCGGCGAGGAATAGATCAGAGGGAACTACTGAAACGATCTGTGTAGCCTATCTGTGAAATTCGAGTCCAACTACTTCGCTTGCGTCGAAAACCTGTGATAGTCGGGACTCGAACCGAGGACCACCCTTTCTGCGCAAGTGCAGTTGCAGACTCGCAGATATGTGTAGTTACGCATCGGGTTTCTTTCATTGGGTCTTTCCTCCTCGGATTCCAGGAGAATGTGGACGACTTCGGAATGGCTTCGACATCGAGTGCTGCTTGTTTCGTGAATGAGAACGTTGGGAACGACTTCGCATGTACAGTACCAACAACGCTTCGTCAATTTATCAGTATTATTCGATGCGTAGATGCAATGAATAAATATATATTTTTGACCATAAAGGATCAATCTATGTTGATTCCAGGAATTAAAACTTTATTATAAATACATTTATTTTTAGCTCAATGTTTCGCACATTTAGTACGTACTAAAAATAAATGTATTTATGCTGAAGTTTTAATTCCTGGAATCAACATTGATTGATCCTTTATGGTCAAAAATATATATTTATTCGTACCATCTACGCATCTAATCATACACGAGGATCAACAGGAAGAATCTACATCAATTTCAATATCAGTGTTATTACAAACAGTTGTTTCAGAAGAATATAATACATAACGGGGACATGAAATAAATTCGCCTCTTTGTCGTGTGATTTTACTTTCAACTTCAACTTTCACGGTGGAATGTCCGAAAATTATCTTAATAATTATTAACTATTGAAATTAATTTGTCGTTCGTCTGACTTTCAGTTTTACAGTTTTCTCACAGCTTTAAAAAGAAAGTATTTTTAATTTACACAAGAACTGCTCTTATTTGACTATTTCATGGCATCAGTTGGACAGTTGAAAAGACTGATTTTCGTCTTAAAGTTGACACCTCCAACTGATGTATCTATTCATTAAATGGGTATTTGATTGGAATTCGAGTATTTCGTATTCGGCATTAAACACACGCGCTTTTAGTGATTGGTGTGGCCGTAGATGTGATTTCTAGAGACCGGAGTATTAAACGTCAAAATATGTAGATAAATATGTAACGAAAACAGTAAGAATATGTAATAAATATGTAAAATCGAATATAATATGTAATATTAAAATTCACTTTCAATTCACTAAAATTCAATTAAAAACCATTTACATAGCAAGAAATTACATTTAGAAAAACTGCTCTCTTTACATCATACAGCTTTCTTGTCAGTAGTGAAAAACTTAATCTATTGTAGTCCAGGACCGTAGTTTAGCAACCAGGCTAATCGCAATAGAAGCCATCGCACAAACTGGCGAGATCTACGACCAACAAACATACACTGTAGCATCTTAATCGAAGTGTTACACCTCGGCGATCGCAATTTTTTCTCCGAAATTAAGGTTACAGATCACAAAACGCAGTGTCAATGATATTTTGGACATCTAAATTTCCCCAATAATGTAGGGAAAATGCTGATTTAAAAAAGAATACATCTTTTCATAAAAAATTTGAAATTAAATTAAAGAAAATTGATAAAATAAGAAAATATATTGTGAAAACAGCAAAATGTGTAATATAGTACTAAATATGTAAAAATATGTAACGAAAATATTCGATGTTGTGTTAGGAAGGCGATGATTCGCCAAGATTACAATTTTGAGAACGGTAAGTAGGAAGACAAAAAATATGAAATTACATAAAAATCTGTTCTCTAGTGATTTCCCCCTCTTCTTCCGCGAATGTGGCCAGTGCGCGCCAGTTCAACCCCGTTCCGTTAGACGGTGGCGCGGCCAGCGGCGTTCCCGGGCAACTGCGCGCCTGTTCCTTCGCTCCGTTGCGCACAGCAGGAGGACTCAACGGGGCCAGGTTTCTACTGCGCGGCACCTCCCTGTTCAAAGCTTTCTTTCCAAAGGGACGTCTCTTCATTTCGGATTGTTTTCTAGTTCCATGTACCAATCGTTACGTTTAAAACACTAAAGGGCCATTCACAATGCAAATGTAAACTTGTGCTTTAACATAAATGATAGACGGAAGTATTCACAATGGCCAACATAAGCGGAAGCAAAATAAGATTTTCTCTTGTCTGTGGGTCATTCTAGTTGGTTGGATGTGAGAATCGATATTATACATTACAAAGAGATCGTACGCTACAAAACAACCCAGAAACACGCCGAAAATGAAACTTGCAATCTGGAAAACCAGTCTTTTGTTCGATCTACTGACTTCGATCCTATTTCGATACTCGATTTTGAGTTAACGTACTGGGATTGGTTCATTTCTTATTTCTTACATAAGCATAGGCACAGAAGCTTGAAGCTTGCAAGCAATTAAGTTAACTATTTCGTGTTATGCTCATGCGAAGGCATTGTGAATGAGTCCGCTTATGGACGTAGTCCAAACTTTTATGTTAACGGCATGTTTATGTTTATGTTTGCGTAGTAAATGGGCCTTAAAAGTTTTCGTTTAGAAAGTATTTTGAGCTTTCTGCTCAATCAAATTTTACGATTTTAATTTGACATGGAAAATAGATGGTGCTTTATCGCTTTATGTAATTAACTGGTTTTATAGTAATTATAAACACTATATTCTCATTCCTTGAAGTTAATTGTATGACCACCTATCTGTCGTTGTGTGACTTGGCAGTGGAACTGTGGAAAGGAGTCGACGGTTTGTCGTCTAGAGTGTATAAGGGTGAGTTTCTAGTTAGGGAAGCGAAGATATCAAGTATTTTTTTCAATTTTGAAGATTGTTTTTTAAATGGAACGGTTGGTGAGGATAAATAAATCCAATGGTCAATAAGCGTTTGAATCATGAATCCCTTTACAACGAAATTAGTTATTGTGGTATATTGTGCATTATGTTTTTAATTTAAGGTGGATAGCAGAATTTGTTGCTAAAGTCCATTGCAACATACAAGTACAGATTTTGGTCGACATAAAACATTTCAAGTACATTTTCAGGAACATGTTCAACAGTTTCTGAAACAGTTTTCTGTGTGTTCGTAGAGAAATGTGATTGTATTGCTGCAAAATTTTTAAACCTCCTGTACAGTACTAAACGACACGAAACAATGTATTTTTTGAGGTGGGGTCAACTTTCGATATAGTGTTTGTGTTGTATTTTTCCGCCGTAATTTTTCTAGAGGTCTTTCTTTTGTGTGATGTAATCACTAATAATGTTCGTAAGGCGCTTGTCCCCAATATATTCTTGACGCTTTTCTTTCTCCCAAAATCACCATTAAAAGTATATTGAATAATTTGAGAAAAATCGACGCGAAAAGCATGTGGGACTTTACGACGAAAAGTGAAAGAAGGCTCGACAAAGTTAACTGGATAGCCCTTCACCACCGAAAATTAATTACCGTGCTAATAAAAGACCTCTCAGTAGACCAACTTTTAATCAACCTAGAATAATTACTGGAAATAAATAATATTTATTTTCATAGAAGTTCTGAAATGAATTTTTCTTTACATTTAGCTACATAAATCATTAATTACTATGAGAACATAGTTCTGATGACGAATGACAAAATAATATGGAGTACCACAGATAATCACAAATTTGCCAAGCTAGTGAATTTCGAATTCCGACGGTGGCAACATTTTCACCACTAGCTAGGCAACTAGGTCGAATTCAGGCGCTGTCTAGAGGAGAATTCTAGCGGCCGGCTGCTCTGATCGGTCGTTTTCCGTGGTTTCTCGGATCAACGCCTGGCGAATGGCACCGCATTACCCTAACACACGGGCCAGGGACCGCGTGCGATCTTTCCTTCCCATTCCTAGTCCTATGCTCACCCCTTACATACGCACACACACACGCACGCACTTACATACAGTGCACTACCATACATGTCGGGAGCATAGAGCTTGTCCCGGCTTGGGCGATGGTCCGCTGGTGTCAGATACCTGGTGGGGGCAAAACCCCACCCGCCGGCAGGTAGGTTGACGTTGGTACTCGTCATCCACCGAGGTATGATCACCTCGCCCCCTCTCACGCGATTAAAAACATGCACCACACTTACGGGACTAATGTCCGTAGCAGTTCCGGGAATCCCTAATCAGTCAGTCGGCCTTCTGTCGTTCAATACGTTTCGTAACACCATCTTACTCTAAGAAAAAAATCGTATACAAAAGAAAATCTTTTCCTTTGAATAAGTGAACTCATAAGCCATCTTTAAGCACAACTCTGTTAGTTCGATTGTTCTTAACAGATTATTAAATACCTAGCGGCCGCCGGCCGTTAAGAGTAGATTTACATTCATGTCTTTGGTTGCATTAAGCCGATAGAACAGAGTTACGAAATAGCTATTAACTTAGCTAGAAATATTACGAGTGTTATTATTGCCGAGCCCACAAGTTAAAAATCGAGGCAGAGAGAAGCCGAGCCGAGAAAATGCGTCTCTACCGCCGCGGAAAATTGGCCTCTACCGCAAGAAATTTTAGATCCCGCTGCGGAAGCTACACGGGATTTAATCCCAGAAAAATCTAAAGGACGATATGAAAAGGCATTCCAAGCCTTAAGGCTTGGAAAAAGCGACATCCTGCCAACGTGGCATTCACAAGATTGCAGGAGTGCCAAAAATTGTAGCCACCTATCATGGTCTTCCAGAATCCGAAAAATGCGGCGGCCACTCTAAGAACTTCGGCTACGGCATTGGGCGATTCAGGATCTTAGGTTACAGATTTGAAACGTTTTGGCAGGTGGGGGAGCTCCACCGTTGCCGAATCCTATGTTGAGTTCGTGATAAATAAGGTGAAAATGGTAACAAAAGACTATCGGCGAGGAAGGTAGTGAGTCGATTTCCAGTGGCGACACCACATCGTCACCACACCGTAAACTGGAGAAAAGATTCATTTTATGGAATGCCATAAAAATGATACTAATTTACCCAGCATTTATTTTTCTAATTGCACAATTAATAACATTACGATTAACCATGAGCATCCCCCAAAATGATGAGTTACTTTTATTTCTATTTGTCTTGTAAATTGCCATGCGGTTTTTTCGTAACAATGTTGGCTTGCGATGAATCGGTGATTGTTTATTTACGTTGCTGAGAATGTTAAATTTCTTAACATACAGGTAGGTACAAGTGACCTTAACAAACCTGAAGGGTTACACATTAAGAAGGCTTAAAGACGCATGTGACCGATAAAACAAATAAATTACATATTTGATTGACGTGTATGTGAAGAAAGGTTTTGTGACCGCACCCGAATGTGCACTTTTAAGGGAGCACTTTCGGAGGGAGGGAACCCAGGAGGAAGTTCATTCCCATCGAGTGGGGAATGATCACCACCGCCTCCAGGTATAAAACCTTTCCTTACACTAACGCACTGGCGGATGCGTGGGGAGGGGCATGGGGGCCAAACTCCCACGCCACCTTTAGCTACTACACTTTCGCTTCGATTGTTCTTAACAGGCTATTAAATACCTAAAGGCCCAAGCCGATATATCGACGAAATAGTCAAAAGTAAATAAATAAATAATATATTTGACTGACGTGTATGTGAAGAAAGGTTTTGTGACCGCACCCGAATGTGCGCTACTAAGGGAGCACTTTCGGAGGGAGGGAACCCAGGAGGAAGTTCATTCCCATCGAGTGGGGAATGATCACCACCGCCTCCAGGTATAAAACCTTTCCTTACACTAACGCACTGGCGGATGCGTGGGGAGGGGCATGGGGGCCAAACTCCCACGCCATCTTTAGCTACTACACTTTGGCTTAGATTGTTCTTAACAGGCTATTAAATACCTAAAGGCCCAAGCCGATATATCTACGAAATAGTCAAAAGTAAATAAATAAATTACATATTTGATTGACGTGTATGTGAAGAAAGGTTTTGTGACCGCACCCGAATGTGCGCTTTTAAGGGAGCACTTTCGGAGGGAGGGAACCCAGGAGGAAGTTCATTCCCATCGAGTGGGGAATGATCACCACCGCCTCCAGGTATAAAACCTTTCCTTACACTAACGCACTGGCGGATGCGTGGGGAGGGGCATGGGGGCCAAACTCCCACGCCATCTTTAGCTACTACACTTTCGCTTCGGTTGTTCTTAACAGGCTATTAAATACCTAAAGGCCCAAGCCGATATATCGACGAAATAGTCAAAAGTAAATAAATAAATAATATATTTGACTGACGTGTATGTGAAGAAAGGTTTTGTGACCGCACCCGAATGTGCGCTATTAAGGGAGCACTTTCGGAGGGAGGGAACCCAGGAGGAAGTTCATTCCCATCGAGTGGGGAATGATCACCACCGCCTCCAGGTATAAAACCTTTCCTTACACTAACGCACTGGCGGATGCGTGGGGAGGGGCAGGGGGCCAAACTCACATGCCATCTTTAGCTACTACACTTTCGCTTCGATTGTTCTTAACAGGCTATTAAATACCTAAAGGCCCAAGCCGATATATCGACGAAATAGTCAAAAGTAAATAAATAAATAATATATTTGACTGACGTGTATGTGAAGAAAGGTTTTGTGACCGCACCCGAATGTGCGCTTTTAAGGGAGCACTTTCGGAGGGAGGGAACCCAGGAGGAAGTTCATTCCCATCGAGTGGGGAATGATCACCACCGCCTCCAGGTATAAAACCTTTCCTTACACTAACGCACTGGCGGATGCGTGGGGAGGGGCATGGGGGCCAAACTCCCACGCCATCTTTAGCTACTACACTTTCGCTTCGGTTGTTCTTAACAGGCTATTAAATACCTAAAGGCCCAAGCCGATATATCGACGAAATAGTCAAAAGTAAATAAATAAATAATATATTTGACTGACGTGTATGTGAAGAAAGGTTTTGTGACCGCACCCGAATGTGCGCTATTAAGGGAGCACTTTCGGAGGGAGGGAACCCAGGAGGAAGTTCATTCCCATCGAGTGGGGAATGATCACCACCGCCTCCAGGTATAAAACCTTTCCTTACACTAACGCACTGGCGGATGCGTGGGGAGGGGCATGGGGGCCAAACTCACATGCCATCTTTAGCTACTACACTTTCGCTTCGATTGTTCTTAACAGGCTATTAAATACCTAAAGGCCCAAGCCGATATATCGACGAAATAGTCAAAAGTAAATAAATAAATAATATATTTGACTGACGTGTATGTGAAGAAAGGTTTTGTGACCGCACCCGAATGTGCGCTTTTAAGGGAGCACTTTCGGAGGGAGGGAACCCAGGAGGAAGTTCATTCCCATCGAGTGGGGAATGATCACCACCGCCTCCAGGTATAAAACCTTTCCTTACACTAACGCACTGGCGGATGCGTGGGGAGGGGCATGGGGGCCAAACTCACATGCCATCTTTAGCTACTACACTTTCGCTTCGATTGTTCTTAACAGGCTATTAAATACCTAAAGGCCCAAGCCGATATATCGACGAAATAGTCAAAAGTAAATAAATAAATAATATATTTGACTGACGTGTATGTGAAGAAAGGTTTTGTGACCGCACCCGAATGTGCGCTTTTAAGGGAGCACTTTCGGAGGGAGGGAACCCAGGAGGAAGTTCATTCCCATCGAGTGGGGAATGATCACCACCGCCTCCAGGTATAAAACCTTTCCTCACACTAACGCACTGGCGGATGCGTGGGGAGGGGCATGGGGGCCAAACTCCCACGCCATCTTTAGCTACTACACTTTTGCTTAGATTGTTCTTAACAGGCTATTAAATACCTAAAGGCCCAAGCCGATATAACAGTACGGAATTGCCAAAAGTAAATAAATAAATAATATATTTGACTGACGTGTATGTGAAGAAAGGTTTTGTGACCGCACCCGGACGTGGGTTATTAAGCGAGCACTTTCAGAGGGAGGGAACCCAGGAGGAAGTTCATTCCCATCGAGTGGGGAATGATCACCACCGCCTCCAGGCATGAAATCTTACCTTACACTAACGCATTGTCGTGGGGAGGGGCATGGGATCCATACTCACACGCCATCTTCAGCTACTACACTTTGGCTTAGATTGTTCTTATCAGGCTATTAAATACCTAAAGGCCCAAGCCGATATAACAGTACGGAATTGCCAAGAGTAGATAAATAAATAATGTATTTGACTGACGTGTATGTGAAGAAAGGTTTTGTGACCGCACCCGGACGTGGGTTATTAAGCGAGCACTTTGGGAGGGAGGGAACCCAGGAGGAAGTTCATTCCCATCGAGTGGGGAATGATCACCACCGCCTCCAGGCATGAAATCTTACCTTACACTAACGCATTGTCGTGGGGAGGGGCATGGGATCCATACTCACACGCCATCTTAAGCTACTACACTTTTGCTTAGATTGTTCTTAACATGCTATTTAATACCTAAAGGCCCAAGCCGATATAACAGTACGGAATTGCCAAGAGTAGATAAATAAATAATGTATTTGACTGACGTGTATGTGAAGAAAGGTTTTGTGACCGCACCCGGACGTGGGTTATTAAGCGAGCACTTTGGGAGGGAGGGAACCCAGGAGGAAGTTCATTCCCATCGAGTGGGGAATGATCACCACCGCCTCCAGGCATGAAATCTTACCTTACACTAACGCATTGTCGTGGGGAGGGGCATGGGATCCATACTCACACGCCATCTTAAGCTACTACACTTTTGCTTAGATTGTTCTTAACATGCTATTTAATACCTAAAGGCCCAAGCCGATATAACAGTACGGAATTGCCAAGAGTAGATAAATAAATAATGTATTTGACTGACGTGTATGTGAAGAAAGGTTTTGTGACCGCACCCGGACGTGGGCTATTAAGCGAGCACTTTCGGGGGGAGGGGTTCCCGGGAGGGGGAGAGCGGGTTAGTGTTTCGTGGCGGTTCAGTGAAGCCGAAATTAAAGCGAGTGTCGGCGGCGCTGAGGTCACATCCCCGACGGGGAACATCGTCATCGCCCAGCGACCAGCGTGGGAGGCTCTGCCACTCCAGAGAGCGGTGCCGGTCGACCAGCGCGAGTTACATCTCTTTCCTAATGGTAACCTATACAGACCAGGATGTTTACTAGAAACGATCTTCTTCTTCACTTCCAGGATTAGGCGTCTGCCTGTTCCGGCCTCACAGAACTTCTCTCCATCTCTTTTTCGGCCTCCCTGTATCTCTTGTTCCTCTTGGTTTATATAGGAAGGCCAACTTCGGTAAACGAGAATTATCCATCCTTTGTACATGTTGTAGCCACTTGTTCCTGTACTCCATCATTCTTTCATTGAGGCTCTTCACATTCAGTTCTTCTCTTATTTCATCATTCTTAAATCTATCTTCTCTTGTGCAACCTTTAGTTCTTCTAAGAAATTTCATTTCTGTACTTTGTAATTGTGTGTAAGTGCTCTTTTTAGGGACCCAACTCTCACTTCCATAGAGGAGGACAGGGATGGCCATTGTGTTATAGAACTTTATTCTTGTCTCGTTCCTTGTTTTGTTTTCATTGTCCTATGAATTATACCACATACTGATTGAAATTTTGACAGTTTCTTATTGGTATCTTCATCATATCCTATTTCACACCCTAAATAGTTGAAAGAAGAGACTTGTTCAATGATTTTGTTGTCTACTACAATCTTTGTTCTAACAGGTGATTTTCCACAAAAGGCCATAACTTTTGTTTTCTCTTTTGAGATTTTTATGTCATATCCCTTGCATATTTTGTTTAAGTGGTGTACTGATCTCTGTAAGTCATCCTCTCCTTCTTGTAGTATTACGGCGTCGTCAGCGTATAATAAAATATTTAAATAGTCATTTTCTGTAATACATATTCCTTTTTTTATAATAAGTTTCCATTTTTGGATTATGTCATTTATATATATATGTTAAAAAGCGTGGGCGATATTGGGCACCCTTGTCGGACTCCTTTATTAATAGGTATTTCCTCCGTCTTCTTTCTTCCTGTGTTTATTATAATTTTTGAGCCTTCATACATGGTACTAGAAACGATACGAGGAGAAATCGCGTTTGTGATCTTCTAGTGAATAACAACTAGACGGTATGAAAGCGAGAGCCAAGTAGCTCTCACCAGCATTGTTCCTTCAGACGCCGCTCACGCTTCTCGATGTCAGAGTTACGTTAAGTTCGTATTTCAACGAGTATACAACTGCTGTACAACTTATTGTAATAAAACACTTTTTAAAAACTTAATTTCTGACACTGGAAACTTAATTCGCGCGTCTCACGGCACACGTCTCTGACACGACTAGCCCGAGAGGGGTGGCGCGGGGTCTCTTGTGACCCCACGTATCTTTGCTTAGCTGCAGTTGCCGAATTTTGCGAGACAGAAGCTTTACATTTCGCATACTTTTCACTATATTCTTTAGCTTCTGTCTGAAAGATTTTCAAAATTTTATATGTAATAATTAATTTATAAATAGTTGTGAAACCAATACAAGCATCTTCAATTTCGCGCTTTTTGTAAGTTGTGTTGATTGGTTTTCAGGCATTTTTCAATAATTGTTTCTTTTTATGTGAGACAGTGTTAGAAAATGAAACTTACTGAATTTTCTGATATCTTTGTCGTTGAAAATTCAGGAAAATGTAAATAGAGTCACTACATAAAATGAAAGATGAATGATAATTTCGCCCTTTTGTTTGAATTTCTCATTTGCATGTTTGTTTATTATAGTGCTTTGAGTTAATGCGGCCTTATAAATGATTAATTATTATTAAAATAACTAATTTCGCACTTATTTCTTGTTAAATATTATTTTCTGAAGAAATAAGTTAAAAGGGTCAGAAATGACCCCGCGCCACCTCAAACGTGACTCCGGCAACCGCCACATCTTTTGGTGATAGGGATAGCAAAAACACATGGATTTTTGTTAACACATCGATATTTTCCACTAGAAACATCGATGTAATTTTACTGCGATTTCTCTGACTTTGGCCCTCAAGTTCACTCAAATCTCATCTTCGCGATGGAATACGTCACGGCATTTCACTTCTTTCTCGGTCTTGGTAGTAGAAGTCGCATGATCGCAAGCATTGCTTAATACGGTCGCGATTGTGCGAAATCTAACGGAACGACTGAGAAATGCGAAATGCGAGAATTCTCCTCTAGACAGCGACTGAATTTGACCTACCTGACAAGCTAGTGTCAAAAGTCCTGCCGCTGTCGGGACTCGAAGTTAGGACCTTTCGGTCAGAGGGACTGCGGTGGCAAGGTGGCGTATGGTTCATGCTTCGTTTGTGAGGGCATTCGCTTGATGTTGTCGTCGAGAGCATCCAGGCGCTAGGATTCTCCTCCAGTCAGCGGCTGAATCCGACCCAGCTACGGCGCTAGTGTCCCCCCCACTGTGGAGCATCAAACCCTAGGACCGCCAGGCAACGCTGGCTGGCGGCTAACAACAGGCGGCGAAGGGCTGTCTAGGCGGGCGGCGAGCCGGGGCGGGGCGAGCGGGGCTTTGGTGAGCGGGGCGGGGCGGGGCGGGGCGGGGCGGGGCGGAGCTGGAGTCCAGAGCGGTCGATACGTGGCAGAGAAGACCGCCACCCTCCCCGCTCCCCTCCGCCCCGTCTCACCCCGTCCCGCCCGCCCCGCTCCGCCCCGCTCCGCCCCGCTCCTCGCTCCTTTCCCCGCCACACTCCGCCCCGCCTCCTCCCTCCCCGCCACGCTCCGCCAGGCCCCGCGCCGCTCCGCTCCGCCCTGCCCCGCCCCGCTTCCCCTCTCCAGCCTTTCTCCGCAGCGAAGCTCGCAGCCCCACGTGACGCCTTCCGACCTGCCCTTCCCCGCCCCGCCCCGCCGTGCCCTTGCGCGCTGCCCTAATCTGCCCTTCCACGTTCAGCCCTGACGCGCACGTGAATAGCCGGCCGGGCAGCCGGTTGCCCACTGGCAAACAGGACTTCGGCGCCCTTCGAGTGCCTGCGGATGATACGAAGCTGCTTGCACCGGGAGGGGTGGCTCAACTCATGGCACTGCAGCGCCTCTGACCGGGAGGTCCTAGGTTCGAGTCCCGACGGCACGGCAGGATTTTCGACACTAGCTTGTCAGCTAGGTCGAATTCAGTCGCTGTCTGGAGGAGAATTCTAGCGGCCAGCTGCTCTCATCGGTACTTTTCCGTGGTTTCTACGATCAACACCAGGCGAATGCCGGAGCAGTACCCTAACAAACGGGCCATGGACCGCGCGCGATCTTTCCTTCCTCTTCTTTGTCCTCTCCTCTCCTCTTACACACACACACACACTTACACTAACACGCACTACACTACCACACATGTCGGGAGACCGGTTAGGAGCTCATAGCTTGTCCCGGCTGAGGCGGTGCCCCGCTGGTGGGAGATGCCTCATCGGGGAAACCCTTTTGTTGTCGGTAGGTGGGCGCCAGATCTCACCATCCTGCGGAGGAAGATCACCACCACCACTACCTCTTGGAAAACACGTGCAGTGCACTTACAGGACTAAAGACTTTAGTGGTTGATGCGCCCGGAATCTCAATCAAAGACAAAGCTGTTTATCAAACGTTCTATCCTCAAGGCATGGTAAAGGGAGAGGCATAACTCGGATTTTAAGCGCACAAGAATAAAGAAGGGTGTAAACCCTTGGGTTTCCTCACCTCGCGTTGCTAGGCGCGAGGAGATAATTCGTGTATCCTTTCGAATCCGTCTCTGGCATTTCTCCAAAGGATATCTTTTCCTCGCGTTCACACGATAATTTGACAGGCCGCCAAGAACTATAGATCTAGAAGCGCCCTTAAGCCATACTCTTCATCATCATCATCATCATCATCTGTCTTTCGATAACCTGCCCTCCCGGCCCTTTCTTAATTCGTCCTGACTCGCTATGCTATCCTCCTCGCCCTCCTCTGTCCACCCCTGGTCAGTTCTGCCCTGCCTTGCTCAAGCAGGCGTACGTTCATGAAATGTACGCGAATTTATTTGTTTATTTGGTCAAAACAGTAAAAACTGTATATGACGTGTGGGAAAAGAGATTATCTGCGCACATATTCTTGAGGCCCAGAATAAAAAAGCATCATTTGAAAAAATAGAAACAAGATTTTAGAAAATAATTATTATTTTGGAAAAATTTTGAAAAATGTTTGTTCCCGAGTTATAGATCAATTTCATCGGTAAGTGAACTGATTTGATTTTTCTGCATTGCTAACAAAATACTAATGAACATCAATTCTACTCCTACCATTACAAGCAAAAGGACTGCTCAACAAAACGTGCGCACAGTGAAGCTACATTTACGTCCAGAAGCAAAACAAGGGGCCATCTCAGCATTTGCTCAATGGATCAGGGAAACTGGACAAAAACCTGATCGAGATAGGGGTCATTGACCCGGAAGCTGAAGTACAAATGTACGCGAATAACATTAACATGTCGAAGGACCTTTCTATGACATCATAAACTTTCACTTAATTACCATTTTATTATGACTTTTACACTCTCAGGCGCTCTTTGTTCTAACGGAATAGAAAATAACTCTTTGAGCGATTTTCGAGATATATTGAAAGTACGCATATGCTTCGTTGAATATCAATGCTCCAAATTAAACGTTTTGTTCTCAAATTGAACCGTTTCATTTTCCGCTTTCGCTTGAACCAAGTGTGCTTGCAGTACCCTCCACAGCTCACAATTACTAAATACGCAGATTTAAAATTTGAAGGAAACTTGTTTTGTTCGCTAATTTTTAATGGAGATGAATTCGTAGGGTTACGGTATATTCTTTGTATTCTTGTACATTCAATTTTCCCATATTAAACTCCAATCTTTTAAAATATTTGCTGCTTTTGATTTGTCCTAAATGTTGTTAACTTGTATTTTCTTCCTTTACAAAAGTTCTCAGTTCGTTTTCAAACCCATTTTCTATCGTTAATTGGTCTACAATGGTAAATCATTTGGTCCACTTCATGATCATAAGTCGAACCAAACATTGCTCGCAACATTTTTCTTTACAACTGGCAACAATTGGCACACAAGAGGCAATGGAATATTTTTAAAAAATATACCACTATTATGTTGTAATAAAAAGCTCTTCCCAAAAAAGGGTCCAAAAAATTAACCTCCTAACTGGTGATAATTTTGAACTGATGATTATGCATGTGTAAACTCATCTAATTCGGACCTATGCTTCCATTTCTTACAAGCGATTACCTGATATTTCATGAACAGTCTGTAGAATTTCATCTCAATGCTTAGCACTACGAGAATGTTTCCTCGTACGCAATATAATGCACAGTTCTAGGGCTGGGTTCGTTCGGAATGGTTTTCCTTTCTCGCTATGGAGTAGAGTATGTAATGCTGCGCGAAAAAAACGGCAATTTTTCGGCAGAAAAACTCTTATTACAGGGCCCTGGTAACGAAAAAGTGGATTCCATTCGCTAAATTTAGGGGGAAAATCCTCTAACACGTCCTTCATATCGAAAAATCGGATTAGAGCAAAACGTCTGTTCGTCCGTCCTTCAGCAACGCTAGCGGCTAAACCATTCAGCTGTTTTTCTTCAAAACTGTTATTCCCTCATCGATCTGATTGATGTGGCGGTCCCTTGAATTTGAAACCGAAATTTGAATTTTTGGGGGTACTTTACATGAAGTGCCTGGGACATACTTCAAAATAAAAAAAATGCTCCATCGTTTGGGTTAAATTTCCTTATTGGATAGTGTGAAGGACGTTTAAGAAAATGGTACAGGTCTCATGTTCGCTGAAAAGTGATTTTTTTTTAAAAAATTGCAAAATTAATGATTTTTTCGGCGTCTTTATACAGCTGCAACTATGAGGATAAAGAGTTTACCCTTAATGAAATCTGTTTCTTAAAGATATATTTTGAAATAAGGTCGTGTACAATTTTTCGAAAATTGGAGTGCTTTTCGCGTAACTTTGCGTAAATACGAGCGAGAAAGTACGCCCTCCGTGGCCGAAATCGCTAAGACAGTAGTGCCGTAGTGATCTCGGACTGAGGGGTCGCGGGTTCGAGTCCCGCCTCGGGCATGGTTGTATGTGTTCGTCCTTTCACCATCTATCATCACTAGAGACCGGAACAATATGTAGTATAAAACGTCAAAATATGTACATAAATATGTAATGAGAACCGTAAAAATATGTAATAAATATGTAAAATCGAGTATAATATGTAATATTAAAATACACTAATAATAAAATACATTTACGTTATATGAAATTAATTTTATAAAAACTGCTCACTTCACATCATACAACTTTCTCGTCAGTAGTAAAAGCGTAATATAATTTAATCCAGGACCGTAGTTTAGCAGCCAGACTAATCGCAATAGAAGCCATCGCACAAACTGGCCAGATCTACGACCAGGACTCATACACTGTAGCATCTTCATCGAAGTGTAACACGTCGGCGATCGCAATTTTTTTCTCGGAAATTAAGGTTACTGATCACCATACGTGGTGTCAATTTTATTTTGGACACGTAGAGTTCCACAATAATGTTTGGAAAGGCTGATTTTTAAAAAAAATACATCTTTTCATAAAAAATATATGAAATTAAATTGAAGAAAAATGAAATTTCGATAATATAGTACGAAATATGTAAAAATGTGTAACGAAAAATTTCGATATTGTGTTAGGAGGGCTATGATTAGCCAAGATTACAATTTCGAGAACGGTAAGTACGAAGACAAAAAATATGTAAATACATAAAAATCCGGTCTCTAATCATCATCATATCGTTTCATCCTCAAATCGTAATGTTAAATCCAATAGTGGACGCTAATGTCCTAGTAGTTGAGGCGACCTTAAATAAATAAATAAATTTTAAAAAAGTACGCCATGTTTACGCACCATTAGTTTCTAATACGACGCTGTTTTCTGATTTAAGACAATGATTTACAAAATGCAGAATGTTCGCACGAATCTAGCTGTTATTTACTGCTTCGTAGTATCATAATGATTTCGTAGCGTTGTTTCACCCTAATTGGCTAATTGGCTTCCGTTTCTTGATTGGTTGACGGTGTCCTGTTGCTGCGTCGGAAAATTCGGGCAGGAAGAAGCAATGAACCGAATTTCCGTCGTTCCGGGAGCCCTGCCGAAAGGTCAAGGAGCCAGTAAAGAAGACCGTCTTGTTCTTCTACAGATAAAACCAGGACCTCACCCGCAGAACTTTGTGTTGCGAAATGTTCGCCACAAATATTTTCGGCTTGAGGCGGAAGTTGGCGCCACTGTGTTCAGTGTGTGTGCCGCGTCGCTGGGTAGTCTATATTTGTATTCCGTGTAGTGGTATTTGTGTGTATCTATATCTGCATTTGTGTATTTGTTTTGTAGTTTGTCGCAAGAAGTGACTCGCCGATTGTGAAAATTCAGTCGGCACGTTCAGTATGCAAATAGGCAGAAAAACTTCTTCTCAATTCAAAACCAAAATTCCATTTTGAAAAAAAATCTAAATTACTGTGTACTATCTATTGAAACCACAGATACCTCATTTGATCGTAGGCTTCATAGTGTTTATTTTGAAATTCCACACGCACATTCGAAATTATACCAATAAAAGTTCTTGTTCGTTTTTATGCTAGGAATTATTTTTTTTATCTAATTCGTTGGAATATATTCAGAAACAACACCCAGAAAATGAAGAATTTTAACATAAAACTGAAATATTTTACAGACAAAATTTATTTCCGTCTGACCGCGTCTGTCCGTCTGACCGCGCCTGACTGTCCGTGTAGCGTTCCGCCTGACCGCAAGTGTATATGTCCGTCTGACCGCTTGTGTGTCGGTCCATCTTACCACCAATGTGTCTGTCCGTCTGACCGCCCTTGTGCCGGTCCATAGGCGGTCAGAAGGACCGACACAAGGGCGGTGGGACTTCATTGGCAATGAAGGCACTTCGCTCAATGAGGGATAGGTGGAACAATGGAATGCGGGACTGCATTACCTCAGGCGCACACGTGTCGTCTCGTGGCGGTGGCGGTGGGGGCGGGCGGTTTGACGTGTGCAGAGGAGGCCGTGGAACCGGTCGCGGTGCTTCGCCCGGCGGCACAGGCAGCGGTTCAGACCCGGGTTCGAGTCCCGACGGCACGGCGCCTTCCCCACACTGGCTAAAGCAGCAGGGTGGCTTGTTGCGTAGCGGTCAGAATGAATGCCTTCCATTGCTGGTGCCCGGGTTCGGTCCCAAGTGGCGGTTCTTCCAAGTGTAATTTCTAGTGGACGAAAGGAGGTTTCTCTGATCATCTGATGTCACTGCAGTGCCTCTGGCCGGAGGTTCGAGGTTCGAGTCCCGACAGTGGCAGGTTTTTCGATACCACTAGCGAGAATTCAGTCGCTGTCTGGAGGAGAATTCTAGCGACCGGCTGCTCTAATCGCTTGTTTTCCATGGTTTCTCCGATCAACACCATGCCATATCCTAACACCGGCAGTATCCTAACAAACGAGCCACGGACCGCGCGCGATCTTTCGTTCCTCGTCCTTATTCTATCTTCTCCCCTGCGGGTGATCATCTCCAACTCTTCACCAGAGACCGTGCTCACGATCCCCCCCTCCTGCGGGGATCGTGAAGGTGCCGTTTATTTCCGTGAAGGTGTCTTTTATTTCTGTTTTACTCGTTATATTTGGTGTGTGTATAACTGAATGGCTCTTGGCTTCGTCGTGGCAGTGACCCAATACTCTTGGCATAGAGGATGGACTAGGCGTCCAGGCGCACGTGAGTGGCGCGTGGTCATAGAGGCGATGTTGATGAAGGGGGATCGTGAAGGTGTCTTTTAATTTCCGTTTTACTCATTATATTTGTTTGTGTATAACTAGCAAAACATACGTAACCTGAGGGGAATTTCCTTAGTATAGGTGAATATTAAAATTGCACATATTAATAAAAAGTGGAGATAGGAAGGTAAAGAATTATAAATTCATGAGTAGTAGTGCTACAGAATGGTACAGACCTCGTATTAGTTTTCTGTTTTCTTTGGTGTAGGCTATTTTATCACACTTACCACGTTCTCTAGGCAGCTGCCATCTATCTCCGCCCGAAGTAATTTTTTTGAAATTTCCTTAATTTTTCGTTTTCCTTAAATAGAGCCGAAATATTACTTTAAGTATATTAAAGAAGAGTAAAACTACATCCTAAATGACAAATTTCATTTTCAAAAATTGAAGCCGTTTGTAAGATAAAATCGTGTAATCGTTACTGAAAATGCGAAATTGAAGCTCTTTTGCACAGAAAGTTGAAGTTTTCGGAAAACTTTATTTGAAGTCATTTAAAGCTCTTTAACTCACAAATGCAACAATGTTTACGAATCGCTGGCAATGTGTACGGTGTGAGAGATATTTTTAAAAAAAATTACAATTGTGTAATTTTTTAAAAAACAATATGATACACCAAAATGAGTTGTATGTCATAATAAACAGTGCAACTAGCACTACCCTTTGAAATAGAAGAAAAAAAATTTGGTGTCGTTTTTGAGAAAATAGTGTTTGAGCTGACTCCTGTGGTTCGTTTCCATAGTTTCAATATGGCGGTCCGCGCTGCGCAATGGATCACTGAACCTAGTGGTGCTACAGAATGGCACAGACTTTCCCGTATTAGTTTTCTATTTCCTTGGGTCTTCACTATCTATTCGGAATTGCCACATACTCTTTCTTGCCAGCTACCATCTGTCACCGCCAAAAGTACATTTTTTTTGTCATTTTCTTAATTTTTTCGGTTTCCTATTGGTAGAACGAAAATATTAATTTTAGAATATTAAAGAACACAATTTTCTTTTAAAAATTGTGTGCCGTTTTAAAGAAATGCGAAATTTGAAGCTCATTTTCACAGAAAAATTTTTGAATTTTCAAAATACTGTATTTGAAGTTACTTGAAGCACTTACACTCACAAATATAATAATGTTTACAAATTGCTGGTAATGTGAATATTAAAGATGTGAGAGATCCTTTTAAAATACATACGTTTATGTAATTTTTGAAAAAACAAAAAAGCCCTGAAAATAAACTTTTCGTCATATTAAAGAGTGCCCTTATCACTATCCGATCGAAAAGTTTGAAGAAATTCTTTTCACCATTTATGAGAAAATTGCGTTTGAGCGTTTCTTAAAATGCGGAAATTTGTGCTAGTTTTCACAGGAAACGGTTGTGTTTTGTTAATAATCTTTTTGTGTACGGGAAAGTAAAAATCGAAGGAGCAGCCCTCTACGTGCCGTTGTGCGTCGTGTCTATTCTGCGCCCGTGGTGGCCGGGGCCGGATTTGGAGCGCGCGTGCACGCTCTTTGGAGCGGATTAGGCACGGGCCGCTGGGGGCCGTGCGTGACGTCAGCGTTTGATCTCCGCCCGGGCGCGTCCCACGGCCCCCTGTCGCAGCGGTCGGGCCAATGATGTATATAAATACCAGTGGCGTAGCGTGTCTCATGCGTTTAAGGAAGCTCAACAATAACGCGAACTGAAAACAGCATGATTCTTAATGTTCTCTAGAATCTAGGTTATTGAAACAAATGTTACACTACTTCAACAGATTTAGGAAACTTCTTGAAAACAAATTATTAAATAGTTCCGCTTCTCACGGGCATTTGACAATGAGATCATTTGTGAATTGATATATTTCGAACCAAAATAAAATTTAATATATTTAAGTCAGCATTCAACTTCTTAGATATTAATTGAAAATTAGTAGGCAAGCACTATATCTACTGTTTGTGCTCATTACCAAGCTCGGAATCACGAGTGAGAAAGAAAAAATATTTCTCTGACAACCTCAAGTGTGCTGCGCTCTCGTGCACAAACGAGTAACTTGTTCCAACAAGACTTTCTCACCAGCCGTCTGCTGCCCTTATGCTAGCTTTTCGGGACTCGAGAATCCTGGGGCAGGGGTGAAGAGGGGAGGGGAGGACCTCGCCGTCTCGCGGCAGACGCGAGAAGCATTTTAGCGTCCAAGCGATCAGAGGCCAGCTTGTATTAATGCGCGGAATTCAATCATAGGAAATCACTTTAAAATTAATACAAAACGTGTTTTGCTCAGTGTGTTTCACTCTCTTGGAAGATTATCAAATACAATATTTAGGTTTCTTTGATTAACATTTCACGTGGGGATGCTCAGCATCTTAGCGTCCCCTGCCGCTTCGCCACTGATAAATACCACTAGATGGCTGACTCCGCGCTTTCCCAATAGGCGGAGGTGAGGCCGTACAAGGAGCAATGTTGCACGGCAAAAGCTTCGAATGTCAAAAGCAGCCCATGACAGTTCGGTAAATCTTACGATTGCAACACGTATACATTGTATTTATTAACATGGTTCTATACCATCATAAGAAAGTAAAGCAGTAGGCAACAATAAATTATTGAAATATATTTTATAATTTACATAAAACTACGAACAGCTCTGGCATAGTGTTACCGGAGACTGGCAAAAATGAGGACTTGTTTTTCATGATGACTTACAGGTACAAACTTCTTATACTACTTCAGAAGATATCAATTTATATGTTAATACTGCACGTGACAGTAAATTATTATTACTACGGCAGCTTTATTATTAAGGATTCTTTCTCTGTTTCAGTATTCCGTTTTCAAATACAAGAATAAGACGCACTTATTGTTCATGTGATTAGAAACTGCGTTTCACTCTAAATATCCCTTTTTTCTCTCTTAATGGGTAGTTGTAAATAACTGCTGGATTTGGGAGGTGGCAGAGAGATTTATAATGGAAACAATAGAGAAATATAGTACATATGTACTTCGTATTGGCAGACATTTTTATTTTCATATGAATACAAACCTTTTTGCAGGAGCAAAGATTCAAATGAAGCCTTTCACCATTGAAAGAAAATATTCAAATAATAAATAATGTTTCTTTTAATTTTACATAACAGGAAATAGAACAAAACATACATTTAGAGAATAAATACAATGGATTAAAATACATGTTCAAAACGTGAACACTTGAGACTAAGATTCCACTACACGATATTGTTGTGAAACCCACCTTACAGTGGTAAAACATGGATAAAACAAAGGCAAAAAATAATTGATTTTCTGGGCCTATTTTGAAAATAACAATTACATTAAGTAAAGATCAAAATGAAAACATTTAAAAAATCAAAACAAAAAATATTTCACTAATCACTGAAGAGAAAACTCACTACAACACACTGCGGCAATACGAACAAGGTTTTTGCCGTGCAAAATGACGCTTGGGTGGCCTCACCGCCAAGGCGACAGTCATCCATCTAGGAGTGTGTGTGTGTGTGTATATATATATATATATATATATATATATATATATATATATATATATACACACATATCATTGGGTCGGGCCTAGCAACTCTCCATCAAAACCGGGGACAAAGGTCAAGGGTGTTACTATAGGAGGCGTTAGTATAGCTGCAGGTTACGCTCGCCTCCTTCCGCACATAAAAATTTGGCCAATTTGCGAGAAACACGAAAAGTGGTTCTGAATGTTCAATTATTCATAGTATATACATAAAAGAAACCGCTGAAGAAAGTGAGAACGTCGAGAAAAATTAAGCGAGAAAAAGGAATCGAATTGTGCAATTTGAGTGCTTTATTATTTCTGGCTTAATTTTTCTTTCTGATCAAATGTATTCATTTCTTTTGTAAATAATAAACAATTTACATGTTTCTGGAGTGTTTCTATGCTTCAGTAATGCAAATTTTTGCCTAGAAATCATTTTTTCAAACCAACTTTTGGGTGCTTATTGCGGCTCAACCATTCGAAATATCCGCGTAGTTTATTAGACAAAATATACTTAGAATTGTCTTAAGAGCTTATTTTCCAAGTTTTGACGTTTCCTCCCCGGACACCCTGTATAAAATCAGGATTTAGAAAAATTGTTTGTTGTAAATGCCATCTTTTAAATAATTAAACCAATATTTAGTCCTAGCGATAGACAATGGCGTATCTACGGTATGGAAGACATGGCACGTGCCATGGGCGCCACTCACAAGGGGCGCTATTTAGAGTATTCCGGTAAAATAAATAACAAGAACCTTAATTTGAAGTATCCTGAGAGGGGCGCAAATTCTATGCTTGCCATGGGCGCCTGAATACCTAGATACGCCTCTGGCGATAGAGTAGGTCCTTCGATTAATTGTTATTTTTGAGAGATTTTTTAATGACAAATGTGAAATGGCGATGTTGTACTGTATTTAAATGCGCATTTCCATTGGAGCGAACAGCCCAGAAGCGAATTGAGAGCGTCGTGGCTGCGGCGACTTAGCAGCAGGAAGAAGGAAGAGAGCGCTGCTTATCAACATCCGCCCGGGAATGACGTCATGAGCGTGAAGGAGGCTTGGCGGTTTGTGGTTGCTTCGTTGGTTTCAGCAAGATCATGTTGAGGACGTGGCCCCTGTTGGCTTATGCAATCCGCATCGCCGACGCGTGTTATTTCGAGGGTGTTGCGTTTGCCCCTGTAAATTGTCTTCGCCGAATAGATCTATAGAAACGTTACTCTCAGAAAGCTGGACGTGAAACAAATGAAGGTCGTGTCAGACGATGGCATTGCAAGAGATAGTGTCGAATGATGACTTAGATTTCTAATATTAGTTGGAAAACAAGTTCGGTGAAGGTAGTGCAAAACGTACTCCCCCTTTGTGCCCCACACGGGGCTGCCAATGCAAAAGTACCCACGGGACTTCCTCTGGATTCTCTATCTATCTGACGTTACTACCGAATATTACTCTGCTAAATCCCGTGATTGCAAAAATTTATGGGTCGTGGGCGGTGGGTGCCTCCGTACGGACCAGGCTGAAAACAACATTCAAAACAACAACAGTTTCCAGGAAATATGCTACTGAAATCAAACACGGTGTTTCCTTTTAAACATGAAAACAAAACTTTAATCAGCGTTTCTTTTAACTGCGGCAACAATGTAAATTTTAATATAGGTGCTCTTGGCGTGATTGTTACGGTTCGCTCTGTTTTATAAATCACAATTAATTCTTATGCTAATCTTTATTTATCATTGACCAGCTGATCATGAATGATAATTAATTAAAGGAATTCCTTGTAGCAATTGAATTTTATTAATATTGTGCAAATCTCGTACGTACGTACTTATTCTATACTAATACAAAAAAAAATGAAATTAATTATCCTTGCTTAGTATTTGTTAAATCGTTCTTATCTGGATTAATGTTACTTTTGATTATTCAGTTCCGTAATCTCCATTACTGTTCACATTATTGTTAAAAATCGCGAAACCAGCTTGGATTCATGAATTACGTCGCGAACGTTTGCTGATGCGCCACTTTCCTGCGTTTGTTGTTGAAGAACCGCGCCGTTGCCACTTCCCTCGATGTACACGCGCCTCCTCGCGTGCGTTGCCGTCGGGTCTGTTGAATCTCGTGCGGCTCGTCTTCTTCAATTAATCTCCTTCCGTGGAAAATCCCATAAATTTCCAGAATGTTCCATTGAAAAATCACTAACAAAATAACATAAACTTCTTCTGTCTTCAATACGAATACGTCCCGTTTTACTACACGTTCACAGTTCTTAACTGAATGCTCGATCACCACAACAAAATTACAAGTCCCAAAAATAATTATGAATTTTGAATCGGACCGACGTGAATTCGATGTGCTTTCCACGGCTTTCAGAACCCAACTGTCTCAAAAACTTGCGTCGATTTAACACAACACCTTTGTTTTTCAAAAAAAATGCCGACCACCTTCTTTCGCTTATTCTCATTGTCGTCCTAGAAAATTTTCTCAAAATATTCAATTTTAAGAGTTTCGAACGGGTTTCGGGTTCATTCGCTTCGTCATGCATCCAATGTCATGATTATCTTGTTAAAAGTGCCGTTTTCTAATATTTATAGCCGAAAATCGTGGATTTCTATGTTGACGTTATGCAACATGTCTTCGTTTGTTTCATCATCTTCTTACGTTTTAATATTTATTTAATAATACATTCCCCAGTGTTCTAAAAATTCAGAAACCCAGTTCTAAATTCGGCCGAAATTATCTTCCAATGAATCCCATTATCTCTCATTATTTAATTCAGTGTTTCTTCTTAAATTTTAATAAATTCCGGTTTGATGCTTCTTGGAACGTACGAATGGTTCTCTTTCCGAACTCGTTTTTCTGTGATTTTAAGCGAACCCGCTAACCGATCGTGTTCAAACAACATGTATAATATTCCACGACATTGCCTCTATTTACTTGAATAGTCACAGTTTCTGTACAATTTCTCACAAACCCTAAAAGTCCAAAATCGTCCACTTCATTTTTAACACGCGATGCTCTTTTGTTGCGCTGGTATCGATTATCGGCACACTTTGTGTCCACCATAGACTATATCTATGTACCTCTAATGCATACATTATGTGTCCACACAGACTAAGCGGGTGCATTGTTTACTCTGTGGCCACTAATAGTTCTCAGAGATGCCTCATAATATTAGAAATATTACAGTAGAAATCAAATTAAATGTATTATCGACGCAAGTGTAAGACGGAAGTAGAAAATGCTGGGTGTCCTATAGTTTGGTCATTCTCTTTTTTGACATACACGTATTATAGTTCATTGCCAACACTTCAATTGTAACTCGAATTTGTCGTAAACCTCAGTGCTTGAAGAAAATATTCTGTCGGCCAAATATCTTCCACGTTTTCCAGTACACTTGTTCAGGTTAGCGGATGGACGATATATTTTGTGGGTTATAGCCTTCATAATGTTCGATTCCTCTAGTTTGTAAAGCGGTAATAGTTTTTCCTCGTGTTATATTTTCATTTTTTGTGATATATTGTGAAATATTGAAATGCATTATGAGTCAATATGATTTTCGAAAGAATCTAAGAATACTTTAAGTATCTGGATGGTGTAGGACGTTGAGATTTTGCAGAAATGTACCACAACATTGGAGGTGCAATAAAACCACACAAAAATTTCTTCGTTAAAAGATAGTAACTTTGTGGAATTTCTTTCCGTTCTTCCTTCCTGTTCTAGGATAGTGTTCTTCCTTCGTGCAGTAGATAGTAAAAGGACATTTGCTCTACAAATCTCCAATGTTATTATTTGTTTCAGTGTTTCAGATTATCCGTGAAGACTGCCTACCTTTAAATGTATGGTACTTGAGATTATTCCTTAAAGGGTTAAACGTATTCTATTTTTAAAATGTAGTCCTTTAAAAATTAGTTTTCGGAAACTTCAAGATACTTTGTTCACATTGAGTATTATTATGCGAACATTCTGAGGAAAATTCATTTTACCTTTACACGTGTTTGTGAGTAAAATAAGAGAGTAAATGCGCTTTTACTTCCCTTTGCCTGTGTATCCTCTGTGCGTCAAGTACGCATTTTTAGGAACTGCTTTTTAAAAGGTGGTTGGTTTCATTAGCAACACCTCTGGTCCCTTGAGCTGAAGTATCAAAATAACTCTTGTTCAGTCTTTGCGTAATGTTTCGTTGGGTTTTCCGAAGGTGCATCTCAGACGTATCTTTCCAAGACGATTATTTGTGATGATTGATTGTTAGTTCCCAGTAGGCCTCTAGGCAGATTAAAGCAAACGTGGGCACCGCTGACTCTGAGTGGCCCGGGCAGAGGGGGCGGCCGGCGAGGCTCCCGGTCGGGAGGGACAGAGGACAGGTGACCGGTCCCGGCGCCGCTGCCCTTAGCGCCCAAGGCCGCCTGAATCACCAGCGCCCGCCCTCCACCGCCTCCTATGCTCCTCCTTCGATTGATTGATTGATTCGTGTTTCCGGGCGCGTCAACTGCTCAGGTCATTAGTCCCGTAAGTGTAGTGCGTGTTTTCCCCTGGAGGTGGCGATGATCTTTTCCCCGCCGGATGGCGAGATCTGGCGCCGACCTACCGTCGACTAGCGGGGTTTTCCCCTCAACCAGGTATCTCCCACCAGCGGGGCAACGCCCCAGCCGGGACAAGTTGTAAGCTCCCGACCGGTCTCCCGGCATGTGTGGTTGTGTAGTGCATGTTAGTGTAAGTGTCCTCCTTCGACATTGCATTCTGCTTAGGTCGCTCGCTCTTTTCGCATTTGTATTCTTCTTTGACATGCTCTTCTTTGTCGCATTTGTATTCTTCATGAACTTGTTTTCTTTTTCTCCTTTGTATTCTTCTCGAACTTTTTATCAAGCAGTGATAGTTACGCTGGCGATCATGCGGCATCTAGCGGCACGACCGATTGATTGTTTGTGATTCCGGGCGCGCCAACGCCAGAGGCCTTAGTCGGGCGCGCCAACGACATTAGTCCCGTAAGTGTAGTGCGTGTTTTTCATCGGGAGGTGGCTGTGTTCTTCCCCCGCTGGATGGCGAGATGCGCCGCCAATCTACCTGGGTTGTCGGGGATTTTCCTCAACCAGGTATCTCCCATCAGCATGGCACAGCCCCAGCCGGGACAAGCTCTAAGCGCCCGCCCGGTCTCCCGGCATGTGTGTTAGTGTAGTGCATGTTAGTGTGTGTGTGTGTGTGTAAGAGGAGAGGATAGGACAAGGAAGAGGAAGGAAAGATCTCGCGCGGTGCGTGGCCCGTTTGTTAGGGTACTGCTCCGGCATTCGCCTGGTGTTGATCGGAGAAACCACGGAAAACTACGGAACAGAGCAGTCGACCGCTAGAATTTTCCACAGACAGCGACTGAATACGACCTATCTGACAAGCTAGTGATGAAAATCCCTGTTGATGCACTGAGCCATCTCTTCCGGTGGCACGACCGAGAAAGACGCGAAATGCCGTGACGTATTCCATCGTGAAGACGGGACTTGGATGCGTCACGTTAAAGAAACAGAAGTTTAAAAGAAGAAAATCGGTGAGGAGGTCACTCTCCCGCTTTTCTTCCTCTGAAAAAACACTCTTTTTCGACATACACGTAGTTCATTCCCCACACTCCAATTATAACTCAAGCCTGTCGCAAACCTCAGTGCTCGATGAAAATATTCTGTCGGTCAAATATCTTCCACGGTAGCGTACAAACGGACAAATTACAATACAATGTAGTACCCAAACGGACAGATTACAGCATACAATACAATGTAGTACCCAAACGGACAAATTACAGTATACAATACAATGTAGTACCCAAGCGGACAAATTACAGTATACAATACAATGTACCCCAACGGACAAATTGCAGTATACAATACAATGTAGTACCCAAACGGACAAATTACAGTATACAATACAATGTAGTACCCAAGCGGACAAATTACAGTATACAATACAATGTACCCCAACGGACAAATTGCAGTATACAATACAATGTACCCCAACGGACAAATTGCAGTATACAATACAATGTAGTACCCAAACGGACAAATTACAGTATACAATACAATGTAGTACTCAAACGGACAAATTACAGTATACAATACAATGTAGTACCCCAACGGACAAATTACAGTATACAATACAATGTAGTACCCAAACGGACAAATTACAGTATACAATACAATGTAGTACCCAAACGGACAAATTACAGTATACAATACAATGTAGTACTCAAACGGACAAATTACAGTATACAATACAATGTAGTACCCAAACGGACAAATTGCAGTATACAATACAATGTAGTACCCAAACGGACAAATTACAGTATACAATACAATGTAGTACCCAAACGGACAAATTACAGTATACAATACAATGTAGTACCCAAACGGACAAATTACAGTATACAATACAATGTAGTACCCAAACGGACAAATTACAGTATACAATACAATGTAGTACCCAAACGGACAAATTACAGTATACAAAACAATGTAGTACCCAAACGGACAAATTACAGTATACAATACAATGTAGTACCCAAACGGACAAATTACAGTATACAATACAATGTAGTACCCAAACGGACAAATTACAGTATACAATACAATGTAGTACTCAAACGGACAAATTACAGTATACAATACAATGTAGTACCCAAGCGGACAAATTACAGTATACAATACAATGTTGTACCCAAACAGACAAATTACAGTATACAAACTACAACGCAACGCACAATTCATCAAGGTGTTATTTCTCTCTGCCAAGCGCCTGAAGTGCTGGTAGCATCCGCTAACAGAGGTGGCTTCCTGGAGCGATCTTCCGCTGCCGGTGATACTTCGTTATCTGCTAAGTCGCGCATCCGCTCGTCGACTGGGCTGCGATAGTCGACCGCCCGTCCCTCGTCCGCTGCCGTGCCTTCTCGCCATTCCAATTATCCTGGCGCTTCTTGCGAAAGACTGCAACCGGGATTTTCCACGACTTGGATCGAGTTTCACAGGATCCTTCAATGGTTGACATAAAACACCGTGTACGTCGGTTGCCAAACACCGATTCCGAGTGACGGAGATCGCTAAGGCGGTAGTGCCGTGGCGATCTTGGACCGAAGGATTGTGGGTTCGAGTCCCCCCTCGGGCATGGTTGTGTGTGTTTCGTGGTTCTGTGTGTTGTCTTATGTGTATGGTGCTTGTGAGCCCCTTGTGGTTGACGTCAGGAAGGGCATCCGGTAGTAAAAACATTGCCAAATGTGTATAAAAATGGAGTAGCGATAAAATTAATAAAAAATTTAGCCTGCACCAATTAGCGCCGACCCCGTAGTAACGGGAAAAAGGCAAAAGAAGAAGAAGACTAGGGTTGCCAACCGTCCTCCATTGACATCAATTGCCCTCTCGTCTCCTTTGTATTTTAAATGTTTTCCTTTTATTAAATTTTGAACATTTGTCGTCATTTACTTTACATAACTAACATCTGCTACGTTCTATCGTTTATTTTTTTAAATTATTTTTATTTTTAGTCGCATCAACATCACAGTTATTAGCGACTTCCTGTTACAGTTATAATACAGTTACAATATAATTATAATGCAGTTACAATTACAATACAAGAGTAGAAAATTATAACAATTACATTTCCAATTATCGTACAATAGTAATAATAATACAGGGAGGACAATTATAATTTACATGAATCCACTGGCTTTAAATGTCCATAAATATGTTAATGGCTAAACAAAATTTGATTATTTTTTCTTGGTCTTCTTTAGAATGCAGTATTGATTGGTGGTTAAATCTATAATACTCTATTTAATACTCTTTGACTGTGATACCCGGAACATACTTTGAAAATTTGATCAAGGTTTAAAGGTGTATTGCATATATCACATGAGGGTGGAGGTGATTTTTGGATCAAATAGAGGTGGCTGAATTTACAATGTCCAGTTCGTATCCTTGAAAGGACTACTTGCTCCCTGCGTCGGAATTTCGTGTCGATGCCAAGTGCCTAAAAACTGTTTATAGATTTATGTACAATAGATAGTTGGCTTTATAATTTGTCCATTCATGTCTCCATTTATTTTTCATTTCTTCCTCAACAAATTTTAAAATGTCTTCAACTGTACATGATAAGTTATGTACATTTGTTGATATTTGAAGATCAATTAATGTATTACTTATACTGGCGCCTCTGGTTATGAAGACCGGTTCGATTTGAGAAGGGATCCATACTAGAACCAAATTTATTACTGCCTTGATCTGAAGATATTCTTCTATAATAACGATGTTCAATTCGGTTTTAGTACTCTTGCTCCAGTTGGTTGATGATAACGTGCTTGTGAGCAAAATGACATTACGAGAGTGAAGCTTGGGGATGTATGTAAGTGCTGACATTAAGGCATAGGACTTTGTAGTTTTATGGCTGGCATACTGCTTAAACTGGAACTTTATTGTGTCTTTCGTTTATTGTCTAATTCAGAATCGAAAATATGAATGTCCATTTTCTGAATGCTAACACACGCATGCCTGACGTGTTTCTGACGACTAAAATAAAACAGAGACGCTCAGACCATCTTCATCTGCATTTTGTGAACGAATTTTTGCACTTGAATCGCAAATAGAGAGAAGAAAGGTGTAGAGTTGATAATTATGACCCGGATAATTATGTAATTACATATTTCCGTAAGTTAACTCTGTCAAGTCAAAACAACGATATAGTTACGTTTCATGTCGATTAGTGCCTAAAAACGTTGACTTTTTAGTACATATAATTACATATTTTACCCGAAAGTACATATATTTACATATTTTACTCAAAAGAACATATTTGTAAATATTTCTTAATATTTCCGTTTTTCTGAATCCTTTTTGTATAATTTTTTCATTTATCCTACAAGTTTTTGATAAGGAATTACCCACACAAACAATTCAGAATAGTCAAACACAATTTTTCTGCAGCCGCCTCTCTAAATCGGGGAAAAATCGCATAAAAATGTTGATATTGCAGCACGCGATATCCTGCAAAAGGGCAAGACATTATTGCACTCCAAAGCTTTCAGAGTCTAGATTTCAGTGCGAGTATAACAGAGAACAAAATACTGCTTGGAAAGGAAGTTGGTGTACCAAAATGATGTCTTTGTAGGCGATAACTCTCGCCCACGACGCATTTTCTTGAGGTCTCCCTTGATCTTAATAACTTTTGCCAAAATTACACGCATTAACACAACTCAGAAAGCGCCATTGACAGTTTTCTTTCCCAGTTTGTTACACGCGAGCCTAAACCCTTGTTTGTAAAATCTCTGTGAGGTGAAAATCTTAAGTAAAATCACGATGTGGCACTGCAGCTATTGAATGAGAAAAGAACAGAAAATAATTCATGGCGATTGGCTTAAAACTTGTGGTAACGCAGACTGGGAATTTACCAAAGGTAAAGTTTGGTGTATCTTTTCAGAGAAGACTAGCAATAGCGTCTTGGGTAAGAACATCATTAAAGAAAGCAGAATGTGTGCTAAGAGTCAATTTATTAAATATGAACCAGCATTGTTTTTATTCCCTAATCTGTGAATAGTATTGAAGAGTGGCATGTTGGGACAAAGTTTAAATATACACCAGTAACTTCGTGGGATGTGGAACACTTAGTCGGTGCAAGGCCCTCGAACAGATAACAGGAAACGTTTCATTTTTAAGCATTTGAAACAAATATTTTGTACCCATTGTTCAAGAGATTATTGTAAGTAAACAGAAATAAGAGGGATTGTGTTTTAATTTTGGTCTTTACGAGTATATGAACTCTACAGATCAATATCTAAACAAAAGCATTTTATTAAAACAAATTGATATAATAATTAAAGTGTTACATATTTCTTACTTTTTAGTACATATTTCTATACATTACAATACATATATATGTACATATTTTCCTAATTTTTAGTACATAATTATCCGGACCATATTGATAATCAATATTTCAGTAAGAAACTGGTCAAACCTCCTTAGTTTCTCCTAATGTTGTTATATTTCCTCCAAAGCTTACTCTTAAATATCGTAATTTCATTCTCATGCGTTTCCTCGAGTGGCATATAGTTTCCTGTTCCTTGTGATATCTTATCGAGGAACGAATTGGATCTACCATTGACGGTTAAAATAAATATTAATCAGCAAGTAAACAAGAGTCTCGATAATATAACATAATCTGTAATGTAATCCATCGATGTATATTTAATTGTGGTCGCGGACGACTTTCCCCCTTCAAAAGCAATTTTAAATCAATAAATTTAAAAAAACGAGTCCGGAAAATAATGTGGATCATCACACGCGTGACCGGAGGTTAAGGGCCGAGGGAAATGAAAGTAATTCAATGAATTAACCATAAGGTTTTCTTCCACAGTCAGCTTTATAGAAAACAATCCATTTTTCATTTAAATATGCAATCACATCATAATGAGTTTATTAAAAATTGCAGAAATTTTCAGAGAATTCACTGACGTCACTGCAGTCTCTCGAGACCGGGAGGTCCTAGGTTCGAATCCCGACGGCGGCAAGATTGTCGACACCAGCTTGTTAGCTTGGTCGAATTCAATCGCTGTCTGGAGGAGAATTCTAGCGGCCGGCTGCTCTGATCTGTAGTTTTCCGTAGTTTCTCCGATCAACACTAAGCGAATGCCGGAGCAGTTCCCAAATAAATGGGCCATGGAACGCGCGCGATCTTTCCTTCCTCTTCCTTGTCCTCACCCCTTACACACACACTTACACTAGTACAGATGCCGGGAGACCGGTCGGGAGCTTAGAGCTTGTCCCGGCTGGGGCGGTGCCCCGCTGGTGGGAGATACCTGGTTGAGAGATCCCCGCTAGTAGACGATAGGTCGGCGCCGGATCTCGCCATCCTGCGGGGAAAAGATCACCGCCACCTCCCGACCACGAATTCTCTTCAGTGGTCTCTGCGCTGAAAAAACCGATTTTTGTATAACCTCAATATTTTCGAACCGAAAGATCGATATTATAACATCAGTGTTTTGACTTCGAAAATTTTGTTAAGATCGATTATTTTGTCTTAATCATCGATGTTTTAAAACAATCCCATGATACAAGTACAATTTTCAGTCTCTAATTTTTTTTCTGGGTTCCCCGCAATCAATAGCCATTAACAACTGAACTGTCGATCCCCAGGCAGCATGAACCATCGATTCAATTAAGATGATAGTGAAATTTAAGGCAGTGAATACCTTGAACTTTCTCGTGTTGTATAACACAATAGGAAAACCCGGCAGACGTTCTGCCCTTTATCACCTTCTTTCCCCTCCCGTCGCCCTTTCTCAATGTCTCGCCCTCCCTCCCTCCCCCTGTCCCCGTCTGTCTCCACCGCTCTTTGTCCCTCTCATTCACATTTACTTGCAGATTCTGCACACGTCTCTGAGCAAGTGAGGTAATATCGTGAAGCACCGTATCAACAAATTGGAATAGAATGTTGAGGAAGAGTTCATTATGTAGATTACGATGTGAGAAACGTATCTTTGAGGACTTCGGCCTCAACATTTTAGTTTTTAAGGCCTTAGAACGCCTCGATGAAGAGTTATTTAACGATATAGATTCAAAATGCTGCCGAATGTATTGCAGGTTGCATTTGACGTGAATATGTAGCGGATATGTAGTGAATATATAGCGCCATGTAGTGGAGTTAAAACAGAATTAACAAACACATAAACCTTCTCGGTGAAAAATACGTAGAAGTGCCATCTTTCATGGACATCGATCCAACAGTGTCAGAGTTTTGCTCTTATATACATACCAACATCCTGTGTTTTACATAAAGATTAGAACCAGAACATTTTATTTCGAAATATTTCATCACTCTTAAAACACGGATTTTTTAAGTTTTTTTTCTCCATATTCACGGCATTTGACGTGAATATGTAGCGGATATATAGTGAATATGTAGCGCCATGTAGTGGAGGTACAACAGAACTAATGACGCATAAACTTTCTCGGTGAAAAAACACGAAGGAGTGCGAAGTTTTATACAGATCGGTCCAACAGTGTCGGTGTTTTGCTATTATATACTTACCATCATCCTGTTTGTTATGTAAAGATTTGAACCAGGACATTTTACTTCGAAACATTTCATCATTCTTAAAACACGGATGTTTTTGTCGACGTGGAAAACGTTTTGGCGATGTATCGAAGTATCGATGATTTTTTTAAAATTCTTTTATAAGGCTATCACATAGATTTAATTTAAAAGTTCAAAAAAATCAAAAAAAAAGATTTCGGACAGTCAAATTTATAAAAAACAGTTTACATTAAAACTTAAGCCACAAACATAAGTTTTTAATGTAAACTATTTTTATAAATTTGACTGTCCGAAATCTTTTTGTTGGATCTTTTTGAACTTTTAAAATAAAAATATCGATGTTTTTCTTGAATTCGCCGTGACTGGGCCGGGGCGCGTGGCGCTTGGCCGGGAGGGGCGGGGGCGGGGTGGGCGTGACGTTGAGGGATTTCCGCAGCAGATAGCGCGGGCCGGCGCCGTGGCCTGGCGTCTCTGCGCCGCTGCAGGGAAACCCGCACACGCCGGATGCGGCGACCGCGCGCGCGCCTTATTTTAATCGCGCCTCCTTCTCCTCCTTCCCTCCCTTTTCTCCTTCCTGCGCTGCCATGTCCTTCCCGAGCGACGTCTTCCTGAAAGGAGCTCTCTCTCCGATCAGCACCAGGCGAACGCCGGAGCAGTTCCTAATAAACGGGCCACGGAGCGCGAACGATCTTTTCTTCCCCTTCCTTGTCCTCACCGTCCTTCCTCGCCTCCCTCTTCTCCTTCCTGTCCTTCCCTCTCCGCCCCCAACGACGTCATCCAAAAGGAGCCCTCTCCGATCAACACAAGGCGGATGCCGGAGCAGTTCCTAATAAACGGGCCATGCACCGCGCGCTATCTTTTCTTCATCGTGATGTTTCCTTACTGCGGTGAAAAGCACCATCGACAGTCTTTATTTGCTCGTTAAATGTAAGAATACTAGAAAACGACGATATAAAATGGGAAAAGTTCAGAACTGCTACTTAGTATGTCATTATTGTATTTCTCCAATGTAAAGATTTAACTTTTAAGTAATAATGGTTGTAATGTAAACATTAGTTTGCAAATATACTTGCTTGCCAAGAGGGCAGAAAACTCCAGTTTTTTTTCAAGGAAATAAGCCCAAACCAGTTCTTAAAATATGTTTAAAAAAGGCGCAATAAATAGTTAGAAACTCAAGGATTTTAAAACTGATCAGGCACTTCCGCTCCGACAAGCCGTTGAACAGAGATATCTATTTCCGGCCTTGCGTTGTCTGCGAGCGGATGCGTTTTATATCACAACTTGTGACGTACAACCACACAATGGGCAGAAAGATATGTAATCGAAATCAACATTGTTGTTCCGTAAACGCAATGACGGGATGTTCTATAAAATTCTTCTTCTGATCAATGAATGAATGACTACGTAAATGACCAAAGTATTTGATTGAAACCTAATTAGTGATAGTGCCAATTCCCCAATTGCTGATAAAATAATATCGATACTTATCGAATCAGAAAAGTAGCGAATCGAATGATGGAGTGCTACATATACTAAATAACTACTAAAACTGAATAAAAAATAGTAAATAAATGACCGAGATACGCAAATACTGTTGGCAACTAACAAAATTAAATTACTACTTATTTCTCTTTCCCTTTGAAGGTTCTTAATGTTGGGAACGAATGATTTGCATTTGTTGAAAACACATCTTAGATTATTGTCGGCCACGACAGCTCTCACCCGTAAGTTTTGTTTGGCCTATACAAACTCAGAAATTCAGTTACTGGCCGAGGAGCTTCGGAAAGAGTTAATGGTGAATATTGTTATTTATGTCTCAGTTTTTTGTTGAGAAGTCTTCGTCCTTTAATGCAGTATCGCAAAGCAAGTCTATGTTTAAGGACTTCAGTTCCCTCGTCTGCCATCTCGCACTGCTCAGACCATTTTGGACTTGTGGATGAGATTCGCCCTCCGAGCCACGTGTTCCTCTTGCCGAAATCAAAGGACTCCACTTTTCGAATCAGTCGTTGAAAGTCCTTTTTCTACTCCCGTTGTATATTGCTGTCATTGGATGGCTGCAACCAGTTGCATAATGATAGTCATTTCGATACAGTTTTCATTACGATACAGGTTCTTGACGAATGACAGAGATGCTTCCAAACCAAGTATTGGGACTTAATCATTGAGAATCGTTCTAGTAAATGTTTCGTTCTATTGTGTACATTAAAATTGTATTTAATATAATATGATGCTTCTCAGTTTTAATTTCTTTTATTATTAGTATTTCTTTCGTTGTATATTATTTAAAATAAGGTGGATCGTAATTTCACTTTGATCCTATTTGACTAGCGTAGTACTCCCTAGCAGGCGGGCAGGTAACCACAGCTGCCTGCGGCAGCATGCGAGGGAAGATTTAGGTAGCTGTCCGCTAGGTGACCTTCGCTGAATCAACTGCCACGAAACTATTCATTGTAAAAGTTTAACTTATAAAGTCGTAGAAAAAGTACCGTATGAAACTCGATGTAATGAGTATTAATACATCATCGTTTCATAATGTACGATTATTGTATCACACATATTTCAGCGTTAAGCCTAGGTACAAACCTAGCGACAAAGTTGAGGAACACGTGTATCGCGACAAGTCCCAGGAATGTCCCCCGACAATTTTGCCTGGTTTGGAACTGTCGTGATACAAAAGTTGCATGTCGCAGTTCCCCCATTGGAAATGGGATACACGACACAAATAGATTTTTACTTTCCCGTATACGTACGTATACACGGAGTGATATACGTAGTATAGGGAAAGTTATGTAATGCTGCGCGAAAAAATGGCCAATTTTCGGCGGAAAAAAAATTAATTGCCGGGCCGTGAAAACAAAGAAGTGAATAAAACCAGTTGCTAAATTAAGAAAAAAAAATCCCCTAACACGTGGTGTAGCCAGAAACCCTGTTTTCTAGGTCCTTGATACCGAAAACCCAATTGAAAGGAAAACGTCCGTCTGTCCGTCCGTCCGTCCGTCCGTCCGTCTGTCCGTCTGTGAACACTGCTAGTGCCTAAACCATACGTACGATTTCTTTCAAAATGGATATTCCCGGGTCGATCTTATTCTAGTCAAAGCATTGAGATTTTGAAAAAGATTCTTCAAAATTTGGGGGTACTTTATATGAAGCTCCCCGGGGATTTTCAAAATTTTCTCAAAAACGGCTCCAAATTTTTTCTTTAAATTTCTTATATGAATAGAGTAAAATACACTTTTTAACATGGCATAGGTCCGATTTTCACGTACAGCTCTGAATTTTCGAAAATTGTGAAAGTTTGAATTTTTTTCGGCGTCTTTCTCCAACTACAAAATTGAAGATAGAGATTTTTTCTTCATATAAAATTTGTTCTGCATATTGAGTTCTTTAATAAAGGTCATGTAAATGTTTTTCAAAATTTTGGTAGTTTTCGTGCATTATTGCGTGCAATATGTGCAATTTTAAAAAATTACAAAAACTAGATTTTCTCAAAAACGGCTCCAAATTTTTTCCTTAAACTTTTGGTATGGATATTGATAAATGTACTCTATCAATGACATAAAAGCCATTTTGGTCTATCGGTTGTTTTTTTCAAAAATTACAAAAATGTAAATTTTTTTACTTGTCTCTCACGTCGTTAATATTTACATCATCGGCGATTTTTTCACATTATTATATTTACGAGTACATGTGCTTTAAATAATGTCACGTAAAGTTTCTCGAAAACACTACCGTTTTCTGTGAAAAGTAGCTCAAATTTCGGCATTTTCAGAAATGGTTAAGCGGCATTTTTCTCGTATATGGCTGCAAATTGTTTCTTGAAACTTTGTAACGGATAGTGCTAATTACACTCTTTAGTATAGCGTAAAGTGTATTTTGAGTTATTTTTTTTGTTTTTTCAAAAATTACATAATTGTAATTTTTTTGAAAGATCTCTCACATCTTTAATACGCACATTACCAGCAATTTGTAAACATTATTATATTTGTGAGTGTAAGTGCTTTAAATAACTTCAAATAAAGTAATTTGAAAACTCAAAACTTTTCTGTGAAAATGAGCTTCAAATTTCGCACTTTTAGTAGTGCTAAAACGCCATTTTCTCTTAAACGGCACACAATTCTGAAAAAAAAATTGCCATTTACGGCTAGGTTTTTGTGTTCTTTAATATTCTAAAATTAATATTTTCGTTCTACCAATAGGAAACCGAAAAATTAAGAAAATGACCAAAAAAATGTGCTTTTGGCGGTGATAGATGGTAGCTGGCAAGAAAGAGTATGTGGCAATTCCGAATAGCTAGCGAAGACCCAAGGAAATAGAAAACTAATACGGGAAAGTCTGTGCCATTCTGTAGCACCACTAGTGTACAGTTCGCTTTGAGCTACTGCTCGGTGGGAATCATGATAATCATACAAAATTGGAACAAATTACCTGCAGCAGTGCTGGAGACTTTCCCTCAGAATGTCAAAAATTTTTAAATTAGATTAAATAAGTTGTAAGTTTTTTTTAGAATATGTTAACAATAAAATTTTTATTTTTTGTATTATTCTTGTTATTTTATATTAAGGTTAGCTTTAGCATAGGGTTAATATATTAATTTTATGAAATTGTATTCAGTAATGTTGTTTGGTGTTCATTTTGTATATTTGTTGTATATATGTAGTGGTTTGATGTTTGTTTTATGTAAATTAATTGATTGGAAAACGCTACCACCGGAATTATTTCATGTATCCTAAGTAGCGAAATAAATATTCTATTCTATTCTATAACAATTAGATCTGTATTGCGCAACGTGTGTCTCGACGTGACGCAAAACAAATTCTCGGCACACTTCGATGAGGGTGTGCAGATGCCCTCCGTGTGATGCTGTGTTTTGAGTTGTCATGTTTTGCGATGGAAACTACTGTAAAAATTGCATCAAGAAAGGTTCCATTAATTATACACAATCAGATCATGTGATCATAAAATAAATTTAATACAAAGTTGAAGAAAAACGAAGTTGGAGTTTTACAGGTTGGAGTTTCACACCGTTTCGGAGATATTTTGTCTCCATCATCAGGTACATTTTGGCTAAAATCAGATGTATTCCATAAATTTCTTTCTTTCTTGATGCAATGAAGAATAGACAATCAATAAAAACGTACTGTAAAAATTATTAAGGATTTATACACCCTTCTTTGACTTTGTGATTTAAGTCTATCCAGAATAAAACCAGAGACAATAGGATGGAAGCAATTGAGTCTCGTCTATAAAAAAACACTATGTCCATTGTCCATTCACGAGATGGATAAAAAGATCCACCACATTAAATTACAAGTTAGGAGAGAGCACAAAAACTTTCAGAATCCAAAGAAAGTCCCCCTTTTCTTCCCCCAGAAAGTGAAACTTGTTTGGTTACCACCTTTAATGTTTTTGCTGCAAAGGATGGAGTCGAGGGAAAGTGAACTGGCTATCTATGTGTGGACGCGGACATTGTCTCACAGCAGTGTAGAGACTGTCTCGCAGCTGTCCCCATGCAAAGTCCCGTGACTTTGTTGGTGTGTTCTAGACATTAGATACGTCTGCAGCCAGACAGTTGCCTCACTGAAATTACGTGACAACTTGCTGTTTTTCGCTTACAACTAATGCGACGGTAAAACCGTTTTCATGCCCACATATGTTGGTGATATACTTGGACGAAACCAATGACAATATCTTGGTAATTTGAGGATGCTAACTTAAAAAATAAAAGTATCCTTCTGTGTACCTTTTCTTTCTTTTCTTTTCTTTCTTTCTTTCTTTCTTCTTTCTTTCTTCTTTCTCTTTTCTTCTTCTTCTTCTCTTTCCCGACACGTCATATACAGTTTTTACTGTTTTTGACCAAATAAATAAACCAAAGCTTTAAAATAAGCGTTGCTAAACGTCAGTATAAACGGACGCACTTGCAGAGTTTCTGGTTTTCAAATTCAAATAGGTCTTAATTAAACCAATACTTGTCATGTTGGCAAAACAGTGAACGTTCATCACATGTACTGCTGGAAAATGTGTTGTCTGCTCTAACAAATCGTGGAGAAAAAAATGCTTGTTGTAAACAGGTTTGCAGATTCATCATCGTCATCAGCAGCATGGATTAGACTGATCTAGCCTGTCTAGGGAAGACCATCTCTACTTTGGTCTTCCCACTTCTTTTGCCTTTTGGGAAATAGTAATAGGCCCTCTTGGGCAATCTCTCATTATTCATTCTTTGTAAATGCTCTAACCAGTTGTTTCTACAAATATTTAACTTTTCTTGTAGGTTGGTAATTCCCAATTCTTCTTTTATATCGTCATTTCTGATATGATCCATGAATGTGCATCCTTTCACATTCCTCAGAAATATCATTTCTTCTGCGTTAATTATCCTGTTTTCTCTAGATGTTGTTACCCCATGTTTCGCATCCATACAGGAGGGTAGGTATGACCATCGTTTTATAAAGCTTAAGTGTCGTTTCTTTGCGTGCTTTCTTTCCCAGTGTTCGTTTGATAGTGCCGCAGATAGCTTGCAATTTAGATACCTTTTGTTGCACATCAATGTCATTCAGATATGTTACATTGCATCCTGAATATTGGAAGTTTGATACTTGTTCGATAGTGATGTTATTACTATTTTTGTTCTTATGGGATGTTTACCTCTGAAAGCCATAGCCTTACTTTTGTTGATCGATATTTTACATTTATATCGCGATGTAATAGAATAATATTAAAGTCGTTAAAATAATGTTAAATTTATATCACTATGGGTTCGTGTTTGGGATCCCGCATTTACCCTTTATCGATTCGAAACGTCATCGACCACTATCTTCCTCTGCTCCACCACATCCTTCCTTGATAGTCGTTTTCGACTCTTTGACTTTGAGTTAGTTCCTTGTGAGACACGCGGCGTATGTATAGTTAGAAAGTGGGAGCGAGCCTGTTTTTTCCTGCATTTTATTTCATCATCCCATTTTTAGTTTTCCTCTATTTTATTATAGTGATTAAGTTCAGCATTAAAATTCTTGTGAACTGTAACTTTGCTTAAGGCCTGTTAGTGATGTACCAAATGGCGAGGAAATGCACGTAGTTATGCACCGGAAACCTGGGATCTCTGTGTTGTCTGTATCGGTGGAGGGATGTGTTATGCGCGTCTCTGTGAGGTTAAATTCAAACTTGGTAAATTTATCAGGAGTAAGTGTAGTTCTTGCATTCCATTCATGCTTCTTGTTTCTTTAATCTTTTGGAGGAAACCACATGATATTACATGCGTGATACAATTCTGATTTTCATTAAACCTTCTGTAATTTTGCACGTTGTGAAAGTTTAAACATTTTTCGAGCCTGACCAATATCTCTAATAACAATAGAAAATATTCGTTTCTCAGTGCAATTTTTCCTTATATGCAATTTATGTTGTCATGTACATTTTTTAAAAAAATATGAGAATATTGAGTAATTTTGATCGAAATCGTGATATTTTCGAAAAATTTCGTAAATGTTTATGTATAAAGATACACTGGGCACGTAGAACCTAGTTTAATGTTAGTACTCAAAAAAATAGAACAAGAACTAAACGTACAAAACACTCTTGGTAATATCTTAAACAATCAATTAAATGTTATGGCATCCCTCACGCGGGAAAACATTCAATTTTCTGGCAGAGTGAAGTGGTGGCGCCATTGGCACGTTTAGTATCCATTGCAATATCCCAATCACGCATTTCATGACACCAAGAGCAAGAAAAGTTTCGGACTGCTCGGGTTCATACAATTGTCACGTCTGCGGGTTCAAATCCGACCGAAGCCGTGGATTTTTAAGAGCAAAAAAAATCCTTTGTACGTCTTCAGCCATCAGCGCAGCCACATCTGACGTAATGAGTTAGTAAAACCTTTGAATTAATCAGAGTTTTCGGACTTGCGTGAGCCAAAAGTTAACACCAATATTTTGTTTACAAAAAGACTGATCATTAATCAATAATCATTAAAATAATTAAAAGTAGAAGAACCTATATTATTATTTGTTTAGTCTTTTCAACTTGAACTTAGTTCATTTGCATGTATTCAGTTCTGTTTCACTTGAACTTCATTTCTCATTTATTACTCACTTTTATCATTCACAAATAGTTGCTCTTTTTCTTCCATCATAATCAAAAGATACTATATGATGTTTTAATTTCTGTTTTGATAGATTAATTTTTAGTGATTTCGTGCGCGTCAACTAATGAGGTCATTAGTCCCATAAGTGTATTGCATGTTTTTTCCATGCGGGGAGTGATCTTCCCTCGTTGGATGGTGCGATCCGCCGTCGACCTTCCGTCGGCCAACGGGGTTATCCTCACCAGATATCTCCCACCTGCAGGGCACCGCCCCTGCCGGGACCAGGTCTAGGCTCCGGAGCGGTCTCCCGACATGAGTGTTAGTGTATGTTAATGTAAGTGTGTAAGGGTTGAGGATAGGACAAGGAAGAGCGCGGTCCGTGGCCCGTTCATTAGGGTCCGGCATTCGCCTGGTGTTGATCGGAGAAACCACAGGAAACTACCGATGAGAGCAGCCGGCCGCTTGAATTCTCCTCCCGACGGCGGCTGAATTCGACCTAGCTGACCAATTCGACCAAGCTAGTGTCCTGCCGCCGTGGGTAATGTAACTCTAGGACCTCCCGGTCAGAGGGACTCCAGTGACATCAGTCGATGCCCTGAGCCATCTCTCCCGATTTCTGTTTCGATAGCAGTATAGTTCTTACACGACAGTTTATTTGAAGACTTTGGATAGTCTTACTATCGAGGTGTGACGCGCTGTACCCGTGGGGTGTGGAGGCGGAGTGATCGTTGCCCTGAGCGGCGTTCGCGCCATGTGGGCAACTGGCTCCCAACGGCGGCACTTCCGGCGTCGCGCCGCAACCGGAAACTGCTAGCGCTCCTCCCTCCCCTCCCTACCCCCCCTCGCGCTCCGGCACGCGCGCACGAAACGGCGCGGCCGGCGGCGCCACTTCAAACAAATACTCAGTGCTGTCAAGGTCGTGAGCGATGTCCGTGGCGCGAGTGCCACGACGAAATCGCCCCTCCACGCAGTTCGTCACCCCGCCACCAGAGACAACGCCATCCCTATTGTAATTCGGCGGGGTTATTACTAATAGTTCCCTTTCCCGACGCTAGTTGTGCAGAGAAGCTCGTGGCATGGCACGATGCCACAACATGTGCCACAGCCACCAGTAGAAGAACTTGTCACCACTGCTGGAGATCGATAATTCCGTCTTCGAATACGCATTGGCGAAAATCCGGGTATTCTGGCAGTGATTACTCTTTGAATGTACGTATTTGTTTAAAAGAACCTACACGACCGAATAATTTAATTACAACTATTGATTGAAAACAAATATACGATATATGGGTTCTTAATAATTTAATTACGATTTGATTGAAGAAAAATCGAATGATACGTGGGAAAAAATGAGCTGCAATTTAGTTTAATGATATTTTTTTTAGATACGATAGGAAATTGAATTAAGGCGTTCCAGATTGGACGCCTTAATTCATTGCCTTAACAGTGTCTTTTCACTGTAATCATCAGAATTAATAATGAATGTTTTTGGCAAGTGTTTTATGTTGAACACTTCCCCTTGTATTGGTTCATTTCGACAATGCGGACAGTTGGATAATCCGGAAGAGGTTCCCAAATAATTCGAATTATGAACTCTGTAAATATACAACCAGATTAACTATCTACGAAGGTTTTCTTGGGCTCTTGGAGGATGTTACTGGGAATGTAGCTATGTGTCGTAAAAATTGGTATCGATGTTCTTCCAATAGAGAATCGATTCCTTCACGTAGGCCACGTTAATGGATAAAAGTCAAAATCGCACGTCACACACAGTTGTTAACAGTTATAGTCTTAAAATAAATGAATAGATATTGCAGAAAATATCAAAATTCAGTAGATTGGATTAATTAATTGTGTTTCCGGTTGTATCAACTGCTGAAGTCATTAGTCACGTGGGAGTTGTCAATGTTTTATCGCAAAAGATGGCAGAGATCTTCCCCCGTTGGATGGGGAAATCCGGTTTCGACGTACATGCCGGCTTGAGGGGTTTTCCCAACCAGATTTCTCCCACCTCGGGGACACCGCCCCAGCCGGGAAAAAAACATGCACTTTGGAGGGATGTGAGTGTACAGTGAAAACTGTGTTTCTGTTTTACCTGTACCAACATTCTCGTTATCAGCAGTGATTTGATGAAATTTTCAACTCAGGGGGTTCAGACACGTAGCTTTCTCAAAAGTCAAAAAATAATATTTTCTGTGACTCACGAAAAGTTAAAAACAAACTCCGGCGTCGACATACTTGTATATGCCAGCTTGTGGGTTTTTTCAACCAGGTATATCCCACCACCGGAACTCCCCAGCCGGGACAAGCTCTAATCTCCCGACAACACGTGTGATAGTCTGGTGCGTGTTAGTGTAAATATGTGTACATAGGGATGAGGATAGGAGTAGGAATAGGAAGTAAAGATCGCTCGCGGTCCGTCGACCGTTTGTTAGGGTACTGCTCCGGCATTCGCCGGGTGTTGATCGGAGAAACCAGGGAAAACTACCGATGAGAGCAGCCGGTCGTTAGAATTCTCCTCCAGACAGCGAGTGAATTCGACCTAGGTGAGAAGCTAGTGTCGAAACTCCTGCCGCCGTCGGGACTCGCACCTAGGAGCTCCCGGTCAGAGGCTTTGTAGTGACATCAGTTGCTGCACTGAGACATCTCTCCCTGTACACTAAGTACTGGTAGCCAGCACTTAATGTCCGCGGACGCTCCAGCGTGTGTCGGAGCGAGCCGGCCGCAAGGTGACGCCGGGTGCCGCGGGAAGAGGGGGGAAGGGGAAGGGGTAGGGTTGGGGGAGGAAGTCTGGCGCGTGCGTGTTGGCGCCGATGCCCACGCCTGGCACGCGACGCGGATGCAGCGCTAACGGACTCCCTGCTCCCCCTCCTCCCCCTCCTCCCACCCACCTACCCTCCTTCCCTCTCCCCCTTCCCCCCACTCCTCTCCTACCCCTCCCCTCCCTCCCCGCTCCTCCCTCCACCTCCCCACCCCCTCCCCACCCCCTCCCCTCCCTCCCCAGCCCCCTCCCACCCCTCCCTCTCCCACACACCCCCACCCTCCCCCTCCCACCCCTCCCCAGCCCCTTCCTCCCCCTCCCCTCCCCCACCCCATCCTCGCACTCACTATGCTTTACGTAATTCCCAAGGCGCGTAGAAATTGAACGGTGCCTCCGGCCTTATAATAGAGTTGTCTATTCTTTCGTTAGGATCCGTCCATAAAATACGTACCGCAAATTTCGATTATTTTCAATACCCCCTCCCCCTTGTAACGCACTTCCCTATCTCTATGTAACTCTGCCTCAAAACCCCTCCCTCTCCATTTAGCGTTGCGTAATTTATGGGCGACCCCTTATTCAGTGGCGTATTCGGGGGGGGGCATGGTGGCCATGCCCCCCTAAAAGACCTAAATTTTCGTTTATTACCTTCTTTTATTGGGCAGAATTTTTTTAAATATATATATTTATATTAGAATTATATAATTATTTAAAAAAACAACATTATACAGTATCATATATACAATAATTTCCGAGGTGGTAACTGATATTTTGTGATAATCCATAATTGTAATTGGACGTAAGGATAATCAACCACAATGTTTAAGTTTATATTATTTATTAATTTAACATATTTTAATCCCGAAAGTGACTTTGGGCATATGTTAAATTAATAAATAATATAAACTTAAAAATTGTGGTTGATTATCCCTTACGTCCAATTACAATCACATATACACTTTAAAAATAATATGAAATATAATAAATGTTTATTATTTAACAAAAATCTGTGATGGCCCGTCCAAAACGATCGGCTGGTACCGCCCCTTCGTTAGATGCCCACAAAAACGTCTAATTTAATACTTTCCAGACCGTAGAATAATTGAAAGAAAGCTATGCACCCTCCCGCCTTATAAGAGAGTTGTCTATTCATTCGTTGAACTCACACACACACACACACACACACACACACACACACAGACCTACACACACACACACACACCTACACACACACACACCTACACACACACACCTACACACACACACCTACACACACACACACCTACACACACACACCTACACACACACACGCACTCACACGCACACAGGAATATCATAAGAACGTCTATTTCCCTTATTTCCAAATCGTGCAGTAATTCAAATAAAACAATGCCTCTCATCTTACACGAGAGCAGCCTATTATTTCGTTAGCTATCCAGGAACTTGAAAAAATACAAAACATCTAGATTATTAATTTTCAGTGTTATTAATTTCCTAGGAGCGCAGAAATCGTAATTAAACCATGCAGCCTCCAACCATATGAGACAGTTCTCTATGATTTATAAGCTATCCAGGATTTCGGCAAAAATTTTGGTAGAAGTGAAGTATTGTTTCAAGAAAAATTATAGAAAAATAAAAAAACACGATCCTATAAGCATATTTTAATTTAAACATTTATAGCCTATTTTGAGAAAACATTGTTTGAGTGTTTCTGAAAATGGTCAGGGTTGAGCTCTATTTTTACAGAAGTTCAATAATGTGCAAAAATGCTCGTAACATAAATATTAACGACGTGAGACATTTGAAAAAAATTACATTACACCTCCTTTAAATTTCTAATTTTGGAGAACATATTTTATTGAGAAGAAAAATCTATCTTTAATATTGTTGTTGTAGGACGACACCGAAAAAATGGATCAACTTTAATTTTTCGAAAATTCAGATAATTTTCGTACGCCATTGCCTTGTAAGAATGTGATACTTATTGAATTGAATTGAATTGCCTTATTTTACGTGGCGAGACGCAGGCCATGAGGCCTGCTCTTCCGTCTGACAACGCAAATTTCGCTACGCTCCTTTCACCGACTAGCGGAAAAAGAAGGTATTGCTTGGGCGACGAAACAGGCGATTTTGAATTTTGCTCAGAGGCGTCATTTAGGCTTGAGGATCTTTTACATGCAGTAAATGTACTAACATGGGCCAGCCGGCTCTACTTACCCTCCGAAGGAGGGGCGTACGAAGGATATTTTCGCCCCTAAAAATCTATGGCATCGATCGGGTTTGAACCCGCGAACTTGAGTATAACAGTCCGGTACGCTAACCATTGCCAACACTTCTTCGTACTCTTATTTCAGAAAGAGGCATTTCGATTATGAATTTTTTACTAGTTTTGTGTAGCGTGTTCAAGTCCGGAAACAATTTTAAACGAACTTTTCATTTATTAATTTGAGTCCTTAATTATATCGCAACGATTAAAAACAACCATTTCCTCACCAGCAGACCTCGCGTGTCCCAAATGGTCTGGAAGAGCCCAACCGTCAGTGAAGCACGTGCACATGGGGGCTTTCCGATTGAGGTTCAGAGTCTCATTCTCTACTAACGTCGCATTGAGACCCATGTATTCGTATATGTATTTATTATATGCTTCGTAAATGTCAATTCGTCTCGGCTCTTTAAATCCCGGGTTTCTAGTCTGTCACCCAACTAGGAACCTCCGATGTCCCGAATTCACTTAGCCTTCATGACTTTCTTAGTTAACGAATTCGGTTAGCGACGTCTGTTTCGCGGTCGTGGCCTTTCAATAGAACCATACCAGCATTCGCCTCAGTGGCGTAGCTAGGTGGGGGCAAGGGGAGCGGTCCGCCACGGGTGAAACCATTTTAGGGGTGACACCAATTTTTGGGAGTGACAAAATTTTGTAATTGTATTACATAATTTTAATGATTTATTTAAAAATAATATTTTTATAAAAACATGCACTTGTTAATTAGTCATATTTTGTTTTAGATTATTTACGTCCTGGGGTTCGAGTTCCGACGGTGAAGGGATTTTTTTGGACCCTAGTTACGTAGCTGAGTCGAGTTCAGTTGCTGCCTCGCCTAGAGGAGAAAACCACCACCTTCCGACCAAAAAACATGCACTGAAATTACGGGAGTAATGACCTTGGCAGTTGACGCACTAGTAATCAATCAATCGGTCAGGATAGCCGGCAGGGGGTTTGAACCCGGGCCTCCCAAATGCGAGGTCTGCGCTCTACGCCCTGAGCCCCTTCGCTTGGTGGTAACTACTCTAGTGTATACTTCGGTTTTTCTTTCTTGGCGCGTGGGGGCTTGTCTTCAGAATGGAGTATCTCACGGTACTTTGCGTCGTTCTCCGTTGTGCCGCCAGGAAAGAATGATGACCGCCAGCATTGCTCGATAGTCGCGATCTTGCGACTCTTAGCGGCACGACCGAGAACGACGCGAAATACCGTCCATACCGCCAATTCCATAAATATTTTGATACTAGACAACATCCGTCTTTCATTCTTTTTTGAAAAAAGGTACCTACAACACCAAAAGTTATACTAATATTCCATTATATTGACACACCCGCGTGCGCCAAGAAAGAAAGACAAACCGAAGTATCGTGGTTGTCCTAAGTGTTGTGGAGTGGGGGAGGGGTCTTGCTGCTGTGGCAGAGCGCACGTGGGCCGCGAACTGCTTTTGCCTCTCTTTTGGCGTTCTTTGTGCCCGCGGTGGGTGGGGGAAGGGTGGCTCAAGGCAGGAACTGATATCACTGATTGCCTCTGACAGGTAAGTCCTGGGGTTCGAGTCCCGTCGGTGAAGGGATTTTTGACACTAGCGACGTAGCTAGGTCGAGTCCAGTCGCTGCTTGCAGAAGAGTACCACCCACCTTCCGAGCAAAAAACATGCACTACAATGACCTTGGCAGTTGACGCACCCGGTATCACTAGAAATCAATGAGAATGATTGAACTCGGGCCTCCGGAAAGCGAGGTGAGGCCCTGAACCTTTTCGCTCGCTAGGAAGCAGTGTCGTGGTTGTAGTTGTCCTAAGTGTCCGTGGGGGTGGGGGGATGTGTCTCGCTGCTGTGGCAGGGCGCACGTGGGCCGCGTACAGCTCTCGCCTCTCTTTGTGCCCGCGGGGGGGGGGGAGGGGGGCGTGGCGGAGGCGGAAGCGGCGCGGAGCAGCTGCCCCCGGAAGCGGATGCGGCGGCACGCGCCACGCGCCAGCTGCCCGCGCAGGCCCAGACCCAGGCCCCATCCCCGGCACCCGGCCCGGCCTTCAGCGCACGCGCCGACGCCGCCGCCGCCGCCGAGACAGACAGGCCCTGCTCGGAGTATAGTGCGATTTTTCTAACTTTGCCTCTCAAGGCCCGTCTTCACGTTGGAATATTCACACGGTATTTCGCGGCTTTCTCAGCCGCGCCGCTAGGTATCGCATGATCGCGACCGTATCCAGCAGTGCTTGCGATCATGCGACTTCTAGCGGCACGACGGAGAAAGACGCGACATGCCGTGTGATATTCCATCGTGGCCATAGGGGCTTGAGGGGCAGAGATATGAAATCTTCACAATGGAATACGTCACGGCATTTCGCGTCTTTCTCAGTCTTGCCGCTAGATATTGGATGATCGCGACCGTAACAAGCAGTGTTTGCGATAATGTGATATCTACCTGCACTAGCGAGAAAGACGCGAAATGCCGTGTGAATATTCCATTGTGGCGGTGCGGGCTCGAGGGGTAAGGTTACAAAAATCGCACTATAGGGATGCCCCATCCCCAGGACCCATGCCCGACCAGGCCTTCAGCGCACGCACCGACGACGAGGCAACATTTATTTATATCGTCAAAAACAGTAAAAACTGCAAATGACGTGTGGGGAAAGAGATTATCTACGCACGTTTTTTTGAGGAGGCGAAAAAAGCAACATTTGAAAAACTAGAAACAAGAATTTAGAAAATTATTATTATATTAGAAAAATAAACATTTGAAAAATGTTCGTTCCCGTTTGTAGAAAATCAATTTCAACGGTAAATGAACTACAAGCAAAAGGAGTGCTCAACAAAACGTGCGCACAGGGAAGCTATATTTACGTCCAGAAGCAAAACAAGGGGCCATCTCAGCATTTTCTCAATGGATCAGGGAAACTGGACAAAAACCTGATCGAGATGACGGTTATTGACCCGGAAGCTGAAGTACATTTACTTGTTACAGGCGTATTAAATATTTTTTTAATGTATTCAATACAAGTGTAAACTAATTCATTATGTATCATTGTTTTGTTAAAATAAACATTATTTTTCATTTTGACGATCATCATAAGCGAGGCGTTGACATAAAAGGGACAAAAACCTGATCCAGACGGGCACTGCTCGGGCACCGCGCCGCCGACTAGGGATGCTACAGCTATATCGATGTTTCCAAAACATCGATTTTTTTTTATAAAATCTTCGATGTATTGAAGACGATACCTTTTTTAACATGGATGTTTTATTTCAATATCTTCCGACTGCCTTTGGATTTTCATTATATTTCTTCGTCCAGTTTTTTTAAAATTTCGAACATTGATGCTACGCAACATCGATGTTTTTTGTCGATGTCCCATCGCTACAGCCGACGCGATGACTGCCTCGGGAAAGGGATGAAGCAATTTCACAAGTGCGGGGAAATACGTTTTGCTTCCTTGTTGAAATTACTATTACGTTAAGCCAGTAAATGAGGGAATAAGACTCCGAGAAAATCTTTCTTTCCTTCTTTGCATAAATTATAAGCACAGCTCGGATTCCGATCACCTTAAAATTCTTTGAAAATGATCTACAAAATGAAATAAAAATAAGATGAAAATGACCTATACAATTACTCAAAAACAAGGGGAAAATTATTTAATTTCGTGAAAAGTACTCAAAAATTTGTATAAAAATGTTTTTTTATTCAATCGATTTACAATTTTAAATAAAATTAATTTATATACATTTATATTTAATTTAAAGTCTTTATTTTAGCAGGAAAGTTTCTCGGACAGTTTTGAAAGGCCGAGGTTAAGGAAAATTCGTGTAATTTGAGAGTTCGACAAACGGAGTCCACAGCAGTAGTGAATTTCGTCAGGGACCGATGATACAATCAAAAAATTGTTTTAGTCTGTCACTGTATATTCATGAAACATTTACTAAGAAAAAATAGGAAAAGGAAACAAAATGACAAAAATTACACAAATGACCAGAAAAATGACCTAAAATGAAAAATGGCAAAAGGTGACCAAAAAAAAAAAAAACCAGTAACTGTACATTTCTATCACCTATATATCGTGATAAATATTACTTTACAAGTTACGTACGTTTAGAATGCTAACTTCGTCTAGATCAAAACTGGGGTTTTGGAAATAAATTAAATGAAATAGAACAAATGAATGAGATATCATTTTTAAGCAAGGGATCTATTCAAAGAAGGCCTGCTAATTGCTCATTGAGTTTCACACACCGAACCACTGTATAACAGCAATTTTATAGAAGCTAGAAAAAAGTTGTTAGCTGTGTCGACCAGTGATGCCACATTGATGTCGACGTTTTCAAAGATCCATGTTTTGAGTTGGAATTTTTACGTGATTGATGTTATATTTTTGAACGAAAAAAGTACCATAATAAAACATGTAATAATTTTTAGATATTCATAAATTAGACACTCTTCAGACCAAAGTGCGCAGGAGCGACAAGTAATTAAAATGGAGGTTTAGTCGATAAATGTAGTCTATATTATTTCTTCATTATCCAATCAGATAATAAAACTTTTGTTGATTCTCTTGATCATTTTTTGATAAACTAATAACGTGATCACTGCCAAATTACCCCCCCTTCCCGTGAACATTAATGGTTACTGAAACAGTTTTAAAAATATCGATGTGTAAAAAAACATGGATGGTTTTTGGGGCGATGTTTTATTAGCATGCATGTTTTAATATTGAATTGATTATTAGCATGCATTTATTTTTATTATGCATTATTATTACGAATGCATTTATTATTAGCATGTATTTATTATTAGCGTGTATTTATTATTAGAATGCGTGTTATAATTGTGAACATCGATGTTTCTAAACGTCGATGTTTTGTTGGCAATATCTCGTCCCTAGTGTCTACTGCTGATTCTTCAACCTAACCTATCCGCTTGGTGCGCAGTGTCAGTATGAGAGAGAGAGAGAGAGAGAGAGAGAGAGAGAGAGAGAGAGAGAGAGAGGGCTCAAAAGAAGAGCCCTGGGGCACTCCGCGTGCGCGCACGACATCCAGGTAGGGGGAGGGGGCCGTTAGTGGACACCTGCATCGAGGCCGCGCCACAAGGATGATAGGGTTCTCTGGCACGCACGGGTCCCGCGACAACTATCGTTGCCTTTGCAGCCACTACTACTTATTCTACTTACTTAGGGGTCGTCCATACATTACGTAACGCTAAAGAGGGGGAGGGGGTTTGAGGCAGAGCTCCGCTGCGTTATGTGGGGGGAGGGGGTATTCGGTTATTGTTACGTAACATTAATATTTTTACTTTCCCGTGCACTATACGCACGTATAGTATAGGGAAAGTTACGTAATGCTGCATGTAAAACCGGCGGATTTTCGGCAGAAAAACTCTTATTACACGGCCCTGGTAACGAAAAAGTGGATAAATGCAGTTGCTAAATTAAGGGGAAAAAATCTCCTAACACGTGGTGCAGCCAGAATCCCTGTTTTGTGGGTTATTGATACCGAAAACGCAATTGAAAGCAAAACGTGTGTCCGTCCGTCTGTACCATTGGTTTTTTTTCATTTTTCAACATTTGGTGAAATTATTCCCTTTTTAGTGACTTGAACTAAAACATAAAAATATTGCGTACTCGTAATTAATTTAAAGACAAACATAAATTAAAGTTTAAGATGTACGTTTTCACAAGAACAGATATAGTTTTTATTGGATCTGTAAGATCGCGAAGAACATATTGAAAACCCATATGTAGTTTATTCTAAACTCCATTTAAATTGGCGCATTAGACTCTCGCCCATGACGGCGTGTGCTTGACTTGTGATAAAAGATTTTCTCGCCTAGGCGTCCTTCCTTCACCCACAACTTGCCCCCACTTCTTATATTCACAAGGGGGGGTCACAAGAGTTACGTTATTATTTAGGCGGGGTTAAGAGCGCGTTACGGGTGCGTTACAGGGGGAGAGGGGGTATTGAAAATACTCCAGATTTGCGTTACGTAATTTATGGATGGGCCCTTGGGTGGCTCAGTGCATCAACTGATGTCGCTGCGGTGCCTCTGGCCGGGAGGTCCTGGGGTTCTACCCCCGAAGGGGGAAGGATTTTCGACACTAGGTAGACAGCTGAGTGGAGTTGAGCCTCTGGGAGGTCTCTTAGCGACCGGTTGCTCTGATCGGTAGTTTCCCGTGGTTTCCCCGATCAGCGAATGGCGGAGCATACATGTACATTTATTTAAATTGGGTGTGACCCGGTGGCAGTTAATTAACAATAATAATAATAATAATAATAATAATAAAAGAGTACAATACAAATGATGCAATAATCATACTGTACATAATATTAAGTGTTATTAAATTTATTCCAAATCTACCATGATATACAACAATTATATGTTGGTGATACTAAAAATCAATACAAGCTACGTATATATTGGTATAATTAGATTGAAAAAACGCATTTATCACGTTCAGTACCCTTCACTGTACTACACTACACTATACTGTTTTGCTTTGAAATACACTGACCAGCACTTCACTGCACTTAGTTACTCATTAAACATCTATTACTCTCACCTTGTTTCAACTTATTTCTAAAACTTCGGACACTTGAGAGGAAAAGCTTTGAATGTTGTTGCGGGTAAATTGTTCCAATCTCTAATTGCTCTGTTACAAAACGAAAATTTCCCAAGGCCGAATTTGGTTTCTTGTTTGAATTTTGTGTGTATGATGGCTCCAACCTAAATAATTTGTTTTTTCTAAGATCGCATGTGGTCCGTGGCCCGTTTTGTTAGGGTCCTGATCCTACATTCGCCTGTTATTTATGGGAGAAACCACGGAAAACTACCGATCAGAGCAGCCTGCAGAGTAGCTGTGTATTAATGCTGTTTATGAATGTCGAAAATCCTCACATACCGTCAGGAGGGAAATCGTGGGATCTCCCGGTCAGATGCACTGCAGTGACATAAGACTATGTCTTGAGCCATCGAAACCGCTAGCACAATAAGTTACAGGTTGGTTCGGCCGTTTTTCCTGACCCCCATTGCACCATTATTTCAACATGATCATTCACCGACTCTGGTCGAGAGAAATCTGTTGTAGGACGAGTTCATCATGAGGGAAGAACATGTTATAGTTTATAGCACAGGGCTTTTCGACTGGCGGCCCGCGAGTCTCACGCGGCCCGCTGGATCGTTTTGTGCGGCCCGCGACTGCTTTGAAAAAATATTATTAAAAAATACAATACAATTGCATAACTCATCTTGTTTTTCTTTTAATGATATATTATCTCGGTATGTACATTAATCATTAAATGTGTTTAATATAAATCGTATCTAATATATATTTCTTTCAGTATAATCTCAGTTGTTAGGGTAAAAACCATCTTAAATGACGGTGCGGCCCGCGCTTTAGCTGGAATTTTATATGTGGTCTGTAAGCCCTTGTAAGTTGGACAGCCCTGTTATAGAACAACTAGCAGGCAAAACGTCGTTCTATCCACGTGTATTACGTCGTACAAATGCGAAAGATAGCACGTACGTAGTTACACACCTTTTCTTAGAGGTTACTTTCTTTGTGGAGCTGTGTACATTTTTACAGTAGAATAGTACACTCTTCACTCAGTTTTGAGTTTGTACTGTTCTCATTACTATTATGAGAATGGGAAACAAATGCAACAGTTTTGGAGTAAGTAAATATTTGGCGACGTTTCTCTATTTTAGAACTTTAATTAATTTGTGGAATTGTGAACTGTTTGTTTGCTTCCACTCCTTTGCTTAATTCATTTCACCGCCCCACTAATATCGCGTTCATTAATGTTATAATTGATTGCACTTTATTTTGCCCTGCTATGCTCGTTAACTTTCTCACTATTGAACCATAACTATCGTAATTTTATTTTGGCTTTTGGTCGTGGTCTTGACATATAACCTTTTACCTTTTATACGTGCACGTGCAACTCTGTACAGAATTGCGATTCCTGGAAGTTCTGTTTGTTGACAAATTACATTAGGGAATAAGATTTTTACCTCCAGGAAGGTTGTGTGTATTTTAGTATTCAATTATAAAAGTACGTTGACTTATTTCACTACTTTTCATTTTTTTTCGAATGCGTAATTTTATCTCCTAGTGTCTCATTTTCTTCGTCATTCGTTTTCTTCGAGTGATAATTATTTTCATTGTCTTAAAAACCTTTATCCAAACGTGATTCTTATCGTGAAATATCATTTATAGTAAACCTACAACTTCCTGGTATAATATTGTCATGGATATTTCACGAGTCCCACACCATCAGAACCCTTTCGTAATTTCTTGAGTACGCACTTATTTCACGCTGATCACGTGAAAGCAGATCTACAATATTTTTGAATGCAGTGTTTCATATAAAGATATAACCACTGAGTAATCAATGTGATGACGTCGTCAAAGCTCCAAGCACGTGTTAAAGGACTTCAGACGAAAGAGTCGACCTGAGTTGTGTGAACCGCACAGAAGTTGCATGCAGAGGAGGCATTCACATGCAAAATTCTGCAAGTTATCCCGCAATAAACACTCTGAAGCGCTTTGCTGCGCAGACAACGAACAAAGACACTCTTGTAGGGAGGGAGAGGGAGGGAACCGCCTTAATCCTTGAAGAAGATTCTCCCTCATGCTCAGCCTTCCTTTCAACAGCGCTTGAGTGAAAGGAGCGGGGCTGTATAGGGAGCCAGTGAGCTGGAAATGATTCGCTTCCACATTGTAATTCAGCTTATTTACGATATTTTAGATTTGTGTGCAAAAAAAAAAATCAAATACAGTAATCCCTCAACATTCGAGAGAGTTAGGTTCCCAAAAACCTCGCGAATGTCAAATCCGCGAATGTTGAGTCTATCTTTTAATGAAAAAAAGGTGGGTTAGGTTCTCGGATATCGAAAAGCTGTTTAAAAAAGAAAGAAAAAAATCTGTCAATCAATTACAGCACAACTGATTAAGCGCTACTACAAACCGAATTCACAATTAACATTCCAAAATGAAGAAATAAAATACTTGTAATGTTTAAAACTTATTTCGAAGTTGAAAATCATTAGATATAGGATTTGCTAATTTTTTACTTCAACACCTTTCTCGCTGTTCTAATATCCAAATATGAAAGAGTTCCTGCTTCTATTCTCTTTTAAATTTCCAAGTTATTTCTATGTTTGGATCACATTCAAATGCCAGAGCTTGTGGATTTTAGAACGCCATCAACAGTTTTGACATTGAAGTTGCATCAGGACGCAGTTTTGCTTCCGTTACTTCATTACCGTCGAAGAGATTTTCTTCACTGATGATTTCCCGAAGCCCCTCTACAATGAGCGCATTATATTGAGACTTGCACAGATCCTGAATGGCTTTTCTGTTCATTTGGCCAAAACCCTTACCTCCAATTTGACGCGCCTGAATTCAATTATTTTACAATTGTGTTATTCTGTAAAAGTGAATTGACATTTCATCTGTGTAATTTTTTAAGAAAGTTATACTGCGAGCTCCGAGGTCTGCCGAGTTTGTTTCCCAGATGATGATGATAAAGGAAATGAAATGTGCTGGCTTTCAAAGAAAATGTACGACCAAAAGACCCACTCGCGAATGTTAAAACCAGGATTTCTCTAATCGCCAATGTTCGAAACTCGCGAATAGCGAATCCGGGAATGTCGAGGGATTACTGTATGTAACACGCATCACTTGTAAAATTATTCGTGAATGCAATTAACATTAAACAAAACTTGGAAATGCGTAATTTGCAGGAGTGAACGCTCTTCTGCCTTGCATTAAAATTCTTTCGAATGCAGAAATGCTACTCCACATTGCTCAATGTAAGGACCCCAAAAAATTGCTTAGGATCCACAGATTCGATATGAAAGATCACGGGTTTAAATTTGCCAGAAAAACTTACGATATTCAAGCGAATTGGAACAGGTTTTAAAACGTTCAAATAACGTTCACCTAATGAATTTTCGAAGTTCTTCATTTTCTAACTGCGAGTCACATTACGGATTTTTAAGTCCTGAAGTGCAAATTAGGTTTTATCAGAATCTGTAGTAGAAAACAAATCTTTCGGTTTGCATGTGTTAGTGGAAGATCTACAGATTCGTTATGTAAGATAGTAAGCTATTCCAAACGGCTATTTCAAAAAGGTAATATTCACACAGTCAACTTCTCAAGTACTTAATTATCCAACCGCCGATACACGTATTTTTAGACCCTATAGTACAAATTAGGTATTTTTAGGATCTGCAGTAGAAAACAGATACAGTCGAGTTAGGTTGTAGTGAACTTCTGGGGACTAACATGTTCGGTTCTGTATATCAGAGGTTCATTAGGGTTCATTATATCCGATAATGTCAAAATTAAATAGAATTTCTTCACAATTATTGATTTTATTAATATAGAGATACAACAAAATTCATTAATAGCACGAAGCGAAAATTTCAGTATCTTTATTTGTCCTTAAAACTCAATTATTGTCAATTGTTTGCTTCGTACATTTTTCTTTAGTAATTTCTCCAGACGTCGGAGATCCTTCTTCAGAGTTGGCGTTCTCTTCATACTTGATTCCGCATTGTCCTTTGTCTCTAAGAATCGTAACGCAGTCTTGGTACTCTTCGATGCCTCTTGCACTGTTGAAACATCGTCCCAAACTCCGCAGCCCCTTTTACGTAACTAATAATATACAAGATAGTTAATTTCCAAGACGTTTCATTTCCTACGTTCACTACAGCCAAGGTTCAGGTTCACTATAACCGAATCTTCTTATGATTATTTGTAATGTAAGAGAAACAGGACCAGTGACTTACGTTCATTATAAACGAGAGTACACTACATCCGAGTTCAATACAACCGGAGTCGACTGTATTTCAAAATCGACGTATGTCAATGAGGGAAACAGACAACTATCATTGATATTTTGCGTGTATGAGCGCAACAGAAAATATGTTCATGCTTAACTATCACATATTAATCAAGCACAGGTGAGTGGAAAATTCAGAATTTGTTTGAAACATAGCTACGCTCGCAACTATGTAAATGAAGGACACGAAAGCATTCGGAAATTACATTCCTATTACATTCCTTCCCTCATACTCTTTATTACCCTTTCTTATACTTCTCTTTCTTCACCTGTGCCCCTTTTCCTCCTTGTTCGTTTGTAACTATTTCTCCCTGGAATCCGTCTAAAAGTGATCGGAGACCAGGGTCGGATCCAGCCGATCTTTTTCTGAGGGGATCGAAATTTTTGTTAAATAGTAAACTTACTTGTTATATTGTAAATTATTTATGTAGATATGAAACTACACAATATTATTGTTTAAATAATTACACAATTCGAACATAAATATTTAAATCAGTTATGCCAAAGAAAGGAAGGTTAACGAAAAATTTCGGCCTTCGGATTCGCCAGTGTCGGAGACAGCACGGAAAACAGCCGATGCGAGCAGCCGGTTGCTGGAAGTCTCCTCCAGACAGAGGCTCTATAGTTGGTTTTTTATTAGTTGGCGCGTGAGGGCGTGTCATCACGATGGAATATCTCACGGCATTTCGCGTCTTTCTCAGTCGTGCCGCTGGGAGACGCCTGATCGCGAATGTATCGACCAGTGCTGGCGATCATGCTACTCCTAGCGGCACGATCAAGGACGACGCGAGATACCGTCCGGGAGAGATGGCTCAGTGCGTCAACCTGATGTCACTGCAGTCCCTCTGACCGGGAGGTCCTAGGTTCGAGTCCCGATGGCGGCAGATTTTTCGACATTAGCTTGTCAGCTAGGTCGAATTCCGTCGTTGTCTGAAGGAGAATTCTGGCGGCCGGCTGCTCTGATCGGTAGTTTTCCGTGGTTTCTCCGATCAACACCTGGAGCAGTACTCTAACAAACGGGCCACGGACCGCACGTGATCTTTCCTTCCTCTTCCTTGGCCTATCCTCACCCATTACACCCACACTTACACTAACATGCACTACACTATTACACATGCCGGGAGACCGGTCGGCAGCTGACAGCTTGTCCCGGCTGGGACGATGCCCCGCTGGTGGGAGATACCTGGTTGAGGGGGAAACCCCGCTAGTCGACGGTAGCTCGGTGCCGGATCTCGCCATCCAGCGGGGAAAAGATCACCGCCACATCCCGATACAAAAAACACGCACTACATGTACGGGACTAATGACCTAAGTAGCCCGGACGCGCCCGGAAATACGAATCAATCAATCAATCAATCAATAAAAAAAGCCAAAGAGACCCGGGTTGTGCCCGTTTCCATGGAAGGCTCGAATGGTTGGCCAGTGGAGGAGAACAGACCGCATGGCGGCGGCGACGGTGGCGGCGGTGGCAGTCTGGCGGCGAGACGGCAGGTGCTTCGACAGGTGGGGGCGCACCTGCCCCTGCCCTTGGCTCCAATTATGACGTCAGCTCCCTCCCCCCGCACGCACGCACACACCGCCTATTAACCCTGGCACGTGCCGACCCACGACCCGCCTGCTCCAGCCTCGAGCGCTTAGAATCCTCGATTACTATCGAAAAGTATCGATAGTCTTCAAGTAAACTATTGAATAATAACGATATTAATATCAAAACAGAAATTTTAAAAAATCATATAGTTTCCACTAATTCATATTAATTGTTTTTCAATAAATAAAGTAATCCATAATAATATTGTGGTATAATAATATTGCTTAATAAAAAGGTTAATTCAAATAACATCTTAACAATTTTTTTAATAAATTCTGGAAAGTGTGTAAAATATTGTAATTCACTTTCAACGTTGCCACTTCAAGAAAACGTTGGCAATTTTCACTGTACTTCTTCAGTAAATTATGTATTGAGAATTTATAATTTGTTAGTCAACGTCTCCGCGCGTAGAGTTTATTGGTGTATTCACTCCAAACAATTGACGCTCATTCACGTTCACCGCGAACGTGAATTTTGTCTTTCTTCCTCTTATTACGAAAATACGAAGTCGAACTAGGGTTGGAACCAGTGATCTGTGTATATTTACATTCAATGAGAGATAATTAGAAGATTAATTATGTTGCTGTAGTATTTGTAATTAAAAATTAATTATCTAAATGTATGCAGTTTAATAAAAATTGATTCCGATACAATTCGATAGTTTTCAGACGTATCGATAGTTTTGATAGTATGGCATAATCTAATAGTACTATCGAGGTGTAACGAGATCTACCCAACCTGTCCACTGGTTGAACTAGCTTAGAGCAAGCATTACCTTTGTCACTGTAGTCACTTTGACCATGGATGTTCTTCCGGACCGACGATGGTAATTTTGCGCCCAAGCTACTTATCTACGTCATATTCAGCCATTCTGAGCTTTCTGTGAAAACTGATCTCGATGTATGGAACACCGAGTTACTCCGAAGTAAACTCTAAGAAAGTACATCTCTTCTCGCTGGAACAGAAATTTCGTTACGCTATTAAGATCGCGTCCTCCGATTTATTTGAAAATGTGTAAGTCCTGGATCTAACAGATTCTCTGCCTATACTTCCGAGTTCGAGGGATATTTTGATTGGAGGGGGCGGTACTTCACATGAAGCGTCAAGGACATTGTTCTCAAAATTGGCTCCAAAATATTTTCTTTAAATGTTCCCTGGAAAAGACTAAATTGTGAAAGTCGTTGAACTCTCTGAATTTTTGGATATTGCAAAAGTTTAACATATTTCGGCGCCATCCTACAACTACAATATTGACGATCGACATTGCTTTTCTTAATAAAATCAGTTTTTCAAAACTAGACCTTGTAAAAATTTTTCAAAATGTGAGTATCAATAAGTTTTTATTGATTGTCTATTTTTCATTGCATAAAGAAAGGTTCCATAAATTATAGACAATCAGATCATGTGATAATAAAATATATTAATACAAAGTTGAAGAAAAACGAAGTTGGAGATTGTCTATAATTAATGGAACCTTTCTTTATGCAAAATGTGAGTAGCTTTTGCTTAATTTTGCATGAAATAAAGACAATTTTTAAAAACAATATTTTCTCAAAACACGAATCAAATTTTTTTCTCGTTTAGTGTGAAGTACGCTTATAAAATGGCTCGGGTGTGATTTCGTAGTACTCTGTGAATTTTCGAAAATTTAAAAGTTGTAAATATAGCAAGAAAGTAGTTGTTGCAGCACGAGAAAGTAGTTGTTGCAGTAAGGTGTTTGATTTTTTAAAAGTTAACATTATCAATGAAGAAAATGTTCTTAGTGGCAGTTTCTAAAGGAAATATCTTTCATGTGGTGTGTCATGTGCCCATTATAGGATTTTTTTTTTTTTTTTGTTCTGAGCATGAATCATGTTTTTGATGTAGCCATAGTATATGGTTCCACATTATCTTTGTGAGTTGTATCACTTCCTCTTCCTGCATGCGGATAACATTCTGCGAGTTCTGTGGCTGTTCGGCGTTCGTTGATTCATCAGTTCACATTCTCATTGTCCGGTCTTTATGATGATCATACAGGGTGTCCGGGGAGGAAACGTCTAAACTTCGAAAATAAGCTCTTAAGACAATTTTAAGTATATTTTGTCTAATAAACTACATGGATATTCCCAATGGATGACCCGCAATAAATACTCAAAAGTTGGTTTCAAAATATGCTTTCTAGGCAAAAATGTGCATTGTAGAAGCATAGAAACACTCAATAAATGTGAAAATTGTGTTAATTGGGTGCCTTTTTATTTCTGGGTTAATTTTTCTTTGTGGTCAAATACGTTCATTTCTTTTGTTAATAATAAACAATTTACATATTTCGGGAGTGCTTCTATGTTTCTGGAATTCAAATTTTTGCCTACTAAACATATTTTCAAACCAACATTTGAGTGCCTATAGTGGCTCAACCATTCGGAATAACCTAGTACTTTATTAGACAAAATATGCTTAAAATTGTCTCTAAGCACCTATTGTCGAAGCTTCGACATTTCCTCCCCGGACACCCTGTATAACGAAATACATGAAGATGCTTGTTGTGTTCGGTGGTAGTAAGGGCTTGAATGCTTAATCCAGGGCTGTCCAACTTCGAAGGGGTTAGGGGCCACATATCAAATTCATGTTAAGCCGCGGGCCGCACCGTAATTTAAGATTGTGTTTACCCTAGCTACTGAGATTATACTGAGATAAATATATCTATATATTTATATATTAGGTACAACTTTTATTAAACACACTTAAATGATGAATGTACATACAACGAGTAAATTAATATATCATTAAATAAAAATAAGATCAATTGTGCAGTTGCATTGTATTTCGGTTGGTATAATAAAATGTTTCAAAGCAGTGGCGGGCCGCCCAAAAAGATTCGGCGGGCCGCATGCGGTCCGCAGGACGCCAGCTGGAAAGCCCTGGTTTAATCCCTTAAAGCATTACGCGTCGGTATCATTCCACATTAAATCAACACAGTTTTAATTAAAATTTTACCCCACCATCACAGATTCAGATGAAATTTGACACATAGTATGAATGAAGAATAAGTATAACTACAATGTTTGGGTAAAATATTTTCCACCCTGTTTGTGAAATACAGCCATGTAAAATTTTACATAATTGGGTTCCCCGAAAAATTTTTAATTGATGTAGAACCTTTCCAACTTAAGATAGAGTTGGAAAAGGTGCAATTTTTTAGCTTTCTCTATGGCCTTTATCTGGTATACAAGTCAATAGGAGTTACGGTTGAAACGTTTTTTCGAATTTGAATTTAAAATTTTGATTTTTACATACATATGACATTTACATTCCATCAACCATCGACTTTTTTATGTCAATGGCGAGTATCTTGGTGATGTGAAAGTTACTGGACTGAGCACTCAACTCATCTTCATATATTATTCCGATCATGCTTACGTATCTCTTAATTGTACCGAAATCCTAATCGGTTTGGAAGAAATGAGTGCCCTCGAACAGGGTAGTAATGAAGATCTTGTTTGAAACGCCCCATGTCGTTTGAACTACTGATCTGACTAACGTGGTTTTTGCACTCAACCCGTTGCAAGTCAAGCTAGTTTTCATCGAAAACGAATTTTCGCGTTTTTTGTGACTGAAGTGGTTTGTGTACTGACCGATTCAATTGTTACAGCTGCAGGGCACTCTGAACATATCAAAAGGCGTCATGGTCAGAAATGACAATTCTGTTCACCTTTTAATTGTACAGAATTCAAATAGAAAATTCTTTTCATTTAAAACAACACTCATTTTCAATCTTTTTAGATATTGAAAAGGCCTTCGACAAAGTTCGGCACGGTGGTTTAATACATAAAATTCATCTCGTAGGTATTCCTACTTATCTTATAACTATTATTCAAAATTTCCTATCTAACAGAACTTTCATAGTTAAATATAATAATTCCTTCCCTCAAAAATTGAATACATCTGCCGGCGTCCCTCAAGGTTCTTGTCTTTCTTCTCTGCTATTCATCTATCCGACATTCCAAAATTCGCTTCTTCTAAATTAGCCCTTTTTGCAGATAATACAGCTTTTATTAATTCACACACTAATTTTCTTCTTCCTAGAAATAAACCTCAAATAGATCTTAGTCGTTATTCGGTGTGGGCCAACAATTGGAGAATCAAAATCAATATGGATAAATGCCAAGCCAAAATATTTAAGTTATGTAAGCCAATAACTCCTCCTCCCCTTGTCATTCGTAACACTCCTATTCCTTGGCTTTCTTCCTCTTCATCTATTAAATATTTAGGTCTCCATCTGGACACAAAACTGAACTGGAATTAAAAATATTATACAAAAAACTACCAATAAAATATATAAACTTAATTCTCTCAACTCAACTCTTAATAATCAACTCTCCGTATTAAAACTGCTAAATTAATATACGCTTCAATTATTAGACCTATTTTAACTATGCTTGTCCAATATGGTCAAATGCAGCAAAATCAAATATACAAAAACTTCAAATTATTCAAAACAAATTCTTTAGAAAAATGATACATGCACCTTGGTTTATCCCCAATACACAAATTCACAATGAACTAAATCTCCCTACAATCCATAATTTGATTAAAAATTATAGTCTCAAATTTTTTAATACTCTTCCTTCATTACACCATGCGCAATTTTTTAATCTTGGTAAAACGTATCCCTTTCCTCGTAGAATTAATTCCAAATTTCCTAAAGATAAATTTCATCCTCCGTAATTTTATTTCTTTTCTCTTCTTTACCACATATTTATCTAATTCTTAAAAATTTACCTTCGTAAATTCTCTTACAGAGATAACTATAACGATAAAGATTCTCTTACAGAGTGTCCATAACGACTGTCCATATATTATAAATTTCAATGCCCTGAAAGACAAATTGTCGAACAGGAAGTAATAAATTAATTTAAAAAATCAACTATTGCAAAATGAGAACTTTCAAAAATAAGTCTTCTAAAAACTGAAACTTTCTAAAAACGCTTAAGAACTATTCTAATATTTTCCGCCTCAACAGCGTCTCAACAGCGTTTTGAAGACGTCGTGAACTGTTTGTGAGAGTGCTGTAAAAGGGACGAATAGGAGAATATCGCTCAGGAAGTGCAGATGGCAAGCGAAGCTGAATAATCAGTTTTACTGACTCGCGATAACTTTTAAATTCTTTTTCATTTCCCAGTCCTTTAGGCTTTGTAAACTGATGATTTTGGGAATTCTGCGATTCCCCAGTTCTTTAACCCTTAATTCTTGTTACATAGCTCAAAAATATTCGTAACATTTGGATAAATGGTTGTATTTAAGTAGCAACATAATTTATAAATTCAGTTATTTTCAAATGCTTAAAATTTCTTGATAAAACTATCTCTTTTTTAATTTATCAAAGCAATATTTCGTTTAATTGTCTTAGATAAACAATATGAAAGGGGAGGAAACGTCGAAACTTGGAAAATAAGCTCTTAAGACAATTCTAAGCATATTTTCTCTCATAAACTATGTGGATATTCCGAATGGTTGAGCCGCTATTAGCACTCAAAAGTTGGTTTGAAAAAATGATTTTAGGCAAAAATATGCATTATGGAAGCGTAGAAACATGAAAATTGTTTATTATTTACAAAAGAAATGAATATATTTGCTCAGACAGAAAAATTAAGCGAGAAATAAAAAAGCAGTCGAATTGTATAAATTGAGTTATTTTTTATTTCTTGCTTCATTTTTTAATATTATTATTATTATTATTATTATTATTATTTTATTAAGTCCTGCGCGTATGGACCCTAGACGAAATCAATTGATTGATTGGTCGTGATTCCGGGTGCGTCAATTAGAGGTAATTAGTCCCGTAAGTGTAGTGCATGCCGAGAGGTGGCGTTGATCTTCTCTCCGCTTGATGTAGAGATCCGGCGCCGACCTACCGTCGAATAGAGTGGTTTTCTCTCAACCAGGTATCTTCCAGCAGCGGGGCACCGCGGCCCAGCAGGGACAAGCATTAAGCTCGCAACCTGTCTCCCGGCATGTGTGGTAGTGTAGTGCTTGTTAGTGTGTGTGTGTGTGTGTGTGTGTGTGTGTGTGTGTGTGTGTGTGTAAGGGATGAGGATAGGACAAGGATGAAGGAGGAAAGATCGCGCGTGGTCCATGGGCCGGGTGTTAGGGTACTTGCTCCGGCATTCGCCTGGTGTTGATCGGAGAAACCACGGAAAACTACCGATCAGCGCAGCCGGCCCCTAGAATTCTCCTCCAGACAGCGCCTGATATCGACCTAACTGATAAACTAGTGTCGAAAATCCTACCTAGGACCTCCCGGTCAGAGGGACTGCAGTGGCATCAGTTGATGCACTGAGCCATCACTTCCGGTCTGACGAAATCGAGGAAGAGGAAGTGAAAAGGAGAAAAGAGTGAAGGAAAGAGAAAGGGCTGGAAAACGCGGAGAGGAGAGAACGGGCAGCTCCCCTTTAACGGCTAGGCGGCGACGCGGGGGCGGGGTGGGGTAGTGCGGTGGCCGTCCGCCAGGCGGCAGCAGCGCGGCGCGGTCGATGGCGTGCACGCCCTCCCCCCCCCCTTGGTGGCGGAGCCTGGCCCTGTTTATGCGGCCCATAAACAACCAGGCGGCTGCCGGCGCGCCCTCGCCCCGCCTCTCCACGCCACGCCACGCCCGCCTCGCCCGGGATGCGACCACGCGCGCGCGCTCACACACACATGCACATACAGACACACACTCTCTTACAACACAACTCTCTCTCACACACACTCTCATACACACTCTCTCACACACTCTCTCACGCACACATTCTCACACTCTCACACACACTCTCACACGCACTCTCACACGCACTCTCACACGCACTCTCACACACACTCTCTCACACATTCTCTTTCACAATCTCTCTCTCACGCACACCCTCTCTCACACACTCACACACACACACTCTCTCTCACACACACTTTTTCTCTTACATACTCTCTCACGCACACTCTCTCACAGACTCACTCTCTCTCACACACACACTCACTCACACACACACTCACTCACACACACACTCTCTCACACACATTCTCTCATACACACTCTCTCACACATTCTCTCTCACATACTCTCTCGTACACTCCCTCACGCACCCTCTCTCTCTCTCTCTCACACACACACACACAAACACACTTTTTCTCTTACACACTCTCTCACATACGTGCACTCTTTCTCACACACACATACTCTTTCACATACATACACTCTCTCACACGCTCTCTCATATACACACATTCACTGTCTTTATCTCTCTCTCTCTCTCACACACACACACACACACGCGCGCGCGCGCGCGCGCGCGCGGAGCGGGCTGAGCTGCGCTGAGTTCTGCGCACGCGCAGTACGGTGTCAGGCTGGTGCACTTTTTGCTTTTCGTTGACAGGTTCTAAAACAGATGAGCGTCGCCGCAGACCGCAGCGCTCCGCGAAATGTTTTCTTCCGCCTGTCACATGGGATGCAGCGCGCCAGTTGCTAATGCCTCAAGGGGTCGTTTTGAGGTTAGGTATGCTTTTCACGAGGGGTTTACTACGTTGCGATATCGTTACTACATATAATGTAAAAATGGACACATCGTGCTGAAAGGCAGACGAGAATTTGTATGTGTCGTGAAATAGATGTAAACGGACAGGCCATAAGTACCCAATTTCAAAGCCCCCTCTCCCCTATTTCATCATGCGACAAACTAAACTTTATTCCTTGAATTAAGCATATTAAAAATATTTCTTTAAAAAGAAGTTTTAAAGTGTACATTTCATGCTTTCCACTCTCATAAATACGCTGGTATCACGCAAGCATTCTCCAGTTGACGGTATGTGAAGAATGATTTGGAGTCAAACGCAAATTAGCCAAAATTTCTAAAATAAAAACGAATAATTTTTTATGTACTTTTGTACGTAGCGACGAGTTGTAAAAAATAGTTTATTATTTCAATACCTGTAATTTGCAAGAGAGAATACACATCCGTCGAAAATGCAATATTCCGGCTGAGATTGCCACCAGACCGTCTCTGACTGGGAGGATCTAGCGAGATAGTGACGGGTTTTGCCACTAGCTACTTTTGAGCGCGGGACACCGGCTACTTTAGACCGCTCACTGGAGAATTCACGACATATTATTTTGAGAATATTAGAGAACAGTGAAACCTCGTCTTAAATGGCAATTTGCTTTGAACAATTTGGAGTCGTTTTTAAGAAAATGGCTATTAAGCGCCACTGTAAATGCGAAATTTGAAACTGTTTTTCACAGAAAATTTATTGAGTTTTCGAAAAAAATTCATTTGAAGCCATTTGAAGCAAGTTAACTTACAGTAGTGTTGACAAATTGCTGGCAATGTGCATATTAATGGAGTCAGAGATCTTTTAAAAAATTACATTTGTGTAATTTTTGAAAAAAACAAATAAGTACCCAAAAATGACGTCACAATAAACCTTTACGTCACAATAAACAGTGCAATGAACACTATCCCTTTGAAAGCTTTGAAGAAAAACTTTGTAGCCATTTACGAGAAAATGGCGTTTGAGCGTTTCTGAAAATGACGAATTTTGAGCTACTTTTCAAACAAATTGGTTGAGTTTTCGAGAAACATTAGAAGACATTATTTAAAGCACATGTACCTATAAATATAATAATGTGAACAAATAGCCGATAATGTAAATATTAACGATGTGAGAGACAAGTCAAAAAAGTTACTTTTTGCATTAAAAAACAAAACTATAGAGGAAACTGATGTGTTTATCATCAGATAGGGTACATTTAGCACAATTCGTACAAAAGCTTTTAAGAAACAATTTGGAACCAGTTTTGAGAAAATCTTGTTTTTGTAATTTTTTTAATATTGCACATATTGCACGCAATACTGCGCCAAAACTACTAAGAGTTTCAAAAAATGTACATGACCGTAATGAAATCGCATTATGGATAATAAATTTCACTTCAAGGAAAAATCTCTATCTTTAATTTTGTAGTTGTAGGAAGACGCCGAAAAAAATGCAGACTTTTCCAATTTTCGAAAATTCAGAGTGAAACCGTGAAAATCCGACCTATGCCCCCTTTATAAATGCATTTTACTCTATTCTTACAAGAAATTTAAAGAAAAAAGTTGGAGCCGTTTTTTAGAAAAAATTGAAAATTGGAGAGCTTCATGTGAGGTACCCCCAAAAATTAATGAATGTTTTTCAAAATCTCAGAGCTTCGATTCAGGCCAGATCGATAGGGTTCAACAGTTTGGAAAAAATCGTAAACATAGTTTAGACGCTAGTATTGTTCACATACACCGGAGGTCGTTTTGAAGAATAAAACTTTTTCGGTATCAAGGGACTCCAAAACGTGTATTTCAGTTGAAATCTCGAAATAGATTTTCCGCAACATTACATAACTTTCTTTACACGACTTATATTACTCTTCGTATATACATATGTATACGGGAAAGTAAGAAGTACAGCAATAACAAACTCTCTAATATTTTTCAAATATCTGAACTCTAGCTGAACTTTCTTTCAGACCAAACTCATCAAGGTTGAAAAATAATATAAACGAGTTTTCTTCGAAGAATATGAGCTTACAGTATAATCCCGATATTTCGCACTAATTGGGGGCGTGGTCTGTTCAGATTCGGAAATCCGAAAAAATGCACCGTACATATATTAATACATCTATAGGATTACCAGATACACTGCAACAAAGCGTGCTATGTGAGAAAAATAGCAACGTAGCATAGCGATCACATAGGATCACCAAGTAGATTCTATTCCTTACAGCAAACGTTTACCGATTTTCCAAGTTCCTCCAAAATTACTGCTACAAAAAACATGTTTTATACACCGTAGTTACCAGTGCAATAAACGTTTCATTTCAACTTGTGTGTCAATAATTAGTTGTGTAGTTCTACAGCAATTATAAAATCCTTTCTTTACACTATAAATATGCATTTTATTTATTTTATTTTTTCCTCTATTCCAAGTTTTGTTCGAATTATCCGAAATTTCGAATTAGCGGGGTTCAGTTTAGCCAGGTTCTACTGTGTTATAGCTTTATTAATGACAAAACCTGTGATCATTTAATTTATTATTCAGTTTTGGTAAATGCCCTAATCTTTTTATAATGTTTTTCCCAGTCAATTTTCAATGAATTGATAAACAAGACCTCAGTAAATTTCAATCCCTCTACCCGATTATTAATGTTAGAGATTGCTAAACTATTTACTTATACTATTTTAGATTCATTGATGTTAGAGATTACTTAAAACGCAATGTGTATGAACACCGATAATATTTGAGGGATGACGTCGTTGTTTTAATTTTGAACAGTGATCTTTGGAAACCTGGATGTTTCGCTGGAGATTTCGCACCTGTAGTTAGGAAAAAATGTCGCCATTGGACATATGAAAACAGCCAAATTGGACGCTGATAGTTTCATTCAAATCGGACGCTGATAGTGGCGAAACGCGGTAACACCTCAAGTTCTTTTCAACCCTTGCACTTTCCTTAGTATTTGCAGCTTTTCGGCTGCCAGTCGTTGGGGAAACATGCATTGCGTAGATGAATTCGCAGAACTGTGGGTGTTTTGACAATTTCATTCTTCGCTCGCGAAACACACACACGCGCGCGCGCACACACACACAAAAACACACACACTTAACCCCTCCCCCCACCTACCCACACACTCAGACGTCTGCTGGCAAGCACTGTGACGTGTATTGTCTGTGCCTTTACAATGATTCAGCCAATTAACTACATGTGAACTTGACTGGCTTTCTCTTTTCATATTTCCCTCCCATAATTCCGACCACAAGAGAACGTATAGCATCATTCAACTGTTTTCATATTTCCCTCGTAACCACGGTCCATTCAATCCAGATAAGTTATGAAAAGCATATCGAGCTCCGTTTCATCGGCAATAACAGCTAATCAGTAAAAATTTAAATATTTTGTTAGTTGGATAGTTGCAAATTACAAGAACGATATCATTCGTAAATGCAGTACACCGGCTGAGATAGCTCAGAGCAGTGCCTCAAGCGTACACGCAAATCTGCTGTTTGGCTGCGAGTGGGTGGGAAATATACATTGCGCAGATGGATTCGCAGAAAGAAGATGTTTTGACAATTTCAGTCTTCTCTCGTGAAACGCACACACCCACACTCAGGGATACAAACACCCACTGAAACCTGCTAGCAACCCTCGCTGACATTTGTGTGTTTGTAATGATTGAGCCACTGCAGAAACAGAATGCATTACGCTGGTTCAATTCCTTTCAGTTGTTTTGTAATGGAAAGATGAAAGAGATGTACTTTCAATACTTGACTATAGAGCTGCAGTGGAAGGTCAGGTGGAGATCATTATGAAGCTGATAAATTGTCCCGCCTCTCTAGAGTACTACTATACACTATGGAAAAAATATCTTATAGCTTGATTACTAAAAAAGCAATGTGTAAAAACACGGATAAAATACTGGATACGATACTCATAATAAGAATGCCTAATCTGCAGGTTAAAATTTTCCTTACACGTCAGAATCAAAACAAATGTATTGCCAGGATCCAACAAATTCTTGAGACTGCAGAAATGATCGCCTTGAGAACGGCTCGTACTTTCTCGCCCGTACTTACACGCAAATTACGCGAACCCCCCCCTCAAATGTTCGGAAAATTGTACACGAACTTATTTCAAATCTGTCTTTAAGGAACTGATTTCGTTACGGGAAAACATCTCTATCGTTAATATTTTAGTTGTAGGAAGGCTCCGAGATTTTACTCAAATTTTCGCAATTTAAAAAAAAACTGGGTGTGGCCGAGAATGAGCCATGTCTCTGGGTGGGTAGGTGCGTGAAGGGGTGGCCATGTGTCTGGGTGGGACGGAGAAGGGAGGGACGGGCAGGGAGGCGGTGTGGCTGGGTGGGACGGAGAATGAGCTGTGTGTGGGTGGGTGGACGGATCCGTGCAGGGAAGGCCGTGTGTCTGGGTGCGACGGAGAATGAGCTGTGTGTCTGGGTGCGGGAGGGACGGGCAGGAGGGTCGTTTGTCTGGATGGGACGGAGAATGAGCTGTGTGTCTGGGTGCGACGGAGCATGAGCTGTGTGTCTGGATGGGACGGAGAATGAGCTGTGTCTGGGTGCGACGGAGCATGAGCTGTGTCTGGGTGCGGGAGGGACGGCCAGAGATGCCGTGTGTCGGGGTGGGGCGGAGAATGACCTGTGAATCTGGCCGGGCAGGGGTTGCTACTTGTGTGGGAGGCGGTGTGCATGGGGGAGGTCGGTTTTGTCTGGGTGCGGCGGAGAATGAGCTGTGTGTCTGGTGTGTGTGGGCGGTGCGTGCAGGGAAAGCTGTGAGTCCGGGTGAGGCGGGAGAATGAGCTGTGTGTCTGGGTGTGTGTGCGGGTGCGTGCAGGGGAGGCCATGTGTCCGGGTGGAGGAGAGAATGAGCTGTGTGTCTGGGTGTGTGGGCGGGTGCGTGCAGGGGAGGCCGTGTGTCCGGGTTGGGAGGAGAATGAGCTGTGGTGTCTGGGTGTGTGGGCGGGTGCGTGCAGGGGAGGCCATGTGTCCGGGTGGGAGGAGAATGAGCTGTGTGTCTAGGTGTGTGGGCGGGTGCGTGCAGGGGAGGCCGTGTGTCCGGGTGGGAGGAGAATGAGCTGTGTGTCTGGGTGTGTGGGCGGTGCGTGCAGGGGAGGGCCATGTGTCCGGGTGGGACGGAAGAATGAGCAGTGTGTCTGGGTAGGTAGGTGCGTGCAGGGGAGGCCGTGTGTCCGGGTGGGAGGAGAATGAGCTGTGTGTCTGGGTGTGTGGGCGGTGCGTGCAGGGGAGGCCGTGTGTCTGGGTGCGGCGGAGAATGAGCTGTGTGTCTGGTGGGTGTGTGGGTGGGTGCGTGCAGGGGAGGCCGTGTGTCTGGGTGGGACGGAGAATGAGCTGTGTGTCTGGGTGGGTGCGTGCAGGGGAGGCCATGTGTCCGGGTGGGACGGAGAATGAGCTGTGTGTCTGGGTGTGTGGGCGGGTGCGTGCAAGGGAGGCCATGTGTCCGGGTGGGAGGAGAATGAGCTGTGTGTCTGGGTGGGTGCGTGCAGGGGAGGCCATGGGTCTGGGTGGGCGAAGAATGAGCTGGGTGTGTGGGTGGCTGCGTGCAAGGGGAGGCCGTGAGTCCGGGTGCGGCGGAGAACGAGCCGGGGAGGGCGAGGTCGCCTGCGCCAAGCGCCGGCCGGGACGGAGGGTCGCGGGCGGTGGGGCCTAGAAGCTTCCAGCCGCGGGCGGGGCGAGCCGGGCGGCGGAGGGGCGGGGCGGGGCGTGACGTGGCAGGGCCGTGGCGGGTCGATACAGCCCTCGCTCGGTCGCCGCCCCCGCGCCGTCTGGGCCCCCGGAGCGCTCGCCCCCCCGCCCCGCCCCGCCCCGCCCCGCGCCGCTCGCTGGCGTGGAGCGAGAGGCCGCGAGGAAGCACGGGTCGAAGCCGGCCGCTGCGACTGCGACCAGGAGGACCAACGCTCAATGATTCTCCACACTAGCCACAACGCGAGGGCGTGGAGGAGACTGCTGCCGACCTGCTTTCTGGGAATGATGCCGTTTATTTATATTATGTGGGTGGAGACGCTAGCCTAGGTAGTAAACCTAAAGTAATTCCAACCTTACAAACTACTATTACATTTCTCGCTACTTTTGTACATTAATTATACTATTGCACTTATACTCTAAACTTGCATACTTGCAAACTAAACTTCCATTAGATTATAATTTCGCTGGGGCTGCTGCAACTCCAACCAGGAGATCCTACGCTTCTACTCCTTGCGTTGGCTGATTTTTCACAATAGTCTCATAGCTGGGTCGAATTCACCCATTGCACTATCGTAACGCCAATTAACTGTACATTATACCTGTACAACACATTACCCCACTATTATTTCGAATTATATTTAGGTACTTTTCGTTGACAGGCAAAAATTCTCAAGTAAAATAAAAAACACTATAATCTGTGGAGGCTCACCCTGACTGGTGGAACGGTAGAAACATATTATGTATTTCAAATAAGAAAAGTAGTTATTCCACTTACATCTTTTGTTCGTATTTTGTAGACCAGTTACGAAAGAAGTTATAGTATTTTCATAGGTGTTTATTCATTTATGAAGAATCAATGTGAAGCTAGATGTGAAGCTAGAATCAATCTGAAGCTAGCTTCTTCTTCTTACTATTTAACTATATTTCTTTTCGCTTCTTCGAAAGGAAATTTTATACTATTGAAGGTTTATTAAGGTATTCGACTTTCCCTCCATAACGAAGAAACGTTCGACTGTAAATAATAAATGAAAGAAATGTATCTACATCACCAGAAATTCTATTAATTAACGTTCGATTGTTTGCTCCGTGAGCTTTCTCTCTGTCCCTGTTTCCTTGTTTAAAACTTTCTTGAATCGACACCGTATGATCACCTATATAGCAATATCTGAATTCCCGGTATTATTAAGCTCGACGGTATCATTCTATTTTTAATCAACTTACAAATTAAATGAAATTCGACTAAATGCCCCGACGGTTTCATATTCAGACACGCAATTAAAAACTCTCTTTCATTCTTTGTATAATAAAACACAGTCAAATAAATGAAGCCGATATTTTTGTTGCGTAGAACCACAAAATAAATTGCAGGTTTTGAGGCGATAACAGAGCATCCACAGCAAACCTCGTGTTATTTGAAAATGTTAATATGTCGAGTTTGGGGAAAGTGTGGTTCACCTTGCACTATTCAACATAGATGATCATGAAAACTCGTCATTGTTTTGTATTTTATTTAAAAATTGAAATTCTTTAAGTACTTAATCCTTCCTCTCTTTTTTAAAAGTGCAGCTACTGTCGTGTAATATCCATAGTCAAATGATTTTTGCTTGAGTCAAATGATTTTTAATCACGATGTGACAAATGACTCGTGCCCTCACTACTCCGTGCTGGTTGTAAAGCCAAACGAACGAAAGGCCTTACTTGTTTCTTAATCTCGGTACACACGGTACAGTTTTCGTGCGGATTCTCTTACAGTTTCTGTTCAAAAACTTCAAGATCTCAAACTAGAAGTATAAAAGCCAAAAGTCGCGCATACACAGTCAGTACGTTTTCTAGCATGATTCGCTACAAGCCCCCGTTAGTGGGGTCTAGCCACAAACCACTGAATTGCTCCGTCCATATATTTTCAGCACTAGAATTTCTGTGCGTGCGTTCTGGCTGTGATCTTTATTTAGGAGTAACTAACCATGAGGAGCATAGAGAATAAAAATAGGAAGGCAGGAATAAATAAATAAAAAATAGGAAAGAGGAAGTTTATCACAATATATCACTTCTCACAATCGCTCCTTGACACACCTAACCACAAAATCGAAATGGCCGATTTCCGTCGCGTCGGGTAAACAAACCCGTTAGTGAACGATTCTTCCACTAGAGGCGCTTGAGTCAAACTCTAAGTAGAGTCCCTAGATACAGGGACTCTACAGGATCTAGGGACTCTAACTGTAAGCTTTTCTGCATGGAAAATTACGAACATGCTCAAACGTGTTCATGCAGAAAACGTGCAGCCTGGACTGCACGTTTTCTGTACGTGCAATCTGCACGAAAGCTCTACCGTGTAGACCGGGCTTTAGGAAGCGGTTAAAAGTGTGTGACGCAATGGCCCGCTTGCACTGTCCATGAAACGGGAAAGCTTTGGGCTCCTTGTTCGTGTGACATGCAATTCCTCCAATGTAGGCCTGGATTCAGGGCCTCGCACCCATTAACCCGTAACCTAGACATGCGAACTGTTTCGCCCTAGCTTGGAGAAGGGGTATTCTTTACCCCTTCAACAAATGAATGTTCATTCGATTGGTAATTTCGCGTTTTCGGGCGCGAGGACTGCTAAGGTCGTTAGTTCCGTAAGTGTAGTGCACGTTTTCCCCTCGGGAGGTGGCGGTGATCTTCCCCCACTGGATGGCGAGATGTGGTGCCGACCTACATATCGGATATCCATCCACGTATCTCACCAGCGTGGCACCGCGCCAGGTGGGACAAGCTCTCAACTGGTCTCCCGGCATGTGTGGTGTTGTACCGCATGTGAGTTTGTGTAAGTGAGGGGTGAGGATAGGGTAAGGAAGAGGCAGGAAAGATCGCCCGCGGTCCGTGGCCCGTTTGTTAGGGTACTGCTCCGGCATTTGCCTAGAGTTAATCGAAGAAACCAGGGAAAACTATCGATCAGAGCAGTCGGCCGGTAGAATTCACCTCCAGACAGCGGCTGAATTCGACCTAGCAATGAAGGTAATGCCCAAAATATTCGTTCAATAGACCTCAGAACTTTTGTCAATAAAATTATGTATCTTATTTACTGAGAACTGTCTAAATATTTTTCATATCTTGCTTGACATCGCCATTGTTCGTTTATGCGCTGAAGTTGAAAATATTGATAAATTCCTAAATTTGAAACTCCATCTTTAGAATACTTGTTGGAATGTGTATATCTCAATGTACTCACTCCAATGTGCTTGGAAATGTTTTTCAGCCACGACCAAAAGAACTACTAGTAAAATTCCTCTTGCTCCCCTTCCTATGGTGATGTTGAGTAAACTAATGTAAAGAAATCAACTGCTGATATTCTTCAAAAAGCTCCGGGTGCATACGGTAGGTTTCAATATATTATCAGTAAGTACAATCACATGTCGGGACACTACAAAGCAAATCACATACTGCATTTGAAAGGTCGGCGCATCTTTCATAGATTGTATCTTTTCTCCAAGATATTAAGTACAGGTGTGTACCTACTTTCTTTTCTCATAATATTTCTTGTCTTAGAACAAGATTTCAGAAATTCTTGGTTTTACATAAAGCAACACCAGATTTTACATTAATGTTTTCCTAATAGCTATGACCAGTACGTGGAAAAATCTTCCAGTAAATGTTACAAAATGTAAAACACGGAGAGTCAGTACATACAGAAGGAGAATCATACAGAAATATAGTGCAAAAAAAAACTTTTAAGTACTATATTTCTGAGCTGTTATGTTATGATCTAAAAGAATGTACTTCAAAATTCCAGGGTAAAATGTAATATTTTATATCGCATTTCAAAGATAGTTTTTCTTTCACTTATCTCTTCAGTTTGTTCTTAGTTTAAATTAGTATCGTACAATTACTTAAGGTTAAGTACATATGATAATCTTTCTTTTAAGTTTATCTTAATCAAACTCATTACTGTTTTACAAGTCATGTATTTGACTGATGGCGTCTTCTTTCCCTTAGTTCATGACGTTTGTAAATTAGAATTTGCCTAAACCGAACCGGGTGGTTGTGTGCATCTCATGTCTTTTTTGTCTTTTAATTATTCTTTAAACATTTATTTTTATGTCCACATTTAACACATATAGCCAAAATTAATATTTTTAAACTTTTTTTGGCACGTATTTGGTGTTTTCTGAATCAGAACATCAAATCTGAATCAAACATATTTTAATGTGTTCCACAATTTTGAAAAAAAACTTTTAATCAGTGAAGCACGTCTGATTTCCTGTCAGTGCAGCATCTCGGGACCTCTTCAGCGCTATTTGGCAACGCCGCAGGTAACCGGTTGACCTGCGCACAAGTTGAAACAGCCTTTTGGAGAACGATTGCGTTGGTGTCTCTGCTAAAATGTGTACTCCACCTTCAGGGTTCAATAAGTCTCCCCAGCCATTCAGCACCAAGCCAGTTTTTGACTAACCGCTTTCAATGCGGCGATTCCTTCAGAGAGTGCCTCTTGCCTTTCTATGACGAAATAAAATCTGTTCTCTCTAGGCATTTGTGGATGTCTTTAGAGATTTGAAGTTGCAGCCGTTTCAAGGTCTTGCCGTAAAATCTGTATGCCAGACCCTCCTCCTCTGGCAGACATGTTCCAGACCACGAGGAATTCGGATCAACCTGAGTTTGAGCTCAAGATGGGAAAGGGAAGACAGCGCAAGCTCTGCTGCCGTTACCCACTGCAGGGCTGTTGAAATGCGCTACCCACATGACAAGCCCAGGGCCAGCGCTTATCTTCAGCCCCCTGGTTCATTTCTAATTCACAAATCCACCAAGAGCTTCAAGTACCTCTCCTCTCAGAATTCATCTCGCAAACCTCTCAAAAATATTACTCTCTCCTCGCAGCATGTCCTAACACTCCAATATTCAATCTCGGCCAAAACGCACATTATCCATCACGCATTCGATCCAGATTTCCCAAAGATCTCTTTCGCCACCCTGATTCAAAAGATCATATGCCCCTTTTCACACAAACACCCTTCCTCCACTTCTAAACAGTAAATTCAAAATTTCCCTTCGTCAAGTTATTCAAATGCGAAATTTTAAAAATAGTGGAGGGTTTCACCGAGACCCGCCTTAGGATGGCCCCGTAAATTCATTGCATGTAACATTGTACCCGTCAAAATCCCCGAAAGACGAATGTCGAACGGGAAGAAAATAAATATTTTTTTTAAAAAGTGCTTATCTTGGAGCAAAAGCTGTGGCCCGCTGCTGGTCAGTCAATCCAAGGGGAAGCACAGTTTCCATCGCTGATAGAGGGGAATATTGTTTAGTCTAGTGAAATGGAATGGCACGCAGGCCAACTCTTTTGTCTTCTGGCAAACTGAGTAGTTACGCTTCGAATTCTATTCATTGATTAGAGTGTACTATTGTATTAAAATCTAGCTTTGCAGGTCACTCGATGTGCCAACGAAAAGTAATCTAAACCTCATTTGGAATTGATTGTGTTTGTAAAACGTCGATGTTTTTGGTTTAGTGGTGAAATGTCGTTGGCATTTAAAATTAAATGATCACAGGTGTTGTCATTGCCAACAATGTTATTTATTTTAAGAGCAGCTTTCGATGGCTTAGCCATCATCATCATCAGTTTTCTGCTGTCTGGAAGCCACGAAACGACTACACCTGGTAGTCGTTTCGTGGCTTCCAGACAGCAGAAAACTGATGATGATGGCTAAGCCATCGAAAGCTGCTCTTAAAATAAATAACATTGTTGGCAATGACAACACCTGTGATCATTTAATTTAATTTAAGTCGATGTTTTTGTAGAAACATCGACATTTTAAACATCGATGCATTAACGCCGATGTTTTTTAACATCGATATTTTGTTTATTTTCCGATGTTTTGTTTCCGAATGATCACAACACTGTAATGATCCCAACAGTGTAAAAGTTCCCATGATCACAACACTGTAAAAGTTAAAATATGAAATAATAGCTGATTGTACCATTGTAGTTCATGTGATGGAACCTGGAAAGAGTCTGTACTACTTTCATCGACCAAACACACTCGCCCCAGACGAACTACGTTCCCTTGTATTTCCTCTTTCTTCGTATTCATTTCGCGCATTGAGATCTCAGCAAGAAATTAGCTTTGGGCGAAGGGTCTGCCCCTTCTTCTAGTTTAGTTTAGTTTAGTTTAGTTACCCTCTTCTCATACCCTTATTCGGCGAATTGATAAACACGAACACTCAAATTAAAATTAAATGCACCCAAATTTTATATGAGAGGTTACTAAAGCAGTCTGAAAACATCGATGCAACTGCTTTCATCTTTTCTCATTCGAGAGAAAGGCTGTAGCGGCGTGGTGCCGTATCCACCTACCGCACAAGTCTGCGCGCAGGGTGACCCTAGCGCAGAGGCGCAAAGGATGGGCAGTTAGGGTAGCAAAAGCGTTGCGTGCTGGTTCAGGACTCATGAGACAGGCTTTTAGCCTGTGACGCTGTATGAACCTTCGCTGCAGGCTGCAGGGCACCACGTGGCCCCAGACGGGGCGGCCCGGCTCTATTTGTTGCTCTATTATTTTGTTTTTTCAAAAATTACACAAATTAAATTTTTTTAACTTGTATATCACGTCGTTAATATATACATTAGTGGCGATTTGTTTACATTATTCTATTTACGAGTACATGTGCGTTAAATAATGTCATACAAAGTTTCTCGAGAACTCAACCATTTTCTGTGAGAACTACCTCAAAATTCCGCATTTTCAGAAACGCTCAAACGCTATTTTCTCAAAAATGGCTTGAAATTTTTTCTTCAAACTTATCGAACTGATAGTGCTAATTGCACTCTTTAATAGGATATTTTAAACTTAATGTACGTAAAATTTATTTTGAGTTTTTTTTAAATTACACATATGTAATTTTTTTTAAACATCTCTCACACCGTTAATATGCACATTACCAGCAATTTGTAAACACTGTTGTATTTTGTGAGTGTATGTGCTTCAAATTACTTCGAATGGCGTTTTTCGAAAACTCAAAAATTTTCTGTGAAACAGCTTTAAAATTTCCCATTTTAGTTGCGCTTAAACGCCATTTCTTAAAAACAGCTACAATTTTTTAAAAGAAAATTGCCATTAAGGACGAGATTTTTGTGTTTTTTAATATTTTAAAATTAATATTTTCGTTCTACCATTAGAAAACCAAAAATTAAGAAAATGTAAAAAAAAAATGTACTTTGGCCGGCAATACATAGCAGCTGGCAAGAGTATGTGGCAAGTGCGAATAGCTAGCCCAGACCTAAGGAAACAGAAAACTAATACGAGAAAATCTGTGCCATTCTGTAGCACCACTAGTTTGAATCCTGTGAACCGTCCAGTTTGCCCAGTTTTCCTGATCCATTGAGCAAATGCTGAGATAGCCCCTGTTTTGCTTCTGGACGTAAATGTAGCTTCACTGTGCGCACGTTTTGTTGAGGACTTCTTTTGCTTGTAGTGGTAGGAGCAGAACTGAGGCTAATTACTATTTTGGTAGCAATGCAGAAAAATCATATCAGCAGTTCATTTACTGTTGAAATTGATTTTCTATAACTCGGGAACAAAATTTTTCTAATTTATATTTTTCTAAAATAATATTTTTTCTATTTTTTCAAATGTTGCTAATTTCGCTTTTTTTTCTTTCTGAGCCCCAAGAAAATGTGAGCAGATAATCTCTTCCCCCCATACGTCTTTACAGTTTTTACTGATTTTTTTGACCAAATAAATAAACAAAAATGAATTAGGGCTCAAGAAAATGTGAGCAGATAATCTCTTCCCCCCCATACGTCTTTTACAGTTTTTACTGTTTTTTTGACCAAATAAATAAATAAAAAAGAATTGGGCCTCAAGAAAATGTGAGCAGATAATCTCTTCCCCCCATACGTCTTTTACAGTTTTTTACTGATTTTTTTGACCGAATAAATAAATAAAAATGAATTGGAGAAGCAACAGAAAGAGAGATTTTTAAGAAGAAAGTGTTAGAAATGGAAGATTCCAGGACAGGAAGGAAAGAAGACAGGATCAAAATGGTCCGAGGAGAGAAAAGTAATACACAGCGAGAAGATGAAAGAGTACTGGAGGAAGAAGAAAGGAGGACAAAGGAAGAAGCAATGAAATTGGTGCGTGGTCCCTAGATGACCCAAGCGAAAGAAGAAGAAGAAAAATGAATTGGGCCTCAATAATCGCGCAATTATCTCGGCTAAAAGTATTATTCTTTCATGAAGAACATGAGGGTTCAGGGCAGGAATTTACAGCTAATTTACCTTGAAAATATATTTTATTATATAGGAGCGAATATTTTGTCAACAAAACTCGAAAAAAAACCTCTCTTTTCTGTATTCAAAATTCGACTAGAATATGGTTTAGGATAGAGACCACAGAATTATGAAAACGTGCACAAAATTCACTTCTCCCCATAGCTCGTCACACGCAGTTTTTAACTGTTTTTGACGTAAATAAATAAATAAAAAGAAAATGTGCCGGATAATCTCTTCCCCGCGTACGTCAAATACAGTTTTTACTGGTTTTTTTTACCAAATAAATAAATAAAATAAATGAATAAACCGCCCGTGGTCTCTGGTGGGAAGACGTCCGCTGCAGGCCGGAGCGCGGGCTGCAGGGCGGAGGTCCAGCACGAGGCGCCACGCATTCCCGGCCGCGCGCCGGGTCGGCCCGGGCGGGGCGGCGGCTGCTGCTGCTGCAGCATCGATCTGCCCCCGGTGGGCGGGGCCGCGGGGCGGGGGCGGGGTGGCGCGTGAGAGAGTGGGGCCGCCGGGGTCGAGGCTACGGCGCCGCCGTACTCGCCACCCCCACTCCCCCACCCCCACCCCCACCCACGCCGCGTCACACGACGGACGGCGACGCGCTACTTTAACCAGTTTATGCCCAATGCCCCACAAATGCGGCAGGCAACTTCAACCGGCCGTTTTTTTTTTCTGTAGCAAATGTCTTATGTTGCGAATTTTATTTTCTCGGTAGACATACACATCCGAAACGAAACATATGAGGTTGCGATGTTCCTGAATGCTTGATGCCGGTTTAGTGCTCACTGAATCTGAATCAGTGAGAGCCGAAGCCGATATCTTCAGTCGAAATGGGTAGTTTCGCTGACAATCAGCGAATATGCGAACCTTTTCATAACGACCGCCAGCATTTCACTGGTCGTCAGTGGTAAGAGGGCCGCGCCACCATCGCTCACTGATCGTTCAGTCGTCACGTACAATTAGTTGTTACACATTTCACTGATTCTGTTCGGGCCCACAGCAAAGCAGAAATAAATACGTTTATTTCACAAGCAAGGCAGAACAGTTGAATTGCGTAATCGGCAGAGCGCGGCCGTTGACCGCTGAGATCACGCATCGCCTTCACATCCGTTGTTCTGCCAATTCTCCAACGGACGGGCGTGGCCGCTCGTACGTGTCCGCCTGCCCATCTCGCCCCATCAGCTTGGTCCGTTGGAGGAGCAACGGACAAAAAAAAACCGCCAGATCATTGCAAATCCAGATCAAATGGCCAATGGTAATTGGCCATCGCCATCCCCACCTCTGCCGCGCGTGAGAGCCCTTTCCTAACGTCTCTGCCCCAACCGAATTCGGCTTAACCGACTTCGGTAGTTCGCATAAAGACACCGTGCAAGACAGACGCGTGTGTTCAGGGCTCCGCGCGTAAAGCGTGTAAATAATGTATAATCGTGCAAATGAGCTGCATACGGCTCGCACATAAATTGTTTAATCGTGGCAGTGCACGCTTTAATTGTGTCTGTCGCTCTTCCGTGGGTTTGCGCCCGCAATTTTGGTTGAACTGTGTAACTCGCGGCTGCTTCTGGTCAGCGCAAGGTAGCCACGGCGGTCCAAGGTGTCACTACAATAACTACGCTTGGACAGGTGTATTAATACACCAAGAGAAATTTTCATCTTAATTCTGTGCTTCTTGTGCATTTACTGTGTGAATACTGTACATTTACTTATTAAATATTGTTTGTGCTGGAAACTTGCTCGTATATGCATCCTGCACTCCTGCGCCAATCCCAAGAGCTATCAAAGGGTTTCGGGACTACTGTACTTCAACAATACAGTCCATTCATACAGTCCACTCATGAACATTAAGTGTATAGTAGCCCCGAACAGATTCAAACAGTGAAGTTTCACTGATTCAAAAAGTGGTCCCAATTTTCACTGATTTGTTCAGCTCAATTCACTGATTGTCAGTGGCAGGGTTATAACTGACACCATCAGTGAATAGTCACTGTCAATCAGCAGTTTTTTACTGATTCAGACAGAGAGTGGACGACGCTAAAGCCTTGCACGCTCCTGGCCAATGTATACAAGTGACTTGTGTCGGTTCGAATCCTTATCTGAAACCGTTCTTAGCTGTCGTATGCCCGTGGTAATGGCGGAAGGAGATGCCGATGTAAAACAAACGGGGTGGTTGGTGTGCACCAAAGTTGACAGCGCTAAGGTTGGAGCGCTCTAATAGTATATTTTGATAACATAACGATTATTTAGCAATGAAAGTTTTTGGCGGCGGCGATGGTGTATCGGTTAGCGTAACGGACTGCTGTACAAACCCCTGCGGTTCAAACCCGATCGAAGCCGTGGATTTTTAGGGGCGAAAAAATCCTTCGTACGCCTTCCTTCGGAGGGGAAGTAAAGCCGGCTGTCCCATGTTAGTAGATTTACTTGAATGTAAAAGATACTCAAGCCTAAATGACGCCTCTGAGCTAAATTCAAATCGCCTGTTTCGAAAGAAATACCTTCTTTCCGCTAGTTGGTGAAAGGAGCGTAGCGAAATTTGCGTGTTCAGACGGAAGAGCAGGCCTCATGGCCTGAGTCTCGCCACGTAAAATAAGGCATCAATTCAATTGAAAGTTGCAAACACGTGTCACCAGATATCGCCAGCAATTGCCCTGCACGAAAGGGTGAGACGACAGTCGGAGCGCTTAGCGTGTGGTGAATTCAACTCCTGCGTACGTGAGTTAAATACTTGGGAGGTGTTCCACAAGGTGTGGTTTCGGGGTACTGGTTCAAAAGATATTTTGCTCGCTCGATGAATAGGATTTGTCAATTTGTTTCCTGGAAATGAGATAGGAGTGCTACTGGAGTTCCCTAAACCTTATCTACATTCATTTAAAATAAGATTTTTTAAAATTTTTATGTACTGTTTAACGCCAAAAATGGCTTGCGACTGAGAAAACTGCTTTCGACGTGCTGTGGCGAAGTGACGTGGCGTGCTCTGGCGTATGCGTCTCTACCACGCACCCCCAACTCCATCCCACCCAACATCCCCGGCCTCCCAGTCCTCAGGAAACCCAGCCTCAACCCACCCCTCACCATCCATTTCCGTAATTTTTTTTATTCATGTTGAAAGTCTGAAAACGCTTCCTTTTTCATGAAAAATGTTTCGTTTCGTGCATCGAAAAGTCTCTGCAAATTTTTTGGGGAAACTGACAAAAGGAAACTTGGGTGATAATGTTGAATTTCATTTCTGATGTCTCTTTTTTTGTTGTTGCTTGATTTTTGCTGTTTTGAATTGATATCGTTATGAACATTCGATGCACTTTATTACAAGTATTTGTTATAATTTCAGTTATAACAGTATCTGTGGCTGTGGATATGCTAGCAGGTAGTTTGAATCCGTGTGTTTGAATTACCCGATGAACAGTTAGTCACCCTGGCAACGATTCGTTAGATTTATTTCTTCGTTTACGTCATTCCTTCTCGTTTGTCTGTGTAGTGGTGAGTGTTAAGTTATTCGTGTTTGAATTGCGGGCAGTTTAATATTCAAACTAATAGTGAAGTTTAATTTAAAAAAGCCGGAAAATCTCCAAGAGAAATTATATGTTTTCAGTGAAAATTTAAAGGCGCAATTCCCATTTATAAAAGAAACTACTGACTATTCAAATGATAAAATGAAATCTGATATCTACCATGAAGTATTAAACGTTTTTTAAAGTCTTGGTTTCATAATTGTCAGTCCATTTCTGTCATAACGCATTTTTTTAAACGCACTCAAAGAAGCAAATTATTCCTGTGTTCACAAAGTATTCTGAATAGTGGTTGATAGTTTTATACGAGATCCCACTCCCCAACAATAAATTTGTGTTGTCCCGATTTTTCGTTTTAAAAATGTGGGATCCCTTTGCTAGAGTGAAAAGGCAGCGCCGTTCTGTAGTCTTTACTCAGCTTCTGCCTCTTTACGGGATTCTATATTAATTATCGACTGTTCCAAACCGTTCCCTGAATTGATGCCTTTGAAAGGCCTTTTGTATTTAAAAGAAGTCGTCTGTGATGAATCAAGGATTGAAACAAACGCGAAGTGGAGAATAAAAGAAAGCAATGAGAGAATTCTCTGAGCTAAAATGAAAGAGCTTGCTGAATCGGAAAAAAATTATCTCGTTTCTGTTATATTCTTAAACTTCGCCTGCAATTAAAAGCAAACGGCAAACAATAGGCTTGTATTCATCTGTTAAAACAGAAGAGAAAGGATTAAAAAGTTCTTGATTTATTCGTGGGATGCCAATGATTGAGAAGGGGGAAAGTTTTTGTCAAGGAATTATTGAATTCAAACAGGCACACTCCGTGATACAATTACAGGTTTTTGACAAACGTGATCGTTTAATTGGAGAAATGAGAGTATAAATAATAATAATAGTAATAATAATAATAAATTGTTTTTCCAATGTAAAGAAAATAATTAAAAGTGATTGACATCAATTGTAAAAGTAAATTATCTTCTTTTAATTCAAGTAAAATACACAGTAGTTTGAGATGTTTTCCATGTACATTTAAAATCAACATTCCCCTTGAAATTCTAAATAAGTATTTGAAACTAGGGAAATGAAGAAAAAATATTTCCAATGCCGGATACTCTATTTCCTCTACATCCGTAAGAAAGGAAATAAATTTTTGCGAAAGTGTTAATTTGTATGAAAAGTCCAATAATCTATCTGTCAATTCACTTTTAGAATGTAATTTCATTTCTGGTCGGAGAGTGGAGTGACCATCAGAATCAAATCCCCTGAACTATAATAGACCTTTGTAGATGACGGCGTGAGGGAGATAACATGAGGTCTCAGATTTCGAAACCCGTTTTAAGGACCTAAGACCCGCCACGCTTGATTGCGTTGCAGACTGCTTTTTCGCTTGGCAGATCTAGTCATATTTTTTCAACTAGTCGTAAATTCAAAGTACAATTGCAATTTAACACCTCCCCATGAAAGTTTCAGTTTTGGGACTTCACTTGTGAAGGTTCTGTAGGAATCTTTACTACAGAAATGAAGCACCTGTATACCATACTAGCAAAATACCCGGTGTTGCCCGGGCTTTCTTCGTATCCAGTCCTTGTAAAAGAGGAAAGAGGTTCATTTTATATTTTATATAAACCAGAATGTTTAAGATTATAATTTTTAATGTAATTGGTTCAAATTTTAGTAATATATTATAATTTTCTTTTTGTTTATTTATTTATTTATTTACGTCAAAAACAGTTAAAAAACTGTGTGACGAGCTATGGGGAAAAGTGAATTCTGTGCACGTTTTCATAATTCTATGATTTCTATCCTAAGCCATATTCTAGTCGAATTTTGAATACAGAAAAAAAGAGCGTTTTTTATTTTCAAGTCTTGTTGACAAAATATTCGCTCCTATTTAATACAATCTATTTTCAAAGGTAAATTAGCTATAAACTTGTGCCCTTAACACTCATCATGTTCTTCATGAAAGAATAATACTTTTTGCCGCGACAATGTGGAGAATGATAATTTGAATGACTATATTTCTTTCATTTTATGTTTCAGTATATTGCTATTAGATTTAAAAAATATGTTTCCTCTATAAAATTCATGGCGACTACCAAATCAATTAGGTTCCAGTTCTATTGCACTGCTACTGACTTCTTGTGGAATATATTGGGAGCCAATCTGCTCGTGGCGACAATCGAAATGTAATCGTGGCGCATCTGACAACACATTATTTAAATTATTGATTTCCGCATTTGCGTTGAATTAATCGTTTCCAAACATTGCAAGGACACCACGACAATCCTGAAGAAGAGCGTATACAAATTTCGAACCTATTCATGCGCTACTTTCTGTGGTATGGATGTTAGTTACTATCGTTGAATTCACTTCTATTAGTGTAGATTCCATATAGTCTTGATATTCAACTGTTATGGCCTGCACTCTTTCATATTTCATTCGTAATTCATTTTTCTATCAACGGGGTTGTTCGTTCGGCAGAAATAAGGTCGAGGCTGGATTTGATTATTAGCGGTGTGATTAATAAATTTTGCAATGCTTTGAAGCGTTCTTTAAATTAATTCCGTAAACATACATCCAAAAATAATATCAGAAAGAGTAATGTATGTTCTGTGACTAAATGAAAATTTCAAGTATGTGGTGCAGAAGGAACTAGCAGAAAATGCTATAACCACTTGGGTTGTTGATAATAATAATTGAATTAATATAATGTAACGATTTGCTATAAATCGAAATACAACAGTATGGAAATGACGCACATTAGTTACAAAATGTTGAAGTAAAGATCACAATTCAGTTTTTATGTTTGAGTCAAACACGTCATTGATAAGTTGGTATCAAATTTCGAAGTTCATGAGTTGGTATCCCTGAATAACAGACAATAACGTAATGCGTCCTGACGTCTGGCTTGCGATCAATGTTGACGACAAGTGAATTGCAATATAAGATACAGTAAAATCTGTCTAAACCGGTTCCTGTACAAGCCGGAAACCTGCCTTAACCGGAAAATTTCTCCGGCCCGTGAAGTTAAATGGCATTTTATACAGCATAAAACGGAACCTCTCCAACGCAGAAACGGAACGGTTTTTGTCCTGTCCTGCAGGGAAAAATCTTTAAAGAAGGAATTCCTATGAATTTAACGCAATTGGCAGAGAAACGCGAGGTGTTCTTAACCCGAGAGAGGTGGCGCGGGGTCTCTTGTGACCCCACGTATCTTTGCTTAGCTGCAGTTGCCTAATTTTGCGAGTCAGAAGCTTTACATTTCACATACCTTTCACCACATTCTTTAGGTTTTGTTTGAAAGATATAAGAGCTTTTTGTAAAGAATTATTTGTAATCGTAATTTGTAAAGATCATCGCGATGTTTTGTGTAAATAATGTAGTTCAGTGAGAAGAGTAATAAATTGTTGACATGCAGAATGTTCCTTTCCAAATTTTAGATGCAATAATTCATTATAAATATTTGTGACATCAATACAAACATCATAAATTTCGTACTTTTTCTAAGTTATGTTGTTTGACTTACAACATTTTCAATTCTTTGTTTACTTATTTTTGTGTGTGAATGTTAGAAAATGAAACTTATTGAATTTTTTGATACCTTTGTCATTGAAATATTCAGGAAAATGTAAATGGGGTCACTATTTAAAATTAAAGGTAAATGATAATTTTGTCCTTTAATTTTTTTCAATTCCTCATTTGCATGCTTGTTTATAATAGGGCATTATGTTAATACTACCTTATAAATGATTGATATATCATCAAATAACCAATTTCACACTTATTTGTTGTTGAATATAACATTATAAAGCAATAACTTAAAGGGCTTAAAGGGGTCAGAAAGGACCCCGCGCCACCTCTAACGTAACTCCGGCAACCGCCACCTCTCTAGGGTTAATGAAATGAATGCGTCTGCTAGCTTGTTTTAAATTCTCCATCCTTCTGACACGCGATTTAGCCGTGGCAGCCGGACATTGAAGGAGGGGTTTCAGCTGTCAGCATAGAATTTGATCTTGAGGTCCTTTGACTCTCAAGGCGTAGGCCGAAGGGGAATTTTCTCTCTCCCGACTCTGGCGTGGGGAGGTGTATGGGCATGGCTTCTATTCACGCGTCTTCCTGAACCGCGTTGAAAATCATAACCCATCGACCAGATACGCATTGCTCAAGGCCATGCGAGGGTATCACAAAGTCATAGTACTGGGTTGTACTGCGTTTCGCGTTGAAAGAGACTGTAAGCTGTCCGAATACAGCCAAGAAGGTGTGTATTTTACAACTCGGAAGCAGCCAATGAGTGTTTAATATTCATTTATTGGTGATTTCTTCCATAAATATGTTATGTGTTAATGTATTCGGACAATTATAATAAAGTCTATTTTATAATTATTTAAACTTATAATAATTATAAAAAAATAATTATTTTGACTTAAAAATTATAATAAATTTACTATTTTCAGGGCAGAAACGTCGATATCACAAGTGTCATAAAACGGAAATCTCTCTAAACCGGAATTTTTTTGTGTCCCGATCGATTCCGGCTTAGATCGATTCTACTGTATTAAAATATAGATCAAAAGAACGGCAGTCCACTTTGCAGGGAGCACAGGAAAATGTAGCTGACAAAGGTCTCAGATACCAAGCTAACTCACTCACATCTGTTAAATTCCACAGCTCCCTTAAAATGTGAATCATGCAATCATCAACTGTCAATTGTCCATATCCTTCAGACATGTACAAAATATATCAGTGAACGCCAATCAATCCTACAGACTGATAATCTTAAAATTATTTTATATTCTGATTTTCAAGAAAAAATATTAACATTGTGAAAATTATTAAAAGTGTATGATGATTTATAAGTATGTCATTTGTAAATTACTGTTTCACTCTTGCTTAAATTGTATTTTCATTATGTTATCCAATCATGTATTAAATATAGTATAACATGTATATTTGCAGTCGCTAATAACCTTGTCGTTGATGCGACTTTTAATAAAATAAATTAAAAAAAAAAGATCTCGCCGGCCGGCTGTGGGATTCCATCACGCAACGCTTCAGATTAGACTGACGGGCCTGATAATGTAGTACCGCCTGATTATGCAAAACCTTTCGGACGCGGTTCCTGTTTTAATTCTCAATTACGACACCTTATTGTGGTTGCAAATTGCGATGTTGTGGTTGGGTTTATCTTCAGACGTCATTGAAGATGGCCTTTGATATAATGTAGACACCATTGCCTCTTTAAGCTAGATCCTATCCTTTCCGAATTTTGTTTTAAATGAAAGTTTAAAAGGAATTCTTTAAGAAATGTTCTGACACACTTTTATTTATTTATTTACGTCAAATACATTTTAAAACTGTGTATGACGAGCTATGGGGAGAAGTGAAATTTGTGCACGTTTTCATAATTCGGTGATCTCTATCCTAAACCATATTCTAGTCGAATTTTGAATACAGAAAAAAGAGCGTTTTTCAAGTTTTGTTGACAAAATATTCGCTCCTGTATAATAAAATATATTTTATACAGTAAATTAGCTATAAATTTGTACCCTTAACCCTCATCATGTTCTTCGTGAAAGAATAATACTTTTTGCCGCGACAATATGGAAAACGATAATTCTAATAACTATTTTCCCCACTAAAATTCAGAAGACGTGCACAAATAATGAAGTTACATTTATGTCCTGAAGCAAAACAAGGGAGCATCTCAGCATTTACTCAAAGGATCTGGGAAACTGGAGAAGAACCTGATCGAGATCGGACTTTTTGATAGCTCGAACCGTTTTTGAGTTATAGTGCATTTTTTTGAACATATGAATTGGAAAATTGTTCTGGGGATACAAAAAGGGTCATTCCTAGCCAATTTTGGAAAATAGCCCGCGCGACCATCTTGGATTTTGATAAAATTTGTACGCTAACTTCCACATGTCTCAAAGGAATTTTTGTGATGTTGTTGCTCCATTGGTGAAATAGTTTTAGAGATACAGTGGTTTGTTTGAAACTCTGCAGCGTCGATGTACAGTGCGACTATTACATTTTCTCAACTATGGGAAACAATTTATTTCTACTTTATTGCTAAACAAATGAAATTGAGCTTGTTTCTGCAACTTTTCCTTTATTAACACGTACAAGTCAAATACATTTCATACGTACGTTACATTTCATTTACTCCGGGTGTGGACCTTGGTGAAAAGTCAAGCATTAAAGGTTACAGTTAAGTCTTCTTCTTCTGCATTTCAAGGGTTAGGTTCAAGAACCTGTTCCGGTGTCACTTCCTTCTGGGCTTTCCTACGTCTCTTCTTCCTCTGCATCTGTAGTCCACTGTGGATGCTGGTAGTCTGGTATCAGGCATTTGTATAAGATATTCATACCATATTTTCTGATTTCTTTCCAGTTTCTCCAGCAGTGGTTCGACCCCCAGTTTATTTATCTCCGTATTTTTCTTTTTATCTAAGATGTTGTAACCTAGAGTGCTTCTCAAAATCTTCATTTCTGCTGCCTGGATTTTAGAGTTATCTTTTTTTGATGTCACTCTCCGTACAATAACCCTTAGTCTACTGATGGTACTTACAAGTACCGGATTATTTTATGCATGTGATTCTTTTATGATTTTTTATTCTTTATGTGATTCTTTTATTCTTTTTTCGTAATAATTACTATATAAGTCAGCGAGTCTCACAGCTTGTTGATACTATGACGTAGCATTCTGATGTAGTGAATAAGTTGCAATTTGTAGGCATCTAAGAGTTTATAGCTTTCTCACGGCATTTGTTTGTTGCCCTGTGTTGCGTCTTCCGAATCCTAATTCTGTATTTAAATTTTTCTTCATTTTCTGTCGGAAAAATCATCTGTATCCTACAGATACAAACTTATTAACACTTTTTAAATTAAATGATGTGTAAAAAGATCATTACTGATAAGTTTGTTTATCTAGTGGTTTGTAGGTACTTAGAAATACCAATGTTGTTTAACAATGAAGATGTAAAAATAATAATCTGAAAAAATTAGATGCTTATTATTTACCTATTCGAATATTATTACAAAGTTGTGTAATTTTTTTTATTTGTTTAGGCAGTTAAGGGTTAACACTGGCACAGCTACCGTGTTGAAGAATTACAGTCTTCTCTAAATATATCACTATTATCTATTGCCAAAATAATTCACACACGTACCCGGGGCCGCACTTTATCTCGCTGGTCCCGATATTAGCTGCTTCTAAACAGCGTGCCACTCCTCCTTTCAGCCTTCGGCGAGGTTTTCCTGCTTGCAGTTTCCTTCTTGCGAGTCGCGGCCATTCCTTCTGTTGCTCTTCGCCGGTCGCCAGTCAGCTTTTTTTCTCTCCCTGGCGAGAACGAGTTGCTCCACGTGACGGCGGAGTTTGCGTGTGCAGGAGTTGACGTCACGTGCTATTCTCCTTGAGCGGTCGTGAGTGCAGGAGTGATGCAAGCTGCCGCTTGCTCGTTTTAGCACACAAGTGGTAACTGTGTTGTGCTTTCCAAGGTGCCTCGTTAGGGTGGATTGGTGGATGAATGAACGTGTCTGCATCAACAGATCACTATAGAAATTCACGTACAATGCACGGGTATTATTTAACAACGTATTGGCAGATGGCATTAAACGATTAAAATAGATACTTTAACGGCTACGTAAAATCTTTTCTATTGCGTAACTATTTCTGAACAATTAAACTAGACTGACCATCTAAGAGGAATCATCATAATATTAATTGTAACAATGATATTTAAAGCATTAGTTACCTCTGGAACTATATAATTCTAAAAGACTCAATATACCTGTAACAAGTATTGTACCTCAGCTTGTGAATCAGTGACCTTTGTTTCTATCAGGTCTTACACCCAATATCCCTGGTCTTTCCAGCAGATTCTGAGATGACCACTTGTTTTGTTTCTGAGCTTCAGTATCTGAACATGTTTTCTAAAGTTCAGTGAGATTATAGTCATTCCAAATAATAGTCCTCCACACTCCCAGTTGATTCCTTCACAAAAGCCACGATAAGGGATAAAAGACAGCATCTTTATCTGATTTGCCTTTGCAAATCGTTTTATTTATTCCAGAGTGAATAATTTCATTTTAGTTCTCCCGAAAAAAGCTAGTTACTACACGTATTTATAATTCAACTTAATGCAGTCTATGAGTTTGTATAGAAAGCTCGAAAAAACATGCACACATTACACTTCTCCCCTTTATAACGTATACTGCGATTTTTCGATAGCTGCCTCTCGAGACCGGTCTTCACGATGGAGTGTATCACGGCAATTCTCGTCTTTCTCGGGCGTGCTGCTAGATGTCGCATGATCGCAACCGTATCAAGCACTGCTCGATCATGTGACATCCAGCGGCACGACCGAGAAAGGCGCGAAATGCCGTGATACACCATCGTGAAGACGGGCCTCAAGCTATGGAAAAATCGCAGTATAACACAGTTTTAGCAGTTTTTCGTTATACACGTAATGTGTCTGGTAGGAGATAGTGTTTTTTCTCCTGCATTTGTGAGGCAAGTATTGTTTTGGTTTGGTAGAAGCTCTTGTTGTCCTGCTTTCTTCTCGAGCTTTCGTCTTACCCAACGTGAAGATATTTGACATCGGGCATACCTACGTTGATCTTTTGTCTCTTGGTCTCTTTCATTTTTTTCTTCTCCATTTTTATTGTTTAGTGCACGTCTTTTCCTTTCCTTTTTTCTAATGATATCAGAAAATTTCTATTGGTCGAAGCTGAACTGCAAACGGTCCCACAATTCTACGGTAAACTTGTAGGTTCGTAAGTTATATAGTACACTGATTTCTTAGAATACATGTTAGAAACTTGGAAAGGACTTCGGGGGATTGAAGATAATAACTTTGTTTAGATAAAGATATGGGAAATCTCATAAAACGAAGACACGTGTGTCATTTGCCCCTGATTGCTCTACAACTCGTCTTACACTGGTGTTTGGCACGAAGTTAACACAAAGTTAACTCGAAGTTAAATGGAATGTGTCAGAACGTACACTGGCCAAACACAAGTGCCTGCCATTGGAAGAAAGTGGATGTACATTGGTAAAATGTCATCTTCTACTCCTCTGTACGTTCTAGCAATTTGAAACATTTATTGTCAGATATCTGAATTTATCTGCATTTTGTGTAAAAAGAAGTAGGAATAATCATATTTAGTAAGGAAATCGCAAAAAATGTTGCGTTAAATGACTTCCACGTAAGAGTCGGCTACTGAGCTCATTGATTCCGTGTGAGTATAAGGTAGGGAGAGAAATTTTGTGCCCTAAACAAATCTGGGATTATGCTTTTAAAAATATTTATTTATGACCTAAAATATCTGAAACTTAAATACGCAATTAAAATTAACAATATTCCATTTCCTCTATAAACATTTCTTGACAAAAATCAGAAGAAGCATGCTTGGAATGAAGAGATATATTTTTCAAACATAATATATTCTACCCTACTTCGCAAGAGAAATAATTGAAGTAAATATTCACGTTAATGAATATTTTATGTCTTCTTGTATTTCTTCTGACTGGTTTAAAAAATGTGTTATCAAGAAATATCCTACATTTGCCCAAGTATTTTATCATCTATAAATAAAACTGTGACAAGCTCTTTGGAATCAATGAACGCTCAGAAACAAATACATTCTATGAAAAGATGAAACGTTTTATAGATAAATCTCTATTTTAAAGAAATATGCAAAATATGCTTCTATATTTACACTAACTAGTGAGATCCCGTGCGATTAAATCGCACGGTTAGTCAAATAACCAAACTGTTTTCTGCTTAAATTCTTTTTTTGTATTCCAGCATTATAAACGACCTAACCTCACTAACATCACTAACCTCTCATATTTCAAGATTTCTATTCAATGTAGAAAATCACGTTTACGTGCTTACACAACCTACACTAAATTAAAACAAACAAAAATGCTTGAGATTGCATTTCCCGCCACCGTCCGAGTGTAGTTTTCTTCCGATAGATCGCGCGGCAATCAGATATTACAGATCCCGAATTACTACTTTTTTTAATATTTAGGTATTTTTAACGCCCTTTTTCAATACGAATGTCACATGTGCAGGTGAAAAGAAACACGATTTTTCAATCCATTGCTTCTTTATATAGATCGGTTTCGTATGTCGCCCAATTTATTGAAAAGACCAAACATCCCTTTGAGAAATAATATATAAGATATGCACCAACAGGAAAAATTGGACCAACATGCACTAACATATTAGTCTATATAGCATCGCATTCTAAACAAATGTCAAGAAATTTCACTTATTCGTAGCTATGCTCTGAAGCAAAGGACGCAAATATGCAAAATCTTAGGATTCCGCTCCCTAATAACGGTTCCTATATCCCAGGAGGTGTCGGTGTTCAGGTCTCTCCGGAGCGGGAGGTCCGGGTGAAGGAAAAGAACTGTACGCAGGCGAAGAACAAGCAAGATAAGAGGAAAAGAAGCAGAACAAGAAGAAAGAGGCGAAGAACAAGTAGACGTCAAGGGCGAACAAGGCAACGGAAAAGAAGAAGATAAAGTTAAAGAAGAATACAAACGAAAGGAAGAAGTCACTGACGAAGGCAGAGCCAAAAAGAAAAGAAAGCTACAGAAGAATACATTGGAAAAGAAGAAGACAGTCGAAGGCCACGGCAAAGAAGAAGTGGAAGAAGAGAAAGTTAAAGAAGAATACAAAGGCAAGGAAGAAGACTCAGGCGAAGGCAACGGCAAAGAAGAAGAGGAAGAAGATAAAGGCAAAGAAGAGGAAGTTAAAGAAGAATACAAAGGCAAGGAAGAAGACTCAGGCGAAGGCAACGGCAAAAAGAAGTGGAAGAAAAGAAAGTTAAAGAAGAATACAGAGGCAAAGAAGAAGACACAGTCGAAGGCAACGACAAAGAAAAAGAGGAAGAAGATAAAGGCAAAGAAGAGAAAGTTAAAGAAGAATACAAAGGCATGGAAGAAGAGTCAGGTGAAGGCAGCGGCAAAGAAGAAGAGGAAGTTAAAGAAGAATACAAAGGCAAAGAAGAAGACACAGTCGAAGGCAACGGCAAAGAAGAAGAGGAAGAAGATAAAGGCAAAGAAGAGAAAGTTAAAGAAGAATACAAAGGCATGGAAGAAGACTCAGGCGAAGGCAGGGGCAAAAAGGAGAGAAACCTAAAGAAGAATACAAAGCCAAAGAAGAAGTCACAGACGAAGGCAACGACAAAGAAGTGGAAGAAGAGAAAGTTAAAGAAGAATACAAAGGCAAGGATGAACACACATGCGAGGTAAAGACATATACGATGAGCAACTTAAAGAAGAAAACAAAGTCGAGGGAGGAAAAGAGGGGGCGGAGGGGTGGAGGGCGGGCGCTGGTGATTCAGGTGGCCTTGGACGCTAAAGGCAGCGGCGCTGGGACCGGTCCTCTGTCCTCCCGTCCGGGAGCCTCGCCTGCCGACCCCTTGGTGACGCCGCGGGCCCTCACAGTCAGCGGAGCGACGCTCACCACGAGGTTTCAGGGTTCCAGGGGGGCACATTTTGGATACTAGCAACTGTGGTGCTAAAAAACGCATCACCTCGTTCGCAGTTATAATCTGCAATATAATCCTGAAAATACACCACTTGATTTGCGAAAATCGAATGAGTTATGAAAGTAATGGAATCGGAAACATCATTTGATTCACGTAAAATATATGATGACCAATTTCTACTAATTTTTGCTTAAAATTTGAAAGATCTGTTAAATACAGAATGCCCATTTTCTTTAGGTGATGCTATTTCATTGAGAACTACTGTAAGTCCAATTCAGCTGTGTGGAGGAGAATTCTAGCGGCCGGCTGCTCTGAGCGGTAGTTTTCCGTCGTTTCTCCTATCAACACCAGGCGAATGCCGCAGCAGTACCCTAACAAACGGACCACGGACCACAAGCGATCTTTTCTTCCTCTTTCTTGTCCTATTCTCACATATTACTCCCCACAAACTTGCGTGCACTTCACAACCACTCGTATTCCAAGACCAGTCCAGAGTGCTTGCCTCGGCTATGGGTGTATTCCGCTAGGGGAGATACCTTGCGGCTTAAACCAGGGCTTGCCAACTGCCCGATCTTTTTGTGCGGTCCGCGACTGCTTTGAAACATTTTATTATACCAACCAAATACAATACAATTATTACACAATACATCTTATTTTTATTTAATGATATATTAATTTTCTCGTTCTATGTACATTTATTATTAAGTATGTTGAATAAAAGTCGTAACTAATATTTGTTTTAGTATAATCTCAGTAGTTAGGGTAAAAACATCTTTAAATTACGATGCTGCCCGCGGCTTACCTTGAATTTGATATGTGGTCCGTATGCCGTTCTCAGTTGGATAACACTTGCTTAAACAAAAAAGTGTAACTATTTTTTTTTATCTGTCTCGTATGTTTGGTTGATATAACTTGGTTAGAAATGGAATTTCTGTAGCTACAAAGAGAATCGATATACTGATGGCGAATATAAGAAATAATTTTTTCAATATCTATATTACGGATTTTTTTTCTATTTGTAATTTATATTTTCGTATTTTCGTTTTAAAAACTCTCAACAAATGAATCAGGAATGCTGTGCATTGTATTCATCTCCTTCCCTGAACGAATCCTCCAGAAGAAGTCGCGGGGAAAGTCTGGTAGAGGTTGATTTCATTTATTGCTAGGAGGATAATGGAAATCAACCAGCATCTTTACTGTGCAGATCAAATATGAGTCAGTATTATTACTTCAACGAAATTTCATAAAATGTTATCCCTGAAAAGCCTTGTGTATCAATTTTGTATATATTCTTCTTTGTTCCAGAAATGTGAAAAATTCAACATTAAATGTCATCATCATTAACCATCAACTATAATTTGTTTCTTTATCATCTTCAAGAATGGTAAGTATTGAATAACACTTTTTACAATATTTAAGTGTTAAAAGGGCATACTTCTGTTTTCGTTTTCCCAACGAGAGAACATTCTCAACTTTTAAATTTCAACTTTCAACTTTCAAAAATATTCTTAGCAGTTTAATCTTACAGGCAGGTAACGGGAATAAATTAGACGTCCATGATTTCCAATCATGAAAGTTTCCGCTGTTGATTTGCAGCTGAAAATGTCCAGTAGTACAGACATATTTCATTTAATTACAGTGAAAAATACTCTGAACTAAATGTTCTCTTGAAATGTATTATTTTTTTTCTTTGCAACAAGCATTTTGTTGGTCGATCTTCATTGTATATCTACTTCCTAGGTCTCCGATTTTTGACTTGAAACTATATATACCTAAAATGAAATCCAGTTCTTCAAGCAACATTAAAATAATATTATAGGTGACTTCTCCCGTAATAGTAACACCAGAGTAATAGAATTTAGTTGATAGTGATTATTTAAAAAAATATTGAAGTAACTTATGTTTTCAAAACTAATAGCAAAAACCAAAATGTAATTGCAATTTGATGTGCTTTCCCCACATGATTTAATTTCCGCATTGACTTCATGTAGGTAGGAGGATTATGGAACGGATCTCATTTAAATGACCGGCGTTTCCTTATACATTCGTCGCAGAATGCTAAGTCAAATACTCTCCTGCACACTTAAGAAGTAGCTTTCTGAATTCCATATAGGGAGCTACATATACTCAAGATGACGAAATTGTTTCCTTTCGGGTGATACATGACATGATTCATCCACAAACATGCATATTTGCATATATTCCGAAAATGGAAGCTGTGCCATTCTCCTTCCTTGAATTTCGACTTGCGTCCATGTGACTTCGTGTTTTCCGTTGCTACGGGAATTGTGCGATCAGAATTTCTGCCCTGTAACACTCTTATCCGAACAGTGACATCCTGCAATACAGGTATCTAAATGGAGGATAGAGTACAACAGTTCTCGCGTCGAATTTTTTATTCTGAGCCTCAAGAAAATGTGCACAGATAAATCTCTTTCCCCACACGTCATATACAGTTTTTACTGTTTTTTTATAAATAAATAAATAGAGAATGAACCTATTACGATTTTTCTGAATCTAGTGATGTGGAGGAGCAAAACTCCTGCTGTTGAGCAAGTGGAAAATAGCTGCAACAATGGGCTTTTGGGTCAAATTGATATTTAATGAATAATGGTACTATGTATCTTATATACACTCGCAAATTTGTAGAAACTTTTATACAATGGGGAAAATGTAAAGAATGCAGGGTTGTTCAGAAGAAGTCTTAGGCTTCAGGAGTGCTTTGTTGCAAATAAATAATGCGAAAATATTTTCATTATATTTATAAATCAAGCCAACGAAAAAGAGATCATATATTTCATTATTTATTGATACATAACATCGGTCAGCAATAAAAAGTTGGATTGTATTTGTTGTTTCTGAACAACGGTCGTGCTACTTTTTGGAAAACCATTTTGTGTGATTTTGTTCAGCCCGCACTTTTGTTGGTATGTTAGTTATTCCGACGAGGTAGTAACGTCGTTAGCCAAGGCAGTGTTGCACGTGCGCTTTGGAGTTCCTAGTAACGTATTTCTTCAAGGCGAAAAAAATTAATTAAGCTTAAGAGGTTATTGTATTCCATGGATTATCCCACAACAAGACACGTGTTGTGCCTAGGGGGATCCCCAACCGGTTGCTTCCTCCAGTATCTCCGGCACTTGAGGATATGTGCGGATGAATTTCACCTCAGGCATCGCCCGGCCGCATGATTTGAATTTGCACTAGATTTGTGAATGAGGCTTCTTTAGACTTCTCTGATTGGTCAGTGATGGCGGCGCCGGAAACTCAAGTGTCAGTTGATAACTCGTCTCGAAACAAAATTCCGACCTCTTGAGATGCTGCACCTGTGAGAACGTGCATATTCGTGTTGTTTGTCGAGGTTTATTGACGTATAAAAGAGTTTGGAGCTGAATTTTGCAGTTTTATAAACATAAATGTAGATTAGGCAAAGGTTACATATGAATTATCTTATTATAACATGTAGTTATTTCAATGATTGTGATTTTACAGATATTTTTTCTCAATATATTTTGAGTGAGAATCTGCTATTTTGTGACCAAAGAGAGGAAACTCTAAAGAAGCTTCATTCACAAGTCCAGTGCAAATTCAAAACATGCCGCCCCGGCCAGGAGTCAAGAGCACACGAGAAAGAACGAATAGAGCAGGGCTGTCCAACTGCAATTTATTGTGACCCGCGAAAGGTTTTTAGTCAAAAGTTAAAGTCTCTTTCATCCATGTTGGGCGAGAACACTGTGCGCTCAGCGCACGCGCCTTGTCGGGGTCAAGACCCTCTTAATGTAAAATTGGTTGAATGTAGGTTTAAGGATTTTTTTTCTAGTGAATTCAGAAATTCAAAATCATCCCAATGTTTCCTCCGCTATGCGTGGTACGGCGGGATACCACGCACGTTCCCCGCCCATATCAGGGCAGCTGGGCAAAGTGCCGAGATCAAGAGTAGGAAGTCAGGTGAGAGTGCAATGAAAATAAGACCCGCGACCGTATTAAAAGTTTTAGGTTTGGCCCGTCAGGTCTTGGAAGTTGAATATCAGTGGTATTGAGAGATTGCTATAAGAAGGGACCGCTTTTACAACTACTGCTTGGCCCCTGCTGGCAACATAACTGCATATTATGTCCTTGCACTCGTTTCTGTAATGAGTTCGTTTACATTCAGCTCATTTGTAAATGGCTTCATCACTATCTCTTCAAATGGCATCGTCCTGAATGACGTTCATTTGTTTCCCGACCTGTCAAAGTAGTCCCTTCTTAGAGTAACTCTTTTATTCCACGAAGCTCGATGGTCAGTTGTCCGCCTGATATCCGTCCGCCTGGTATCGCACTGGAAAGTACGGTATTTAGAGATCCGCCCTTTGGCTCGACAGCCCATTACGTGATTTGGCCGACCAGCGGTGACCCAGAGTTTCGGCCGTGGGATATGAGGTTCTTGTGGTTAGCACGAAGACATCCCTCCTCCGTATATACTGGTCTTCTTAACCGTAGGGTGCGCTTTCTCATCATCACACAGTAATAGATATTGGGTCGTTTGTAAGGAAAGCGCACGGTTATCATTTTGCCCCTGCTGGGAATTGAACCCGGGGTTGCACCGTGGAAAGCGAGCAGGCTAACCAACGAGCCTCCGAGGGCTTATTTAGAGATCAACCAGCCATCTTTATATGATCACATTGAAGAAAAGAAATCGTGCGCCCCAACCATTTAGCTGGTCGGGACCTGCTAGCGTCGAGAGTAAAACCTACGACCTCGCGGTCAGCGAGTCTTCATTTACGTAGTTGTACCGCGTACGCCAGTGTTGTCAAGGCCGATGCCACGAGCGGGAGTCCCTGGCACGAGTGCCACGACGAACTCGCCCCTCCACGCAGTTCATTACCCGCCATCAGACAACGCCATCCCTACTGTGAAACGGCGGGATTACTTCTGATAGTTTCCTTTCCCGACGCTAGTTGCGCAGAGAAGCTCGCGGCACGGCAAGGTGCCGCGAGGCGTCCCTCTGCCACCTCGACACCACTTTCTTCAAATTGACGAAATGAAATCGTTCGCCCCAATCATTTAGGTGGTCGGGATCTGGTAGCATCGATTGATTCATTGATTCTTATTTCCGGGCGCGTCAACAACTTAGGTCATTAATCCCGTAAGTGTAGTGCGTACTTTCCTCGGGAGGTGGCGATGATCTTTTCCCCCGCTGGATGGCAAGATCTGGCGCCGACCTACCGTCGACTAGCGGGGTTTTCCCCTCAACCAGGTGTCTCCCACCAGCGGGGCACAGCCCCAGCCGGGACAAGCTGTAAGCTCCCGACCGGTCTCCCGGCATGTGTGGTAGTGTAGTGCATGTTAGTGTAAGTGTGTGTGTGTGTAAGGGGTGAGGATAGGACAAGGAAGAGGAAGCAAAGATCGCGCGCGGTCCGTTTGTTAGGGTACTGCTTCGGCATTCGCCTGAAGCTGACCGGAGAATCCACGGAAAACAACCGACCAGAGCTGCCGGCCGCTCGAATTCCCCTCCAGACAGCGACTGAATTCGGCCTAGCTGACGAGCTAGTTGGTAGCATCGAGAGTGGAACCTACGACCTGGCGGTGAGCGAGTGTTCATTTGCGGAGTTGTACGGCGAACGCTACATCGCGTCGGTTGGTGCGATTGGTGGAATGGTTCCGAGGGGGAATTGGCCGGGGCGAAGAGCGAGTGTCAAGCGGTTGTGTGTTGGGGCGGTGGGCGGCGGGCGGCGGCTGGGGCAGCAGCTCCGTGTGGTCCGCGGTCGATACCCGCTCCGCCGCCCGCTGACTCAGCTCTCAGCCCGGCCCAGGCTGACTCAGCCCCGCCCCGCCCCGCCCCGCCCCGCCCCGCCCCGCCCCACCCAGTCCCGAGTCCTACCACTCGTCTCAGGCCGCCTTGCATCGCCTTCGTCCGCCTCGCACCGCCTATTGCTGCCTAGCCCCACCTTGTCCCGCCTGGCTCCGCATGGTCCCGCCCCGCCCCGAACCCCCCCACGCTCCGCTCCCGCCCCGCCCCGCCCCACCCTGTCCCGATTCCTACCACTCGCCTCACGTCGCCTTGCTTCGCCTTGTCCCACCTTGTCTCGCGTCGCCCGCCTTGTCCCGCGTCGCTGCGTCTTGTCCAGCGTCGCCCGCCTTGTCCTGCTTTGCCCGTCTTGTCCCGCGTCGCCCGCCTTGCCCCACCTTGTCCCGCGTCGCCCGCCTTGCCCCACCTTGTCCTGCGTCGCCCGCCTTGCCCCACCTTGGCCCGCGTCGCCCGCCTTGCCCCACCTTGTCCCGCGTCGCCCGCCTTGCCCCACCTTGTCCCGCGTCGCCCGCTTTGACCCGGTTCACCCGTCTTGTCCCGCCTTGTCCCGCGTCGCTCCGTCTTGTCCCGCGTTGCCCGCCTTGTCCTGCTTCGCCCGTCTTGTCCCGCGTCGCCCGCCTTGCCCCACCTTGTCCCGCGTCGCCCGCCTTGCCCCACCTTGTCCCGCGTCGCCCGCCTTGCCCCACCTTGTCCCGCGTCGCCCGCTTTGACCCGGTTCACCCGTCTTGTCCCGCCTTGTCCCGCGTCGCTCCGTCTTGTCCCCCGTCGCCCGCCTTGTCCCACCTTGTCCCGCGTCGCCCGCCTTGTCCTACTTCGCCTGTCTTATCCCGCCTTGTCCCGCGTCGCTCCGTCTTGTCCCGCGTCGCCCGCCTTGTCCTGCTTCGCCCGTCTTGTCCCACTTCGCCCGCCTTGTTACGCTTCCCCCGCCTTGTCCCATCATTTCGCATTTTTCCCGCGAATATTTCCTTATTATGATTTAGCAGTAAACCTGAAATGATGTAGCTTTGGTATCTTTAACACGGACATGTCAAGGCCCAACTGACAAAAAGTGTCCCTCGGTGTTTTGAATTAGTGAATAAAAGTTAATTATGTTTATTAAATATACTATGACCAAAAGAGATCACATAAGTACATTTTATTTTATACTGACATTTTTATTGCTTGTTATCGCCTTCGATTCGGAGCTAGATATACTTTCCCGGATCGCGAGGATTATGGTCAGGAAGGAAGTATGAAAGCAATTGAATGGCGATACATGTCCTCTTATGTAGGGAAATATGAAAGGGGGAAACGAGCGAAATTATCATCTGAATCATTGATATTAGGAAAACAATAAAATAATGTATGTATCACGGTTGTTCTAATGATTTCAGAGTACAAAAATCCAAGGGCTCTTGAACTTTTGGTCGTCTGAAACCATTAGAACCCTTACAATTCCTTTGGTGCTTACACAACTATTATTACAAGATATCAATGTAGTAAATAGTTGAGGACTTTTGATCGTCCGCTTTTCGTGATGCAACCCGAGTGACATTTATGGTTACACGCTTCTAATAGATGTTGCACCAATCGAGAGCAGCATTTATAATATGAGAATGATGTTACCAGCGAAACCGAACAGTAGGAGGGCAAAAAGTAACAGACAAAGAAGTAGAGGGAAGAGTCGAAGATTGGTTGGGGACGATGAAGATGAAGAAGAGGGACAAGAACAAGACAGAAAACGAGTTGAATGCGCAGAAGGCGTAGAAGAGAGCGGTGAAGAACAAAGAGGAGACAATCACAGACGAGGAGACGGAGACAGAGTAAGACTTAGGCGAAGACTTAAAAGGAGGAGAAGTAGTAGTAGTAGGAGAATAAATAAAATAGATCTCCCGACTTAGCCCACTACAGTCCCGGCAGCACATAAGCGACTCTGACAGTTCTCTCGCCACGTGCTGTGGTACGTCACGTGACCTGCTCTGAAGCAATCAGCTTGCGAGGATTTGTTTGCTTTCTCACAGCCAGGGTTAAGCGTTGCTGCTCATCTCACACACATGAAGTTATGAACGTTATGAACGTAACATCAGAACATGTCACAGTCTTTCAGGAAGTGGTATTGTTTCGAAATTTAATTGAAGACCTTGGGCCAATAACGTGCTATGCCACATTTCTGACAAAATTGAAATATTAGTGTATTTTGACGACCCATAGATGTAACTAGATGTTGGGTTTTTATTTTGAAGATTCGTTGCAAGATGGCTGTGATATTCGTAAATTATTGTTCTTTATCCCTATGTGTAGAATGCAATGTCTAAACCTTTCCTCTCCGTTTTCTCAAAACGTCAGTATTGTGGCATAGCATGTTATTGCCCCAAGGTCTTCAACTTGTCTGTGATGTAGTAGTTGGTGCCATGTGCGTAGTAATGTGTGACGTCAGCGCTTTGAGCTGTCACAGTCGCTGCCGGCATTGCAGTGTTTGTTCTGCATTTAAGTAACGAGATCCGGCACTGCTCTCTCCTAGAAGTTGCGGTGCGGCAGATGCAGAGAGAAGCGCGTTGTCTTGAGACGATGATTCCGCCATTTTATGTCCGGTTGTCACGGGGAGTTGAATTTTGGGTGGTGGTGTATTGCGAACCGCCAATCTCTCGAACTATTTGATTTGATTTATTTGTCAGTTTACAGTTAAAACTGTGTGTGGCGAATGGGGGGAAATGTACCATCTGCGCTCGCTTTCTTGAGTTGTGAAATGTCTTCCCAACCTTTTAAGTAAATAGTTGAATGATGAATTCAAATACCAACAAAGCAAGGTTAGTAACATTTAAAAATAAAGATTTTCGCTCTCGAGTTGTAGAAAACTTATTTGCTTCGGTAAAGGAACTACAAATTTGAGTTGTTTGTATTTCTAACAAGCCAGTAACTCACACCCTGGACTCTACTCCTACCACTATTGGCAGACGGACAGCTTAACAAAACGTACGCATAGTTAAGTAACATTTATGTCCAGAAGCAAAACAAAGTGCCATCTCACCATTCGTTCAATGGATCAGTATTAATGTACTCCAGAACCTACACAATACCTTTAATTTCTATCATTTGCTAGTTGGTGCCTTATTTTACGTGGCGAGACTCAGGCCATGAGGCCTGCTCTTCCGCCTGACCACGCAAATTTTGCTACGCTCCTTTCACTCTCTAGCGGAGAAAGCAGGTATTACTCGGGCGACGAAACAGGCGTTTTTGAATGTAGCTCATAGTCTTCTTTTAGTCTTGAGGATCTGTGTCACGCCATGCAGTAAATCTACAACATGAGACAGCCGGCTTTACTTCCCCTCCCCAGGAAGGCATACGGAAGATTTGTTTACCCTTATAAATCCGGCTCCTTCGGTGGAGGTTTTAGCTCGCAAACTTGGGTACAACAGCCCCATACGCTAACCATTGAGTTAGGGGCGGATCCAACTGATACTTTTCGAGGGTGCCATCATAGATTTTTATTAAATAATAAACATTTATTATATTGTGTGCTTTTTTGTAGTGTGTAAATGATATTGTACAATGTTACTTTGAAATAATTACACAATTCTAACATAAATCTTTAAATCAGTTTTGCGAAAGAAAAGTAGGTAACAAACTATAGGCCTTTGGGGGGGGCATGGCCCCCATACCTGCCCGCTCCCCTGGATCCGCCACTGATGAACCCTCGCATGTGTTAAATTCTTGTGAATGCTGCCTGATGAAGGACCGGATCCAACCGATCATTGGGGGGAGAGGGAGAGAGTCATCATAGATGTTTGTTAAATAATAAACATATGTTAGTATTTTGCATAATATTTATGTAGTGTAGATATGATTCTTTCCAATATTATTGCTTAAATAATTACATAAATACAAAATTAATAAATGAATAAAATATTATATAATTGTAATATAAATAAATATTTCAATCAATTTTGCGAAGAGAAGCTAACAGACGAAAACTCTGGATTTTTTTGTTTGGGGGGGGGCATGCCACACCCTCCTGGATCCGCCACTGCGTTAAAACCATCGAACCTTCGTTTGTGCTCGACCCGCGTGACTGCCGGCCGGCGGCTGGGATATTAAATGGCGTCGGTGGCGCTGCTCTCGTCTTCTCGGGTGCGGGCGTCCCCGCTCCTCGCCTGCCTGGCCTCGCCTTGCGCCGCGCCGCGCCGCGCACTCATCCTTAAAATGTCGGCCATTTCCGGCGTGGCGGCGGCGGCGGCGGTGTGTGGGGGGGGAGCATCATGGCGGCGGCGCGGCGTACGCGAGGCCGCGCGGTGACGCGGATGACGTCACGCGCTGACGTCACGCGGGAGGGGAAGCGGCTGCGCAGAGCGGCGGCGCGGGAGGTGACCCTGGCGGCGGCCCAGGCGGCCCCCGGGCGCCGCGCCGCGCCTTGCGGAACGCCGACGCCTCAGCCGCCGCTTTCGCCTCCGCCTCCGCCTCCACCTCCGCCTCTGCATTCGCCTTTGCCTATGCCTCCATCTCCGCCTGCGCCTCTGCCTACGCCTCCGTCACCTCCGCCTCCACCTGTGCATTCGCCTCTGCCTCCACCCACTCCTCCGCCTCCGCATCCGCCTCTGCATTCGCCTATGCCTCCATCTCCATCTCCGCCTCCACCTCCACCATCTCCGCATCCACCTCTGCATTCGCCTCTGCCTCCAACCACTCCTTCGTCTCCGCCTCCGCTTCTTGCTCCATATCCACCTCCACCTCTGCCTCCACCTCCGCCTCTACCTCCGTCTCCACCTCTGTCTTCGCCTTCGCCTCAGCCTCCGCTTTCACCTCCGCCTCTACGTCTGCATTCGCCTCTGCCTCCGCTAATTTCTCCGCCTCCGCATCTACGTACGTCTCCATCTCTGCCTTCGCCTCCACCTCTGCCTTCGCCTTCGCCTCTTGTCTTCGCCTCAGCCTCCGCCTCCGCTTTCACCTCCACATCCACCTCCGCCTCCACGTCTGCATTCGCCTCTGCCTAGTTTCTCCGCCTCCGTATCTACCTACGTCTCCATCTCTGCCTCCGCCTTCGCCTTCACCGCCTCTGCCTCTGTCTTCGCCTCCGCCTGTTTTCGCCTCAGCCTCTTTCTCCACTTTCACTCCGCCTCCGCCTCCACCTTTGCATTCGCCTCTGCCTCCGCCATACTGATGGCAAATTTTACCAAAACATCGTTACATCGATGTTTCCATACATCGCTAAAGGGTTTTCGAAGTCGATGAAAACATCGGCAAAAGACATCGATGTTTTAAATACAGACCAATAAACATGCAATTTTCTATCAGTTTTTTATTACCGTACGCAAATGAGATATATTTTACTGTTTGGTTGGTAGCAGCATCTTAGTAGCACTGTACTAATAAAAATTTTTATTGAATGTAAAGAAGAAAATTAAAATTAAAGCGCATCATTCTTCGCTATTTTACCATCTTAATCTTTTAATCAATATTCTACATATACTATACAAAATACCATAAAAGCAACATAAACATATTTTACAGTAGGTGGAGGCCTCCGCCTCCATGTCTGCATTCGCCTCTGCTTCCGCCTCCGCTTTTTTCTTCATCTCCACCCATGCATCTACTCTGCCTCCGCTTCCACCTGTCTTCGCCTTCCCTTCTGCCTCCGCACGTCTTCGATTTCGCTTGTTTTCGCCTCCGCCTCTTTCTCCATCTCCACCTCCGCATCTCCCTCTTTTCTTCGCCTCCGCCTCTACGTCCACGTCTTTCTTCTTCTTTACCTCCACCTCAGTCTCCTCCACCTTAGTCTTCCCCTCCGCTTCATTGATTGATTAGTGATTTCGGGCGCTTCAACTATTAAGGTCATTAGTCCTGTAGGTTTAATGCAAGATTACATCTATGTTTGAGTCGACCTATTGTTGTGAGCAGCTTTTCTCTGCAATGAAAAGAATAAAAAACAAAGAAAGAACCAACTTCAGGACAAGACATTGAAGAGCGTTCTATCCAATGATGTATACATATACCACTGGATGGCTGACTCCGCGCTTTCCCAATAGGCGGAGGTGAGGCCGTACCCGGAGCCATGTTGCACGGCAAAAGCTTCGAATGTCAATTGCAGCCCATGACAGTTCGGTAGATTTTTACGAGTGTAACATGTATACATTGTATTTATTAACATGGTTCTGTTCCATCACAAGAAAGTAAAGCTGTAGGCAACAATAAATTATTGAAATATATTTTATAATTTACATAAAACTACGAACAGCATTGACATAGTGTTACCGGAGACTTGCAAAAATGAGGACTTGTTTTTTATTATGACTTACAGGTACTTCTTATACTACTTCACAAGAGATCAGAAAAGAGATTTAAAATGAAAACACTTAGAGAAATATGTTGCATATGTACTTTTTATGGGCAGATATTTTTATTTACGTATAAATACAAAACTTTTTGCAGGAACAAACATTCAAATGATCCCTTTCACCATTGCAAGAAAATATTCAAATAATAAATAATGTTTCTTTTAATTTTACCTAACAGGAAACAGAACAACACATACATTTACATAATAAATGAATAGATTAAAATATATTTTCAAAACATGAACATCTAAGACTAAGAAATTGTAAAACCCACCTTATAGTGGTAAAACATGGATAAAACAAAGGCAAAAAATAATTGACTTCCTGGGCCAATTTCGAAAATAACAATTAAATTAAGTAAAGATAAAAATTAAAACATTTAAAAAATCAAAACAAAAAATGTTTCACTAATCACTAAAGAGAAAACTCACTACAATACACCGCGTTCGGCAATACGGACAAGGTTTTTGCCGTGCAAAATGGCGCCTTGGGTGGCCTCACTGCCAAGGCGAGAGTCATCTATCTAGGAGTATATATACACATCATTGGTTCTATTGCAATAGCCCAAGGTCGGACACCATACATTGCTTCACTTGTTAAGAAGAAGTCTAAAATTAATTTCATAAAATATTGTTGTTGAACTGGATAGAATTTTGCGTTTCCAGTTAAACTTACAGGTTTCTTTCCTAGTATGCGTCCAACATATGAAAACAATTTCACCAGCGACATCAACAACCAGCCAAATTGCTCAACGCCGCCTCAAACCTCAACATCAACTTTATTCTTCATAAACCAATTCTTGGAGCAAACAATCCCCTATCAGAAAACCATTTACCCCCCTCATGATTTCAAGAACAATCAATCACAACCGAAACAACCTCAACATTTTGCGGTCCAACATCGCTTGGGGGGCGCGGTGTGCCCTCTGTTGCCCAACCTAACCGCTCTCTGCTTCGCCTATCAGCGACGACTTGTCGCCACACGCCAAGGCCAACTCGCGCCCCGAGGGCCAATATTTCGCCAGGAGTCTGTGCCCACCAGTCTCCGCCAGTGCCCGCGGTGGCTGGCGGGCGTCCGCGTGCCCGCGTGCCCGCCCGTGGGCAGCTGAGTTGCAACAGCACTAGACCAATAGGCTGGGGTAACCGGGGAACCGCGACGTGATCCGCGATAGAGGCAGGGTTCCAGCAGAAATCGAAGTTATTTTGAAAATACACCGTGGTAAAAGTTACCTAACAAACTACACTTCAACGGAGAAAGAGGCGCGCACTGGGTTGCGAGCATAGGAATGGATGACCGCACTCAGTGCCTCGGACTCTAATTAAACTCAAGGTCTTGATGGACCGTAAACGATAACTGCGGTTTGCGATAGAGGAATCTTATCGGGCATGAAACTTTCAGCTATGTGGGAGCTGGTGCGTTCCACGATTGCACACGCTGAAGTGGTCGCAAACTATCAGTAGTAGATTAACATCTTCCGAAATATAGCGTACGCTCGGGATGAAGTACCGGCAAAGGAGGCTCAAGACAATGTTACTGCAGTGCCTCTGACCGAGAGGACCTACGGTTCTAGTCCCGACGGAGGGAGGATTTTCGACACTAGCTTGTCAGCTAGGTCGAATTCAGTCGCTGGCTGGAGGGGAATGCTAGCGGCCGGCTGCTCTGATCGTTGTTTTCCATGGTTTCTCCCATCAACACCAGCCGAATGCCGGAGCAGTACCCTAACAAACGGGCCACGGACCGCGCGCGATCTTTCCTACCTCTTCCTTGTCCTATCCTCTCCTCTTACACACACACACACTAACATGCACTACACTGCCACACATGCCGGGAGAGCGGTCGGGAGCGTAGAGCTTGCCCCGTCTTTGGCTGTGCCCTGCTGGGGGAGATACCCGGTTGGGGAAAACCCGCTAGCCGACGAGAAGTTCGGAGCTGGATCTCGCCAGCTAGCGGGGTTAGATCACCGCCGTTTCCCGCTATAAAAATACGCACTACACTTACAGGACGAATGACCTCAGCAGTTGACGCACCTGAAAACACCAATCACCCCATCCACACGATTTTTAAGGGCGTGGAAGTACAGGTTGCACTCGAGTGAATCGAGAACGGCGGTGTTGAGGGTTACGTGATGTCTAGAGAAGAAAGCTCTCGTATTTTTATTACGGAGAAGCAGTTACGAGGGTTCGCAGCCAAGGGAACGCATTGTCTTCTTGCGAAAGAAAATGGCTCTCCGCGCAGTAAAAAGACTGACAAACAAGACATCTCCTCTCAAAACCACTCTCAAGCTTCAGGAGAAAAGAACGCTTGAAGCACGAAAGAATGAGATGGTATTTAAATGTCGTACAGTCGTGTACACGGGGAGTCTTCGCAGGTCTAAGAAATCAATGCCATTGTGTTCATCTGGATATTAACATAGGCGACCGCGCTGGGTGGCATAGGCCATGTAAATTTTGAAAAGGTCCAGCAATAAAAAAAACATGTTAACGTGTTAAATCCCTGATAATAATGATAGGAGCTGATTTTGTTGATCTAAAACATCGCCAAAAATTATCAATAAAATGCTCTTAAAATGTTTTTAAAATGCCCTGGAAACAAAGAAAATGACGTAAAAAATGGATCAATAGCACTTCAGATGAACAACTCACCTGTTGGATATGTTACTGATGTAATCGAGGCTTCTTCCTTTTGCTCAGGGTAACTCAGCTGACAAACTTTTGATTTGGGCTGTTCTTTAAAAGAAAATCTCTGCCTTTATTTATCGTGAAATCGGTCGAACTGACAATGACGCCGATGGGCATACAAACCTTAGATTACATAGTACTCATAACGGCTGACATTATAATATATGAGCGATGAAATCGAATAAGCTATTCAGGAAGTCTGGGGTGAACATTTGTTGCATCTCGTGAATATTGTTTGAAGCAACCATCATTAAAATATTGTGAAAATTGATGAAATCAGCAAAACATTCATTAAAAATGACATATAAAACTGGGGCATTTTGTTTTCTCAGTACATAAAATGAATTTCTATACTAAGCAGCATTGTTCTAAATGGAAGAAAAAATCATTAAAATCCGCCTCTAATAATTACTTATAGAAAGTATGAATACATTTTAAAATTTAATGGTAATGACAAGCTGGTGGATACGTTAACCTTTGCGAATATATATTGTTACGTATATCAGATTAAATGTTGTTGCGTTTTTGACTGGAGATAAAAATTTGAAAAAGTTGGATGTTTCACTTAGTTGAGAAGTCAACACTTGTGTTGTAGGACGCTAACTCGTTGGTTGCTAATCAAAATTAATTCTGTGTTTATTTATAAATGACTTTTAACTTTTTGGCAAGAAATTTGCCAAAAATCGCATATTTTGCCAAAAATTGCGAACTAAAGGTACATTTAAATGTACTTTATACTTTTGATTACGTACGATTGATTTTTCTTTGACAATGGTTAGACAGAGACTCTGTCATGAAAAATATAGCCGTCCAACACTTACATTAAACATATTTAGAAGTTTGAAACATATATGAATAATAATAATAATTATTATTATTGTTGTTATTATTTTTGTTATTATTATTGTTATTATTATTATTACAACGACAACGACTTATTATTATTATTTTTATTATTATTATTATTATTCCATGACATCACGACTAAAGATGTTATGAGTCGCTGAATATAAAATCTACTCCAGGTTGCAACCAGCTACCTAAGGAGCAGATCCGGTGACTATCAGTGCCTCTACAATACTTCACGCAAAATGTGGGCTGTTCCAAATAAAGCGATTTCTTGCACTTCCCAGTCTTTTGAATTACCAGGGAGTTTAGACAAGTTCTTACTCAAATTTTGCGGAACAAATCCCAGAGCTCCGATAACTATCGGGACGACCTGTGCTTTTACGCCCCACATTCGGCTGATCTCGATTTCCAAACTCTTGTATTTAATTATTATTATTATTATTATTATTATTATTATTATTATTATTATTATTATTATTCTCAGCGACTTAGACTATTGAAAACTTTGAACTCGGAAACATTTTCTATAGAATAGTCCCATTTCATTTCCTTCTGGGTCCACCACCTCTCCAAAATCGTTCTTGTCATTCCACCGTGCGATTGAATGATTTTGAAGTTTAATGTAGAATCGTCAGAAATATAGATGACTCTGGATCTAGTGCACTCACCAATCACGCTCCACATTCATATTAAAAAGGACCAGATAATTCGGTTATTGCGAACTCTCAACATCGAGTGTAGCGAACGTATATTAAATACAACTTCGAAGAACTGGGGAATACGCCGCCCTTCCCCGAATTCATATAATGTGTTGTGAGAAGCTTTTGAAATTAGGGACCTACCGTACAGCTTTCACTTTTGAAACAGATGTATAAGGTCTAGTGAAGGGGAAATAGTTATTCAAAGTATCGTTCTCCATGTTGTCACGGCAGGAAATATTATTTCTTCACGAAGAAAATGATGAGGGTTAAGAGCCCAAATCAACAGTTGATTTACCCTTGAAAATAGATTTTATTACATCGGAGCGAATTTTTTAAAATTTATTCTACGTCAAAAACACTGAAAAACCGTATGTGACGTGCTACGGGAAGAAGTGTATTGTGTGAATTCTGAATAGAGAAAGAAGTGAGTTTTTAAGTGTTTCTGACGTAATTTTAAATTTTAAAAATTTAACATAAATTTTATAATAAATAAATTTTAAAAAAAAGATTCGCCGGAACGGTCGCTTTCCGTGTACGGAACGTGTGAAGTCGGGTTCACGTTCCACAGCTGTCACTTTTGAAAAAGGCGCATCCAACTAGTAAATTTTTATTTATTTTTTCCGCTCTGCTCCCCCACCCCGCGTGCATCGTGGGGAACGTGGCGGTGCAACGTGAATACACTTCTTCCCGTAGCACGTCACATACAGTTTTCAAGTGTTTCTGACGTAATTTTAAATTTTAAAAATTTAACATAAATTTTATAATAAATAAATTTTAAAAAAAGATTCGCCGGAACGGTCGCTTTCCGTGAACGGAACGTGTGAAGTCGGGTTCACGTTCTACAGCTGTCACTTTTGAAAAAGGGGCATCCAACTAGTAAATTTTTATTTATTTTTTCCGCGCTCTGCTCCCCCACCCCGCGTGCATCGTGGGGAACGTGGCGGTGCAACGTGAATACACGTCTTCCCGTAGCACGTCACATACAGTTTTCAAGTGTTTCTGACGTAATTTTAAATTTTAAAAATTTAACATAAATTTTATAATAAATAAATTTTAAAAAAAGATTCGCCGGAACGGTCGCTTTCCGTGAACGGAACGTGTGAAGTCGGGTTCACGTTCTACAGCTGTCACTTTTGAAAAAGGGGCATCCAACTAGTAAATTTTTATTTATTTTTTCCGCTCTGCTCCCCCACCCCGCGTGCATCGTGGGGAACGTGGCGGTGCAACGTGAATACACGTCTTCCCGTAGCACGTCACATACAGTTTTCAAGTGTTTCTGACGTAATTTTAAATTTTAAAAATTTAACATAAATTTTATAATAAATAAATTTAAAAAAAGATTCGCCGGAACGGTCGCTTTCCGTGAACGGAACGTGTGAAGTCGGGTTCACGTTCTACAGCTGTCACTTTTGAAAAGGCGCATCCAACTAGTAAATTTTTATTTATTTTTTCCGCTCTGCTCCCCCACCCCGCGTGCATCGTGGGAACGTGGCGGTGCAACGTGAATACACGTCTTCCCGTAGCACGTCACATACAGTTTTTCAAGTGTTCTGACGTAATTTTAATTTTAAAAATTTAACATAATTTTATAATAAATAAATTTTAAAAAAGATTTGCCGGAACGGTCGCTACTCCGAGTGCGGACGTGTGAAGTCTGGTTCACGTTCCACAGCCGTCACTTTTGGAGGCAGGGGCCGTCCACTAGTAAATTTTTATTTATTTATTTTTCCGCTCTGCCCCCCACTCCGCGTGCATCGTGGGGAACGTGGCGGTGCGACATGAATACACTTCATTCCCGTAGCACGTCACATACAGTTTTCAAGTGTTTTGACGTAAATTTTAAAAAAGATTCTCCGAGCGGTCGCTCTGCGAATACCAAACGTGTGAAGCCGGTTCACGTTCCACAGCTGTCACTTTTGGAGCAGGGCGTCAACTAGTAAATTTTATTTATTTATTTTTCCGCTCTGTCCCCCCACTCCGCGTGCATCGTGGGGAACGTGGCGGTGCAACAGGAATACACTTCTTCCGTAGCACGTCACGTACAGTTTTTTAGTGTTTTTGACGTAATTTAAGTTTTAAAAATTTAATACATACATTTTATGATAAATAAATTTTAAAAAAAGAGTCGCCGGAACGGTCGCTCTGCGAATACCGAACGTGTGAAGACGGCTTCACGTTCCACAGCTGTCACTTTGAAGCAGAGGCGTCCAACTAGTAAATTTTTATTTATTTTTTCCGCTCTGCGCCCTCCCCCCCCCCCCGCGTGCCTCGGGGAACGTGGCGGTGCAACGTGCCAGGGGGGGCGGAGGGCGGGGCACGTGGCCCGGGAGAGGCGTGCGTGACCGGGATTTCTGGGGCGAGGCGGAGCGCCCCGGGGCGCGGCGCGCAGGAGCGGGGGGAAAGAGGGATCGATAGCGCAGCGCGTAGCCCTCGCCGCCAATCGATAGCGGCGCGCGCGCCCCCATTGGGCGGCCACGCCGCCGCGGTGGAGGGGGCACCCGACCGCCCGACCGCGCGCGCTTCTGCTGTTTCTTTTGGTGCCGCCGCCCCGGGACGGGGATTCCCCGCGCTTTCGCCGCCGCCGCGCGCGACCCTCCCCTTCCCCTCCTTGCGGCGGCGGGGGACGCCCCGGCTTGGGCTTCCGTGCCCGGGTATTTGCCCCTCCCCCTCTCTGTTCGTTACGGTCGTCTCTTACTCTCCCTTTCTCCTCGTCTTCGTCTGTCTCTCCACTCCAACCTCCATTCCCGTCACCAGCTTTTCATCTCTCTCCGTTCCCGTTTCATCTCTTTGTGTGTTTGCTGAATATGGGACATTCTTTTCTCCTTCTTCGTCTCCGTTTCTCTCTCACACTTTCGCTCTCTTTCTCTCTCTTCATCTCTCGCCTTCCTTTTGTCTTTCTCTCTCGTGTATACATAAGGTTTAATATACGTATTCATGTGTCCCTCTCTTTTTTCCTCGTCTCTCAATGCTTTTTTCCTCTCTTAACCTCCCTTCCTCTCTTTCTCTTCTTTTCTTCATATCTCTCAGACACAACTTCCTGTCCATTTTCATCCTTCTTCAGTCTCTCTTACTCTCCATTTCTTTCGATCCTCGTCTATCTCCCTTTCCCTACATTTCCCACTCCCTTTTCATCCTCTCTAAATCTCCTTTCCGTATCTCCCATCTTCTCTCACTCTCCCTTCCTCTATCTCTCCTTTTCTTCGTCTCTTACTCTCCCCTTTTCTCTTCTTCTCTCTTTCGCCCCCTTTCCCCTCTCATTTTCCCTTCTCCTCACCCTCCATTTCTTCGCCTCTCTCCCTCACTCTCCCTTTCTCTTCCTCGCCTCTCCTCTCTCACTTCCTTCCCTTTCCCAAACCATTTCCTTTTGTTTTTCAAACAAGAAGATGTTATATTATATAACGTTTCTAATATTAATCTAGAATACAAAACAAATTTCCGGGGCTAAAATCTATATCTCCTGGAAATTCTCGTGAAGGGAAGTTGTAATTCCATGTTGTGTTAGAGAATACCGTCCACATGCCAGGTCTTTTATGCTTCTTTTTTGTTCAAGTAGTCTTGTGTTCTAACAGCTCTACAAGTTTGTAACATTTATTCCCAGATATTCTCTATTCACGATTTCTCTGTCTTGTTTGCACAGCAGAATTTTCCCTGTGACGTTCCTCACATTTTTTAAGTGTTATGAGGTAATTGAACTCGCAGTAAATATACTTGGTGATAAAGGAGATTTGCACGCGAGAACGACTGCAGGTTGTTACGCAGGTAAAGGCTGAGGTGTAGTGTCATTTAGAGTTTTATGGAGCCAAGGGATCGTTTGAAGGGAAACGTTGAATGGCGCATTAGCAATGGATGGGGGTTCACGGTAATTTAACACAAAAAATACCTCTCGGAATTGAATCACAGAATGCATTTATTCATAATTATGTTTATTCTTTATTCATATGTTTTATCCGTTTCTATGAAATTCGTGGTTCCTATTAATGTGATGGCAAAATAAATAAAATGGGAAATCACTGTAAAAAAATATAGAAATCCAATGTGAAAATTTTCGAATGATATTACCAAAATAAAAAAGAAATTGAAAATGAAATATAATAGGTAGCTATCAAATACTTTTGTCGTGTGGTAACAAAGATTAGAAACTACGCGTAATAAAATAGCTTAATTTAATTCTATGTGTATAAAAACAGAATCTTTAAGCAATAGAAAAGCGTTGCTTAGACACATAACATCAAGATGCTGAAAGATGACGCAATAACAGTTAATCAAGTTATATTGTTGGTAACTATGTGCTGGATCAGACTAGAAGGAAATAAAAGATAAATTTCTTTCCCCACAACGTCATATACAGTTTTTACTGTTTTTTTACAAATAAATAAATAAAAAAAATTGTTACAATAGAAAACTCAACTTCAGTTCCAACTGGAACTGAAGCCAACTGGTTCCAACTTCAGCTCAAAACTGGAGTGCTTCATTATGGAATTAGATATGGGAAGTTGTTTTGTTGCAGGTATTTATTTAACTAGAAAACTTTTTTCGGTTACATTGCTGTGATCTTCAGTACTACAAAAATAACATATTTAAATTAAACTTTCATGTATTCCAGGATATTACTATAAATTTTAATAAAAAATAGAATTTAAGCTCAATAGAAAAATGGAATTATGAAATGCTAAAATAGAAACATAATTTTGTAGAAAGAGCACATGAAATAAAAAATGTACTATTGCAAGACAATTGTTGAAGAAGGTATAAAGTAAGATAATTGTTAAAACTTTTCGATCGCGCATGATCATGAAGTGAAAAAAGATAATAAAGTCAGGTGTCAGTCTTATTTAACCACTAGTTATGTGGATCCCTGTTAAACTTATTGAGGGAGCTATAATATATTTCATCAGTACATTCACATACAAATAGGACATTACACCCCATCCCAACATGTGAGGTAAGGGGTCATCCATAAATTACGTAACGCTAAAGGAGGGAAGAAGCGTTACGCTGCG
>JAHLJT010005437.1:89651901-89704491 GCA_031308135.1 Acheta domesticus | reverse complement strand
AATGACAAGCTGGTGGATACGTTAAACCTTTGCGAATATATATTGTTACGTAGATCAGATTAAATGTTGTTGCGTTTTTGACTGGAGATAAAAATTTGAAAAAGTTGGATGTTTCACTTAGTTGAGAAGTCAACACTTGTGTTGTAGACGCTAACTCGTTGGTTGCTAATCAAAATTAATTCTGTGTTTATTTATAAATGACTTTTAACTTTTTGGCAAGAAATTTGCCAAAAATCGCATATTTTGCCAAAAATTGCGAACTAAAGGTACATTTAAATGTACTTTATACTTTTGATTATGTACGATTGATTTTTCTTTGGCAATGGTTAGACAGAGACTCTGTCATGAAAAATATAGCCGTCCAACATTTACATTAAACATATTTAGAAGTTTGAAACATATATGAATAATATAATAATAATTATTATTGTTGTTTATTATTTTTGTTATTATTATTGTTATTATTATTTTTGTTATTATTATTATTGTTATTATTATTATTGTTGTTATTATTATTATTACAACGACTTATTATTATTATTATTATTCTCAGCGACTTAGACTATTGAAAACTTTGAACTCGGAAACATTTTCTATAGAATAGTCCCCATTTCATTCCTTCTGGGTCCACCACCTCTCCAAAATCGTTCTTGTCATTCCACCGTGCGATTGAATGATTTTGAAGTTTAATGTAGAATCGTCAGAAATATAGATGACTCTGAATCTAGTGCACTCACCAATCACGCTCCACATTCATATTAAAAAGGACCAGATAATTCGGTTATTGCGAACTCTCAAGCATCGAGTGTAGCGAACGTATATTAAAATACAACTTCGAAGAACTGGGGAATACGCCGCCCTTCCCCGAATTCATATAATGTGTTGTGAGAAGCTTTTGAAATTAGAACCTACCGTACAGCTTTCACTTTTGAAACAGATGTAGTAAGGTCTAGTGAGGGGGAAATAGTTAATCAAATTATCGTTCTCCATGTTCTCACGGCAGGAAATATTATTTCTTCACAAAGAAATGATGAGGGTTAAGAGCCCAAATCAACAGTTGATTTACCCTTGAAAGTAGATTTTATTACATCGGAGCGAATTTTTTTTAAATTTATTCTACGTCAAAAACACTGAAAAACCGTATGTGACGTGCTACGGGAAGAAGTGTATTGTGTGAATTCTGAATAGAGAAAGAAGTGAGTTTTTAAGTGTTTTCTGACGTAATTTTAAATTTTAAAAATTTAACATAAATTTTATAATAAATAAATTTTAAAAAAAGATTCGCCGGAACGGTCGCTTTCCGTGAACGGAACGTGTGAAGTCGGGTTCACGTTCCACAGCTGTCACTTTTGAAAAAGGGGCATCCAACTAGTAAATTTTTATTTATTTTTTCCGCTCTGCTCCCCCACCCCGCGTGCATCGTGGGGAACGTGGCGGTGCAACGTGAATACACGTCTTCCCGTAGCACGTCACATACAGTTTTCAAGTGTTTCTGACGTAATTTTAAATTTTAAAAATTTAACATAAATTTTATAATAAATAAATTTTAAAAAAAGATTTGCCGGAACGGTCGCTCTCCGAGTGCGGAACGTGTGAAGTCGGGTTCACGTTCCACAGCCGTCACTTTTGGAGCAGGGGCGTCCAACTAGTAAATTTTTATTTATTTATTTTTTCCGCTCTGCCCCCCCACTCCGCGTGCATCGTGGGGAACGTGGCGGTGCAACATGAATACACTTCTTCCCGTAGCACGTCACATACAGTTTTCAAGTGTTTTTGACGTAAATTTTAAAAAAAGATTCTCCGGAGCGGTCGCTCTGCGAATACCAAACGTGTGAAGCCGGTTTCACGTTCCACAGCTGTCACTTTTGGAGCAGGGGCGTCCAACTAGTAAATTTTTATTTATTTATTTTTTCCGCTCTGCCCCCCACTTCCGCGTTCATCGTGGGGAACGTGGCGGTGCAACAGGAATACACTTCTTCCCGTAGCACGTCACGTACAGTTTTTTAGTGTTTTTGACGTAATTTTAAGTTTTAAAAATTTAATACATACATTTTATGATAAATAAATTTTAAAAAAAGAGTCGCCGGAACGGTCGCTCTGCGAATACCGAACGTGTGAAGACGGCTTCACGTTCCACAGCTGTCACTTTCGAAGCAGAGGCGTCCAACTAGTAATTTTTATTTATTTTTTCCGCTCTGCGCCCCCCCCCCGCGTGCCTCGGGGAACGTGGCGGTGCAACGTGCCAGGGGGGGCGGAGGGCGGGGCACGTGGCCCGGGAGAGGCGTGCGTGACCGGGATTTCTGGGGCGAGGCGGAGCGCCCCGGGGCGCGGCGCGCTGGAGCGGGGGGAGAGAGGGATCGATAGCGCAGCGCGTAGCCGTCGCCGCCAATCGATAGCGGCGCGCGCGCCCCCATTGGGCGGCCACGCCGCCGCGGTGGAGGGGGCACCCGACCGCCCGACCGCGCGCGCTTCTGCTGTTTCTTTTGGTGCCGCCGCCCCGGGACGGGGATTCCCCGCGCTTTCGCCGCCGCCGCCGCCGCGCGCGACCCTCCCCTTCCCCTCCTTGCGGCGGCGGGGGACGCCCCGGCTTGGGCTTCCGTGCCCGGGTATTTGCCCCTCCCCCTCTCTGTTCGTTACGGTCGTCTCTTACTCTCCCTTTCTCCTCGTCTTCGTCTGTCTCTCCACTCCAACCTCCATTCACGTCACCAGCTTTTCATCTCTCTCCGTTCCCGTTTTCATCTCTTCGTGTGTTTGCTGAATATGGGACATTCTTTACTCCTTCGTCTCCGTCTCACTCTCACACTTTCGCTCTCTCTCCATCTCTCGCCTTCCTTTTCTCTTTCTCCCGCGTGTATACATAATGTTTAATATACGTATTCATGTGTCCCTCTCTTTTTTCTCGTCTCTCAATGTTTTTTTCCTCTCTTAACCTCCCTTCCTCTCTCTCTCTTCTTTTCTTCATATCTCTCAGACACAACTTCCTGTCCATTTTCATCTTTCTTCAGTCTCTCTCACTCTCCATTTCTTTCGATCCTCGTCTATCTCCCTTTCCCTACATTTCCCACTCCCTTTTCCATCCTCTCTAAATCTCCCTTTCCGTATCTCCCATCTTCTCTCACTCTCCCCTTCCTCTATCTCTCCGTTTCTTCGTCTCTTACTCTCCCTTTTCTCTTCTTCTCTCTTTCGCCCTCTCATTTTCCCTTCTCTCACCCTCCATTTCTTCGCCTCTCTCCCTCACTCGCCCTTTCTCTTCCTCGCCTCTCCTCTCCTCTCTCACTTCCTTCCCTTTCCCAAACCATTTCCTTTTGTTTTTCAAACAAGAAGATGTTATATTATATAACGTTTCTAATATTAATCTAGAATACAAAAAAAATTTCCGGGGCTAAAATCTATATCCTGGAAATTCTCGTGAAGGGAAGTTGTAATTCCATGTTGTGTTAGAGAATTCCGTCCACATGCCAGGTCTTTTATGCTTCTTTTTTGTTCAAGTAGTCTTGTGTTCTAACAGCTCTACAAGTTTGTAACATTTATTCCCAGATATTCTCTATTCACGATTTCTCTGTCTTGTTTGCACAGCAGAATTTTCCCTGTGACGTTCCTCACATTTTTTAAGTGTTATGAGGTAATTGAACTCGCAGTAAATATACTTGGTGATAAAGGAGATTTGCACGCGAGAACGACTGCAGGTTGTTACCCAGGTAAAGGCTGAGGTGTAGTGTCATTTAGAGTTTTATGGAGCCAAGGGATCGTTTGAAGGGAAACGTTGAATGGCGCATTAGCAATGGATGAGGGTTCACGGTAATTTAACACAAAAATACCTCTCGGAATTGAATCACAGAATGCATTTATTCATAATTATGTTTATTCTTTATTCATATGTTTTATCCGTTGCTATGAAATTCGTGGTTCCTATTAATGTGATGACAAAATAAATAAAATGGGAAATCACTGTAAAAAAATATAGAAATCCAATGTGAAAAATGTTCGAATGATATTAGCAAAATAAAAAAGAAATTGAAAATGAAATATAATAGGTAGCTATCAAATACTTTTGTCGTGTGGTAACAAAGATTAGAAACTACGCGTAATAAATAGCTTAATTTAATTCTATGTGTATAAAAACAGAATCTTTAAGCAATAGAAAAGCGTTGCTTAGACACATAACATCAAGATGCTGAAAAGATGACGCAATAACAGTTAATCAAGTGATATTGTTGGTAACTATGTGCTGAATCTGACTAGAAGGAAATAAAAATTTGTTACAATAGAAACTCAACTTCAGTTCCAAACTGGAGTGCTTCATTATGGAATTAGATATGGGAAGTTGTTTTGTTGCAGGTCTTTATTTAACTAGAAAACTTTTTTCGGTTCCATTGCTGTGATCTTCAGTACTACAAAAATAACATATTTAAATTAACATTTCATCTATTCCAGGATATTACTATAAATTTTAATAAAAATAGAATTTAAGCACAATAGAAAAATGGAATTATGAAATGCTAAAATAGAAACATAATTTTGAAGAAAGAGCACATGAAATAAAAAATGTACTATGCAAGACAATTGTTGAAGAAGGTATAAAGTAAGATAATTGTTAAAACTTTTCCATCGCGCAATGATCATGAAGTGAAAAAAGATAATAAAGTCAGGTGTCAGTCTTATTTAACCACTAGTTATGTGGATCCCTGTTAAACTTATTGAGGGAGCTATAATATATTTCAATCAGTACATTCACATACAAATACGGACATTATACCCCATCCCAACATGTGAGGTAAGGGGTCATCCATATATTACGTAACGCTAAAGGAGGGAGGAAGCGTTACGCTGCGTTACATAGAGATAGAGAAATGCGTTACATGTGGGTATTGAAAAAGCTCGAAATTTGCTTTACGTAATTTATGGACTGCCCCTAAGTATGCTTGTAAGTGCAGGTCTATGCGAGTAAGCGGTGCGAGGATAAGACAATGGAGAGGAAGAAAAGTGCACACTAGGATCGTGTTGTTGATCTGAGAAACCATGGGAACCTACCGATCAGAGCAGCCGGACGCTGAAATTCTCCTCCAGTCAGCGGTCGAATCCAACGTAGCTCTCTAGGGAGAGTCGGTTATCCGCCACCGTCGGGTTCGAAGCCTACGACCTCCCAGTCAGAGGCACTGCAGTGACGTGGGTGATGCCGTGAGCAACCCATGCCGGTAAAATTAGGTGGAATCTGCAATGACATGAATGCTCTTGTGTGACCTTGGTATTTTAGGACGACTCGCATGCACCTGCTTGGTGCTGCATGTTCGATAGGAATATTTTTTACTTTCTCGCTAGGAAGTTGAGAGAAAGTTATGTAATGCTGCGTTCAAATAACGTCGAATTTTCCGGCTGAAAACACTTATTTCAAAGTCTTTGTAATGAAACAGTGGATAAATCCAGTTGCCAAATTTAAGGAGGGAAATCCTCTTAACACGGGGTGTAGCCAGAATCCATGATTTGTGGGTCCTTGATACCGAAAATCGAAAGATTGCAAAACGTCTGTCCGTCTTGTCTGAGAACACCGCTAGGGGCTATCGGAAAATCGGTTCAGCCGATTTTCTTCAGAACTGATAGTCCCGAATCGATCTGGCTGTTGTCGCGGCCCCTTGAATTTGAAACCAATATTTTAATTTTTGGGGAATTTAATTGATGCCGCTGGGAAATTTCCAAATTAAAAAAAAGGCTCTGTCGTTTTTGATTAAAAAGTTTGTTGTGTGAAGGACGTTTAAGACAATGGTGCAGGTCTCATGTTCGTTGAAAACCGTGATTTATCGAGAATATCATAAGTTCAAAATTTCTTCGGAGTGAAATGAAAGCGGTTCCAAAAAATAAATTTTGAAATAAGGTCAAGTACATTTTTTTTCGAAAATTTCAGTAATTTTCGCGTACGTACGTATTACGTAAAAATACGGTCGAGAAAGTACGTGCTATTTCAACACCACAAGTTTTTATGTTTTTTTCCCCGGCAACTATTCAACGGCTCTGTGATCGCAGACAATACGGGCGAGAAAGTACGTGCTACTCTAGCACCATTAGTTTTTTTATGCTTTTTTCCGGCAACTATTCAACGGCTCTGTGATCGCACAAAATAGGGCGAGAAAGTACGTGCTATTCTAGCACCATTAGTTTTTTATGCTTTTTCCGCAACTATTCAACGGCAACCATTAAACGACTCTGTGATTGCAGAAATACGGACGAGAAAGTACGTGCTACTCTAGCACCATTAGTTTTTTTTTATGCTTTTTTCCGGTAACTATTCGCCGGCTGGGGATCGCAGAAAGGACGAAAAAAAAAAAGAAAAAAAAAGAAGAAGAAGAAGAAGAAACTCCCGTTGGGAGCGAGGGGCCGGCCGCCGCTGGAGCCACCGGTTGAACTCGGCCCAGCTCCGCGGTCGGCGCGTGTGGAAGGCGCGCCGCTTCCCGGTCGAGGTCGCTGCAGCGGCGGCGGCGAGCGGCGAGCGGCAAGCGGCAAGCGGCGGCGGCGGCGGCGACGGCGGCGGCGGCGGCGGCGGCGAGCGGCCAGCGGCAAGCGGCGGCGGCGGCGGCGGCGGCGGCGGCGCGGAGCCATCCCGGCAGGGCGCGGCGCGGCGCCTCGGGAAGAAGCCCCGGGAATTCTCGCAGGCGCCAGGGAGCGTTCCGATTGGGTTGCAGTGCCTTACGAGGAAGAGCAGGCGATGTCTCTCTCTCTCTCTCTCTCTCTCTCTTTGTATGTGTGTATGTTTCAGAGAGACACAAAGGCATAGAGAGAGGAGATTGAGATACACCAATATATATATATGGGATCTGATGTTTGACTAGCGCGGTGTTTGGCTATGACGGCGCCGCGTGGTGAGAGAAGCAGAAGCAGAAGCATGGTTGCCGTAGAAAAACAACATTACGAATATTATTATAGTTTGATGTATTGTGATGAAAGGTGTGCTTGTATCTTTGATTAATATACGTTCGTTTCGGCAATTCGTGTTGTACCTTTTCTGGGAATCGTAAGCCTGCGATTCCTACACACACACACATAAATATATATATATATGGGTGTATGGGAAAGAAATGAATATATTTGTTCTGAAAGAAAAATAAAGTCAGAAATAAAAAAGCACCCAATTTACACAATTCGACTGCTTTTTTATTTCTCGCTTAATTTTTCTGTCTGAGCAAATATATTCATCTCTTTTGCAAATAATAAACAATTTACATGTTTCTGGCGTGTTTTTATGCTTCCATAATGCAAACTTGTGCCTAGAAATGATTTTTTCAAACCAAATTTTGAGTGCTCATTGCGGCACAACCATTCGGAATATCCACGTAGTATATTAGACAAAATATGCTTACAATTGTCTTAAGAGCTTATTTTTGAATTTTCGACGTTTCCTCCCCAGACACCATGTCTGTGTATATATATATATATATATATATATATATATATATATATATATATATATATATATATATATTAGCGGAACCCTTCAAACGTTGTTCCCTGCCTCAGTCTGTCTCTCTATGTGTGTTTCTGTCTCTGCCTCTCTCTGTCCCTCTCATTCACATTTAGTTGCAAATTCGCACATCTCTGAGCAGGTGAGGTAATATGTAGAAGCACCGGACCAGCAAAAAACGTAATAGAATGTTCATGAATGCCTCATCCTGTAGATTATGGCGTGAGAAACGTTTCTTTGAGGTCATCGGCGTGAAAATTTTAGTTCGTAATGCCCTAGAACGCTACGTTTATGAGTTATTTAACTATATAGATTCAAAAGGCTACCGAGTGCGTTGCGGGTTGCATTTCAAGCATATTTAGTTTTGTTCTACAGCGCCATTTAGTGGAGTTACAACAGAATTAACAACACATAAACCTTCTCGCTGAAAAAACACCTTAAACCAGTTTTCATGGAGATCGCTCATATGGTGTCGGAGTTTACCTCTCTTATATATATATATTATATATATATATATATATATATATATATATATATATATATATATATATATGGAGAGAGAGAGGTGCCTTTTAGTGTCCTCTGCCTCATTATGTCTCTCTCTCTCTCTCCCTGTGTCTCTGACTTTCTATCTCTCTTGAGAGACACCCATATATATATATATATATATATATATATATATATATATATGTGTGTGTGTGTGTGGTGTGTGTGTGTGTGTTAAATCTCTCTCTATATATGCGTCTCTGTACGTGTGGGCCTCGCTCTCTACGGGCGACTCTCTCTGTCTGCGCTGTGCCAAGTGAATCTGCATCGGTGGCGGGCAGAGGACGGGCGGGGGCGGGGCGGGGCGCTCCGCTGCTGCTGTATTGATCGCTGGCGCTCCTCGAGGGCGGCGGAGGGGGAGGAGAGGGGGGGAGCGGAATTAAAGTGCGGACGCAGCCTCACGTCCCACGCCAACGCCGCCTCCGCTTCACGCCACGCCGCTCCGCGCCGCCACACACGACCCGCTCTCAGGCCAACGGGCCAAATACTCTCTCTCTCTCTGTATTACTAATTTCCAGGACGGCGAATTTTGACGACCTAAAACGGTGCTAAAAATGATAAATAAGGTGCTCTTAAATGTTTGGAAAATTCTCTACAAGCAAAGAGAAAAAGACGCAAAATTTTTTTTGATCAAAACCAGTTGAGATGAACAACTCAAGCTAAATGTGGACCCTAGTGCCTTTCCAATTCACTTACTGTTATGTAATTCCAATGGATTTTAACAGGCACCATCGAAAAGACTTAAAACAGCGATAGATAATTTGCACAAGTTATCTTTACGAGATTGGAAGGTTTGTGTGTGTGTGGCCGTTGTTTCTGTACGAGCTGACAGCAGAAGCTTCCAAGAGCTCTGGCGGAGACAGTGAGTGTGCGTGTGCGTGTGTGTGTGTGTGTGTGTGTGTGTGTGTGTGTGTGAAAGAGAGAGGAGGCACACAGGCATCGACCCATGGTTTCCTACGCCACGCTCAGCATCGGTGAGCTAGGCTGCGCCATCGTCTATAGAATTATAGCAAAACCTACCTAAGAGGAAAATGTTAGTTTTGTAAACATCTCCTTACGTAGAATTACGTTTATAGGATATTGGGTTCGACATTTACATTGGATTTTTAACATTTTTATTAATTTACTTATGATTTTATCTCTTAATTGTATTAATTAAACATCATTACGTTTTGAAATGTCTTTCTGAAGCTGTTCACTCACCTGCTTGTTTCCATCACGAATTAGTTCTGACCCCATTTATTTCCAGAAGCAAAACCAGAGGGGTTCTCAGTATTTGGTGAATGGATCAAGGAAAATTAAGCGAAAATCGAGGAGATGAGAAAACCTTCCTTTGGATATGGGGAGACAGAGTGGATTGTAAGGAAAAACAAGTCAACTTGAATAGTGAACACTCTTGTGAGATGTATGACTGTATTACCACTAGGAAAACCCGGCAGACGTTGTTCTGCCCTTCATCTCCCTCTTTCCCCTCACGTCACCCTTTCTCACTGTCTCTCCCTCCCTCACCCTGTCCCTGTCTGTCTTTGTCGCTCTCTGTCCTCATTCACATTTAATTGCAGATTTCTGCACATCTCTGAGCAGGTAAGGTAATATTGGGAAGCGCCGGACCAGCAAAAATGAAATAAAATGTTGAAGATGAGCTGATCCTGAGGATTACGATACGGGAAACGTTTCTTCGAGGCCTTCGGCCTCCAAATTTTAGTTTTTAAGACCCTAGAACTCATCGTTTAGGAGTTATTTAACGATATAGTTTCAAAATGCCGCCGAGTGCCAACGGTGTTGGAGTTTTGCTCTTTACTCCCGAAGGGTGCGCACCTTGGCTCTTTGACCTCTGTATTCGTACTCATTCCTTGCGGGCGTCAGAGTACACCTTTGGGCTGGCAGCACCCCATCGGGGTATTTCCACTATTAAAATTGATTGAGTGTTCGTAATTCCGGGCGCGTCAATTAGAAGCCATTAGTCCCGTAAGTGGAGTTCGTGTTTTCCTCGGGAGGTGGCGGTGATCTTCCCTCGTTGGATATCGAGATTAGGCGCCGACCTACCATCGGCTAGCGGGGTTTCCCACAGCCAAGTATCTACCACCAGTGGGGCACCGCCCCAGCCGGGACAACCTGTAAGCTCCTGACAGGTCTCCCGGCATGTGTGGTAGTGTAGTGCATGTTAGAGTAAGTGTGTGTATAAGAGGAGAGGATAGGACAAGGAACTGGAAGGGAAGATCGCATGCGGTCCGTGGCCCGTTGTAAGGGTACTGTTCCGGCATTCGCCTCTTGCTGGTAGGAGTAAAACTCTCCGCATAAAACTCCCGATCAGAGCAGCCGGCCGCTAGAACTCTCCTCCAGACGGCGACTGGTATCGTGTATATGTACCTGATATCGCTAGTATGGAAAACGTTGCCGCCGTCGGGAGTGCCACCCTAGGACCTGTCGGACAGAAGCGCTGCAGCGCCACCAGTCGATGCCCTGAGCCACCTCAGCCGGAGCGAGCCAACGCGAGTGGGGTGTTTGGCGCTGTGGGTTCCGAGGCCGTTGGGGTGCGCCGGCGCGGGGGGGGGGAGTGTCGGTCGACGTTTCTGCAGGGCCGCTCCGCGCGTTTCGGCGCCTGCTCGCCCGCCCGCCCGCCAGCGCCCCGGGGGCAGACAGGGAGGAAGAGACTGAGAGAGAGAGAGAGAGAGAGAGAGAGAGAGAATGAGGGGAGGGATGCGCAGTGCTAGTGCGCCGGGCACACACCCCGATTCATCGCCTTCCTCGCCCTCCCCCCTCCCCCCGGGCGTCGCGCTCTCTGCAGCTGCGCGCCCCACCCCCACCCCCACCACAACGCACAGGGCGCGCTGGCCCAAGCTCTCGGCCAGCTTCCTCCCGTTCGCCGATCTTCCTTCTCTTTTTCTGCTTTGCACTCCATCTCGATTTCCCACTCAAAAATTCACATTATTTTTGGCGTACTTTTTTTTAAAAAAATCCCATTTTCGCCACCACGTTTTCCCACTCAAAAATTCACATTCTCCTTGGCGTACTTTTTTTAAAATTTCCCCCTTCTCACCACCACGTTTTCCCACTCAAAAAATCACATTCTCTTTGGCGTACTATTTTTTTAAATTTCCCCCTTCTCGCCACCACGTTTTCCCACTCAGTAATTTTTATTCGCTTTGGCGTACTTCCTAAATCTTTTTTCTTTTCTTTTTCTGCACTTTGGCTTCCCAACACAAAGGGCGCTCACACGCTCGTTGGCTTGGACCAGCCGTTCGCTCTCGTCCAGCTGCTTCCTCTCGTTTCGCGATCTTCCTTGTCTTTTTCCGATTTTTATTCCATCCCGGTTTCACACTCAAAAATCCAGATGTTCTTTGGCGTACTTTGTATTTTTTCTCCACCACGATATCCCACTGAAAATTTCTTATTCTCTCTGGCGTACTCGCTAATTTTCTTCTTCTCCGCTTCGCTTTCCCAACGCCCAGGGCGCTCACACGATCTTTGATTTGGACCAGCCGTTTGCTCTTGTCTAGCTTCTTCTCGTTCGACCATCTTCCTCGTCTTTTTCTGCTCTTTACTCCATCTCGTTTTCCCACTCAAAAATTCACTTTCTCTTGGGCGTACTTTAAAAAAAAAAACCTTTTTCGCCACCACGGTTTCCCACAAACAGTCTTATTCGCTTTGGCGTACTTTTTATTTCCCCCTCTACCATGGTATCCATATAAAAATTCCAACTCTTCGGCGTACTTTCCCCCCATTTCTCCACCACCATGTTACTCAACAATTCTTATTTACTTTGGCGTACTTGTTAATTTTCCCTCTTGTTTTCTTTTTCTCTACTTCGGTTTCCCACTCAAATTCTTATACGCTTTGGCGTACTTGTGTATTAATTTTTCTTGTATTTGTTTTCGCCACTCAGTTTCCTACTCAAAAGTTCTTATTTCCTTTGCCATACTTGTTAAATAATTTTTCTTTTTTTCTCCACGCCTTTTCCCCACTCAGATTTGCCGTCATATTCTTTGTTTCTGCCTTATTTTCCTTTTCTTCGTTTTCTTCACCGACTTTAGTGTCCTCTTTTCTATTTCTTTGTCATTTCTTGATCTTTTTCACGCTTCTGTTTCTTCTGCCTCTTCCTTTTCTTGTTCTTTATCTTCCTCTTTTCCTTCTACTTCTTGGATATTAACTCTTCTAGTTCCATCTTATTCACTCCTTTCTCCTCCCTCACAGAATATGCATCACTTAATGGTCGCGTGACTATTGGCGACAGCAATAATTAATGAACGAAAATCTAAATGGTATTACAGGATTCATGAGATTTGATCATGTGCTCCGTAATTAGGAGGTGAATGGATAGTTCCATTTCGTGGATTTGGCTTCTATTTTCCCTCTATATACGGCGTGACATCATGCGCACGTGAGCCTTGTTACGTGACATTGTGCTGCATCGGCATGCGTTAGGGGAGAGACGAGCGTGTGGATGTAGTGACGTAATACGTATTATAGGAGGTCTGTGGCTCCATTTAGTGAACTACGTGAATGCAGTGGATGGCGTTGTAGGATAAACCTTCACCTAGTTTCTTACGTTCTAAGAGGATGAATCAGGATTAAGTGAATGGTGAGGATGGAGTGCATGGCGTAGGATGTGGCAGGATGCAGTGGCTGGTGTTGTAGGAAGATGAGGGTGGATTTTCGTGGTTGACCTTTGTGTAGGATGTGGGTGAATGTAAGCGCTGATTGTGGGAGGAAATGGGTGAATGTTGTGCGATGCGTTCTGAGAGGACATGGTGGAACGTAGTGCCTAACGTAGGACAGTGTGACTGAATGTAGTGGGTGGCGTTGTTGGAGGATGTGCCTAGATGTGGTGGGAGGCGTTTGTTGGAGGATGCGGGTGGTAGTAGTGGCTGGTTGAAGAAGGATATGGGAGGATGTTGTAGGTGGCGTTGCAGGACGATGTTGCTGGATGTAGTGAGTGGCGTTGTGAAAGGATGGGGTTGGATATAGTGACTGGTGTAGTAAGATGTGGATGGATGTAGTGGTTGACGTTGTGCGAGAATGTGGGTGGATGTAGTGGCTGGTTTTAGGAGAGTGTAGTGGCTCGAAGGAGGATGTGGGTGAATGCAGTGGGGAGCGTTGTTGGAGGATGTGCCTGAATGTTGTGAGTGGCGTTGTAGGATGATGTCTGGGTGTAGTGGGATGCGTTGTTGGATGATGTGGGTCGATGCAGTGGGATGCGTTGTTGGAGGATGTGGCTGGCGTTGTAAAAAGATTTGACTGGATCTAGAGGGTGGCGTTGTGAAAGGATGTGTTGGGATATAGTGGGTGGGGTTGCATTAACTGGTGTTGTGGGACGTAGACCCAGTGACTGTGGGTGGATGAAGTGGGATGCGTTGTTGGAGGATGTAGATGGATATAGTCTGGATGTAGTGGGTGGCGTTGTGAAAGGATGGGTTGGATATAGTGAGTGGCGTTGCAGTAACTGGTGTTGTGGGACGCAGACCCAGTGACTGTGGGTGGATGAAGTGGGATGCGTTGTTGGAGGATGTAGACGGATATAGTGGCTAGATGTAATGGGTGGCGTCGTGAAAGGATGGGGTTGGATATAGTGTGTGGTGCTACAGGACGCGAACAGTGTGGATGTGGGTGGCTGGCGGCAGGCGTTGCGTCCCAGTGCAGGGCACTGTGCGGCGACGACGTCCCGAAAACAAACGGCGAGCGTCGAGCGGGGCGGGCGGGCGGGCGGGCGGGCGGGCGGGCGGGTGCGGAAGGAAGCGAGCCGAGCGGAGCGGCGAGTCGTGCGGCGGGGGCGGGGCGGGGGCGGGGGCGGAGCGGAGCTGTTGCCCGGGCGACGCGCCGTATCGACCGCCCTAAAGGAGAGCCCTCACCTCACCTCGGCGGCCAGCGATACGGGAAGGCGAGGGAAAAGAATGGGATGTTGTCATCGAGCAGCTTCTCCTTCTCGCTGGGTTGGTGCTAGGGAAAGGAGTAGCGAAAAAAAATCGGTGTTTTTAAAAAGCGTTATTTTCGAGCAGAAAATTCGATATTATAACATCGATGTTTTCTTCAGATCGATGTATTTGTGATGTCTGGGTGTAGTGGGATGCGTTGTTGGATGATGTGGGTTGATGCAGTGGGATGCGTTGTTGGTGGATGTGGCTGGCGTTGTAAAAAGATTTGACTGGATCTAGAGGGAGTTTCAAACATCAAAGTTTTCAAAAAATTCTTATTTTTTAAATAAAATTTCCAGTATTTATTTTATTTGTGAATTACTCGCAACCAACAGCCAATGACAACTGTCACTATTGTCGATCCGCAGACGGCACGAAAACGATTGCTGTTCGCAACCTTTCTCCAGTATTATTACGTTTTTTAAATTCTTTTGTACGTAGTAATATCGTTAAACTGTAATATCTATTTTTGTTACATGGAACATTGGTTAGAAAAGATGACAGCCAAATTGTAGGCAGAATGTAGTTAAAACTAATATTGGCGTGTTATGTATCGCAATAGAACCAGGTCATTTTACTTCGAAATGTTTCGTCATATTGAAAACATCGATGTTTTATACATCGATGATTTTTGTCGATGGTTTAACGACATCGAAAAACTTTTGATGTACCGATCTAACGATATTTTGCTAAACTTTGCCATCTCTCGCTTGGGATGCGTCGTCAGTGTCGATGTTTTCAAAAATATTCATAAATTTTCAGATATCCAAAAATCGAATAGTATTCGTCAGACCAAAATGAGTAAGGGTGGAAAGTAAAATTGAGTTTTCGTCAATGAAGGAACCTATTTTATTTCTGAATTAACAAATTAGATAAGTTAATGTCTCCAAGTTTTGTTAATTGTCTGGACGATTTGTGTTTTGGAAGTGTGAAACATTGATATTTGAAAGTTAATTGCGGTTAAATTTAAAATTTTAATAAAAAAACAACTAGGTTATATTACTCTTAGTTATAAATTAATAAACAAGGCCACTCAAATTAAATGTTTTCAAACATCGATGTGTTGCTGTCGATGACGCATCCCTTGGTTAGAGAGAAAACGAAGAAAACCATAATTATGCAATTTAGCAATTATTTCTCAGATTCACGACTATTTCGCACTTTGTGCCTCTTACGATCGGTTTTTGCATTTTATCGCGGAATGAAAACCGTCAGAAATGTACTGCACCGACCATCAAACATACAATTACTATTTTTTCCAGCAGTTGGTAACATTTCGCATTTTTAGCAATTTTCTCAAATCTACCATCACTATACTTCGGTTTTTCTTTCATGGCGCGTGTGGGTGTGTCATCAAAAAGGAATATCTCACGGTATTTCCATGTCGTTTCTCCGTTGTGCCGCCAGGAATCGCATGATCGCCAGCACTGCTCGATACAGTCGCGATCATGCTACAACTAGCGGCACAACCGAGAACGATACCGTGAGATTTTCCATTTTATTGACCCCCGCCCCGTGTGCCAAGAAAGAAAAACCGAAGTATAACATCGGAGTTTCCGAAGTAGACATCGGATGTTTAGGCACTAAAAAATCGCCTTTTAGGCGCCTAAAAAGGCACTGAAAATATCAAGAATAAGGCAATGTCATAAATTACATTCACAATTAAAATTAAAAATTATTTGTAAGACTCCATACATATTTACAACTCTTCTACATTTTATTCTTAATAGTTTCCATTGCAATATATTACCAGTAACTTTTCAAGGGTCGCAATTTCAAATCTGCAACGATTGGGAGACAAAATCAGTTTGAATACAGAGAAGGATTTCTGAATATCTAAAATATATGCCTGACACATCAGTAGAAGTCCAAAAATTAGCAACACTGAAACCTTCTGGGAATTTACATTTCTTTCCACTCAAAAGGTGCCCTCGGTGTATTGTCAATCGACCTTTTTCTCCGAATACGGATAGTATTTATGAAATAGGGAAATGGAAAAAAATATGTTGGCATACTTTCAGGAATTATCTCGTATTTCAAAATACGAATACGTGAATTGAAGGCTTCATAATGAATGCTCAGGTTGGACCATGGCCGATTTTCTGATACCTTAGCATTGTATATAAAAATAATATATAAAAGGGAAAACGTGCTATCATTCTAAAGAAAAGGCATTTATGCAAGAAAAGGCTTTTATGCTAAAATAAGCAAAAGTAAGCATTATAAACTTCGTCATATGTCATCATTTGTCATGATTCGTACACAAATATTATCAGCCTTTAAATAAGTTCACTAGAAAAAAATAGGCATTTCCCTAAACATCCGATGTCTAATAATCATGATGTTTAGACTTTGACGCATCTCCTTCATTTTCACGGCGTAATGGCCAATGTGTAAATGCCCATAACTCACCGAAACTGCACCTACACCATCTTGGAACGGCGACCTGCAGATGTGCCCGCGAGCACTCGACCAGCGCGGCTCAAAATGCCTTTCCCGTTGCGTAAAAGTGTTTGGATATAAAATGCGGAGGGGATCCAGGTTCATAGCGGGAGCTCTCAAACACTGCTGCCCTCCTGACAAAATTTGTTTTTGTACGCACGACGGAGGATAAACAGCCTTCTGCTGTTGTGCTTGAACACTGGGTGTGTGGATGAATATTTACAGTTTCAAGCGCCTCAACTATTTTACTCGTTAGCTCCGTAAGTGACGTTCATGTTCTTCTGCGGCCTGATTGCAGGTTCATGCCACTAGTGTTTAAATACCGTTAAACAGTGTGAGTGGAATGTTTTGGAAAAGTGTTTATGTGGTTTTTTTCAGTGACCTCTTTGCAGCTGCAGGTCACTAGTATTTAAATAATGGAATGATTCTTGAGATTAGGTCATTGATATAAAAACTTTTCAATCTGGCAGATTGAAAAGTTTTTATATCAATGACCTAATCTCAAGAATCATTCCATTATATAATTAATAGAGGTCAAGAAATCAAGCACTAGTATTTAAATAGCATTAAGCAACATGAATAGAATGTTTTGGAAAACTATTTTGTGTGGTTTTCTTCTGCAGCCGGTTTGCAGCTGCAGGCCACTACTATTTCAGTAGCATTGGACAGTGTGATTGGTGCATTTTGGAAAACCATTTTTTGTCGTTTACTTCTGCAGCCTGTTTGCACCTACAGGCCACTACTACTTCAATAGCATTGAACAGTGTGAGTGGTACGTTTCGAAAAACCAGTTTGTGTGGTTTTCTTCTGCAGCCTGTTTGCAGCTGCATACCACGTCTACTTCAGTAGCATTGAACAGTGTATTGGTACATTTTGGAAAAGCATTTTATGTGTTTTTCTTCTGCAGCCTGTTTGGAGCTGCAGGCCCCTACTACTTCAATAGCATTGAACAGTGTATTGGTACATTTTGGAAAAGCATTTTATGTGTTTTTCTTCTGCAGCCTGTTTGCAGCTGCACGCCACTACTACTTCAATAGCATTGAACAATGTGAGTGGTACGTTTCGAAAAACCATTTTGTGTGATTTTCTTGTGCAGCCTGTTTGCAGCTGTATGTCACTACTATTTCAATAGAATTGAACAGTGTGAGTGGTACGTTTTGGAAAACCATTTTGTGTGGTTTCCTTGTGTAGCTGCATGCTACTCCTATTTCAATATCATTGGACAGTGTGAGTGGTACGTTTTCGAAAAACCATTTTGCGTGGTTTTCTTCAGTAGCCTGTTTGCAAGCTGCAGGCCATTACTATTTAAATAGCATTCAACAGTGTAATTGATACATTTTGGAAAAGCATTTTTTGTGATTTTCATCTGCAGCCTATTTGCAGCTGCAGGTCACTACTGTTTAAATTGGCATTGAACAGTGTGAGTGGTACTTTTCGAGGAAACCATTTTGTCTGATTTTCGTCTGCAGCCTTTTTGCAGCTGCAAGACACTACTATAGCGTTTAAATAAATCCGTTGCAGCAGCAGCGGCGGCAGCTCCTTTCTCCGTTCCGTCGCCGCGTCGCGCCGGGGGGGGCGGGGCGGGGGCGGGGGGGTGGCTCAGCTCGCGGGAGCGGCGCCGATCAATACTCCTCCGCCCGGGCAGCGGCCCTCTCGCAGCTCCCCCCTCCCCCACCCCTCCCTTACCGCCCCGCCCCTCGGAATGCCGCAGCCAGGCTCCGCTGTTTAAAACTCGACCCGTCAATTCGGGCTGGGATTACCGTCCCCTCCGCGCGCGTTGAACTATCGGTTGCAGTGAACCAAAGTCAATGCTGCTCACCAGAGCCATCAAAATAGTTTTTCGAAGCGGAACACGAACACTGCTCAATACCAGAAATTAAAGTACTCTCATAGAACTCTACGATAAGTTGAATATTTCGACAAAATCAGTCTTAAATGTAGCACAACAATAACAATAATAATAGTAATAATAATAATAATAATAATAATAATAATAATAATAATAATAATAATAATAATAATAATAATATAGTCGGCTCCATGGCCGATATCGCTTAGACTGCTGTTGATTGGAGAAACCCCGGAAAACTACCGATCAGAACAGCCGGCCGCTAGAATTCTCCTCCAGACAGCGACTGAAATATTTTCGTTCATAATATTACTAAGCCAGAGGCTGCGTAGTTTTCTTTCAGTATCTGCGGGCATTGAAAATTAGTAATGTATCATTGATTTTATTAGTGAACGTAGGCAATATTACTTCCAGGAATAAAAAAATAATTTGCCTCCGGACAGCAAATTCCAAAAACTGAAGCCCATAAGGGTTTGCAAATGAAGGATATTGTGAGGAATATTAGAACCATTTGCGGCGAATTAAAGGGTCTGAGAGATCGTACTACTCAGTGATATTTTTGTGTTCATGTAAGGCAATAGTATCGATCCTCAAGATTCCATCGACTTAAACTGCGAGATAAAAGAAGGGAAATCGCATCTGGTTAATTGTAATTGCTGTGAACGGGTCTTCCAAAAGGGAAGAAATTATTGTGAGAAGAGGCTGCTTTCATTGGCGGAATCTTTCTATGAAGAGGACATTGAAGAGATAGTGTCTCGCTCTGACAAATGTCTATTGTACTTACTTGAAACCACGCTTCGTTTTACATTGATTTTCTCCAAGTTTGTATTAAAATATTTTCCGTTTCTGAAGTGTGGCAATGGCAAGTATATTTTGAACATTTTCTGTATTTGTGGTTCAACATTCACTGTGTTTCTCCGATTCCACTACTTCTCTCTACTTTGATACATTCTGAAATACGTTTCGATCGACGAACCTGGCTGTAACAGAACGCTGGAGTTTCCAAGAATGCATGCCAAGTGATTATGCATGTTTCCAATATTCGTTTGCAAATATCCGCAATGAGCATTGAAAGACAAAAACGGTCACTATGCTTTCAGAAAATTCTAATATTAAACTTTCTAAACGATGAAACTAGTAACTCCTTCCTTAAGCAATGATGGAAGAGAAAAAACAGCGCTTATTCGTTGGCCACCCATTGGTATGCAATTAACTCACAGATCGCCTGCGGGGTAGGCATCCCGCCTCTCACGTCCGTTGAATGTGTTGCCTCAGCAGGCGGCAAAATACAAATTTCTTTCGCTTGCTTTCCCCTTAGTTGCTTGAATTTCATTCACCGGAATTGTAGTATTCGACTTTTTTGCCGGCTGAGATGGCTTAGGAAAATATCTATCAGGGAAGTTCCAGGGCTCGAGTTAGGACTAAGGATTTTTGACATTATCTTCATAGCTAGGACGTATTCCCCCACTTGTTTCTCAGTTTCTATATGAGTGGAAAGTCAACAAAATAGTTTTTGCCGTACGCGTTCCACGAAGATATCTTGGTCATTTACATTTTTTTTGTTGAAAGTCGACAATATGGGGGTGACATGGATAAGCACGCCTGGTGCCACTTATTTTGCGCATAATTCCAATATTATGTATTTAAAAGTTCCATGAATTAAAAAAAATATATTTGTAGGTAGCTCGTAGGAAAGTGTGATTGGCTTACTAATTTGGAAACGTCGATATTTCATTCGTATGTCAAAGACTGAATTTTTAAAGTAGTTACGTAAATAACTATTAAGCCGTTAATTGTTATCTATTAAACTTGTTCAATCATTAACTATTTACTAATAATTAATGATGCCGACACGGTAGGTCGGCATCGGATCTAGCGGGTGAAGATCACTACCACCTTCCAAGGAAAACCATGCACTACTCTTACGGCACTGATCACCTTAACAGTGGACGCGCCCATAATCACTAATGAACCAAATGGTTTTCTCCTGGTTTATTTGGGCATACATATTACTGGCCTTTAGATATGGTCATTAGAATAAAATTGCATTTTGCTAAACATCCGATGTCTATTAATGACCCTGGCAATGAACGTGCGGTGACGCAGGTCGGCGTGAGATCTCACCATGCAGCGGCAGAAGATCACCGGCACCTCCTGAAGAAAAACATGCACTACTCTTACGGCACTGATCACCTTAACAGTTGATGCGCCCGGAATCACTAAGCGATCTGTCAACCAAGTAGTTTTCTTCAGTTTTTCCAACATGTAATAATGGCCTTTAGATAATTATATTTAATAGAATAAAATAGGAATTCAGCTTGCATCCGATGTCTATTAATGACATGAACACATGCCGCGTATTAATGACCGTGCAGAGAGCCAGGTGTCAGATCTCGCCATCCAGCGGGGAAGGGTCAACGCCACCGCCTGATGAAAAACCCGCACTACACTTACGGACTACTGCCCTTACCAGTTGACGCAGCGCAATCACCACTTAATCGTATTGTATTCTTTTGTTCTTTTGTCCAATATATATCAATGGCATGTAGATATGTTTATTAGAATAAAATAGGAATTGAGCTCGCATCCGATGTCTATTAATGACCTGACACGCGACGTGTATTATTGGACCCTAGCAGTGAAAGTGCATTGATATTGTTTTCTTCTGTTGTTTTTCTCGATGTATATTAATGGCCCTGCAGATATCTTTATTAGAATAAATAGGAATTATTTTAATGACATGAACACGCGCCGCGTATTAATGACCGTAGCAGCGACCGTGTGCGGGTGAATCGCGTTGCGGCGGCGGCGCCGGCGCCAAGGGCAGCGCGGGCGGGGCGCGCGCGCGCATGCGCGGGGCCGGCCGGCCGGGGCACGGCGTCGTACGTGCCCGGCCAGCGGGAGTATCGATCGACGGCGGTGGGGGATTAAGGTCAGGCCCCGCCCCCGCCCGGGCACCGCCCGCCCCGCCCCGCCACGCCGCGCCACGCCGCGCCACGCCTGCACTGGGGCGCTGCACTCCGGGCGGCCCCTGGGTTAATAATACACGAAGCCCTGCGAGCTGCGTCCTCGGTCACTTGGATGTCTCGCGGTATGTCCATGTACTAGAACCCTCTTTTAATAGAACGTGACAGGATAGTCTCTCCGCTGTGGCTCCTTGCTGGTGAGAGTGATTGCGACAGAAATTAGGTTGATAGATCCACCTGCAGCTTGAAACAGTAAATTGCGTCCTTATCACAATCAAAATAGATGCTGAAAGTGTAGTACCTTCTCTTGTTCCGCAGTGATGTGGTTGCTACCAACGTAAATGCAATTTTTAATGAGAGATCCTGACTGGAGCGCTGCAATCTGGGTGGCCCTGGGTTAATAATACAAGAAGCCCTGCGAGCTGCGTCCTCGGTCACTTGGTTGTCTCGCGGTATGTCGATGTACTAGAGCCCATGTTTTAATATAACGCGCCAGGATAGTCTCTCCGCTCTGGGTTCTTGCTAGTGAGAGTGATTGCAACAGATATTAAGTCGGTAGCATGAGTTATGCATTGAAAACGGCACGATTCACCTTGCTGGTGAGAGTGATTGCAACAGAAAATATGTTGGTAGCTGCAGCTGCAGTTTGTCAATTGCGTACTCGCCACAATCGTAAGAGATTCTGGAGGTAGTGTTCTCTTCACTTACTATTTCCTGGTAATCTGGTTGCCACCAACATTAATGCAGTTTTTAGTAGGAGGTCCTGACTTGGGCGCTGCATTTCGGCTGGCCCCAGGATTAATAACACACGAAGCCCTGTGAGCTTCGTCCTTGGTCACTTGGATATCTCGGGGTACGTCTGATGTACTAGAACCACATTTTAATACATTCAGCGTTTAATACACCAGCGCTGTACCAACGTTTACCTACCTAATACACCAGCGCCACCGCCTACGTTTGAATACATCGGCGCCGGGAAAGTAACTCCTCTGTAGCTCGTTGCTGGTGGGAGTGCTTGCAACAGAAATTATGTTGGTAGCACGAGCTGCGAATTGAAAACGGCACCTGGCACCTTGCTGGTGAAAATGCAGAAATTATGTTGGTAGCTCCAGCTGCAGCTTCAAACAGCGATTTGCGTATTCACCACAATCATAATAGATGGTGGAAAAGTGTTCCTCAGTGATCCGATTGCTACCAACAGAAACGCAATTTTAATAGGAGGCCCTGATTTGCGACAGTGCGGAGACTATTTCCTGGCGCACTGTTTAAGCGGGGACCGGATTGACAACCACTGCTTGGCCGCATTACTGCAAGTTATGTCCATGCACTCCCTTGGACAGTGCATTTATTTACAGTTAGCTCATGTACAAATGGCTTCATTACTCTCTCTTTAATGCTATCGCTCTGCTTGACGTTCGTTTGATACAGTGACGTCCCTACTTAGAGTAATTCCTCTGTAGCAACAGGCCCGACTAATATGTCTCAAGCCGCAAGCCGGTAATCGTAGCTTGTGTGGCGTCTGGGGTAAGGTTAAGGTTCCGATTCGGTCGGTTTTGCCAACTACATAGCACTTCCCCACTTCACTACTTCACTTCACACAACTGCGTGCAGGACGTTCCGCCGAATGGCCAACCCCATAACTGTTAGACATTTCACAATATCAAAGTTTTCCTCAACAATTCAGAAGTAATGGGGGGAAGTAATATGCCGTAATTGTTTGCGATATTTCTGGTGTTTGATAAATGTAATGATCTTTGATTTTTTAAATGCAACTATAATTTTTTCTTATTAGCAATGGATAGATTCTAACAAGAAGTATAGAATGACATATCATATATTAGTATTTTGATAGTAATTTGCCTTGCAGCACGTTCCGTCTTCATTGTAGCCACCTTTTCCTCTAGTCCTAATTCTCGTTTTCTAGTACTATTGTAGTTGAGAACTGATTTTACTGCTCTGATTTTACTGTTGTTATCTAGTCTTTCTACATGTTGGATATATCTCTCTTTATTTCCTTATTCTCTTAAATCTTTTTTTTTTTTAAATAAATGCATAAGAATTGCGAGACGTAACATAATATGTAACGCAAAAACGTCTAAATGACATTACAATGAAGATAATTGGAATGTAAGTTTCAAACAACGTTGAATGCTTGATTAGCGTTTCCGGGCGCTTCTACTGCTAAGGTCATTACTCCCGTAAGTGTAATGCATGTATCTATTTCGTGAGGTGGCGGTGATCTTTCTCCGCTGGATGGCGAGATCCGGCGCCGATCTACAGGTGTCCGGGGAGGAAACGTCGAAAATAAGCTAATACGACAATTTTCAGCACATTTTGTCTGATAAACTACATGGATATTCCGAATGGCTGAGCCGCTATAGGCACTCAAATGTTGGATTGAAAATATGCTTTTTTAGGCAAAAATGTGCATTGCAGAAGCATAGAAACACTCCAGAAATATGTAAATTGTTTATTATTAACAAAAGAAATTAATGTATTTGACCACAAAGAATAATTAACCCAGAAATCAAAGGCGCTCAATTTACACAATTTGACTGCTTTTTTATTTCTTGGTTAACTTTTCTTTCTGAACAAATATATTCATTTCTTTGTAAATAATAAACAATTTAAACATTTATAGAGTGTTTCTATGCTTGTACAATGCACATTTTTGCCTAGAAAGCATATTTTGAAACCAACGTTTTGAGTGCTTACTGCGGCTCATCCATTGGGAATATCCATGTATACTGCGAGTAATATTTCTGCCCACTTGACAGCTCCAGGCTGACAGGGCAGAGGGGGTTTAATTATCCAATCAGAAGCTTCAAATTGTGATTATGTCACTTCAGAGTTGTCGACGTTTACTGTACTTACGGCGTCTCGCTGTACTTACTTTCATCTGCTTTGCGCGTGTTATGTAAACATGTTTCGTTATTTCTTACATTGGCGGGATTAATGTAAGGGACTGCGATAAAATTGTGTAACAGAATTTCATCAAATAAACTAGTGTCATTATTACAGTTGTCCCAAAAATACAACAGGCTGGACGTGTATGCCTCAACAGCTGATCTGACGTAAGAACGACTTCGTGTCTGCCGCCCGAGAAAGTGGCAACATCGCTCTCCCCTACTCCCGGCTGTCAAGTCGGCAGACGTTTGCTCGCAGTATAGTTTATTAGACAAAATAAGCTTAAAATTGTCTTGGGACCTTATTTTCTAAGTTTCGACGTTTCCCTCCCCGGACACTCTGTATGTCGGCTCGCAGGTACTTTCGACAATTAGGTGTCTCCCACATACGGGGCGGCACCACTCCAGTCGGGACAAGCTCTTAGGGTCGTATTCATAGTCGTCACTTATAATAAGGAAACCCTTAAGGAGTTCCTTATAACGTTTTTTCGATTCATAGTGGCAACTTATCCGCTTGCATAAGAAACTTCTTATAGCTATAAGGAAGGTCCAGCTTCCACTTATAGCTATAAGTGAATCGTCTCTTGGTGGGTTGAAAATAGTCGTAATATGAAAGAAATGGAAATGGACTATGATTTTGAACATTATAAAAATGTTTATAATTGCATTGTTCTGCATAGCAACTACATTTATGTGATATGTACAACCCTCCGGAAATGCACTATGATCAAGAATATTTAAGAAAAGGTAGCGTTTTACCCGGACGAAAGTACATGTTTTGGTAAACGTTGGTGGCAAAAATCAGCTACAATTAACTGAGATTTACCTATTTCCCACTATTTAAGACATTGTTTTAAGTTACTACCACTATTTAGGTAACTGTGTAGGTTAGGTAACCACACGGATGCCTACGGATGCATGCATAAGAATAATTCACGGCCAGCTTGATGGGACGTTTCAGGCAGGATTCAAGTGGCTGTGAACCACCCAATGCGCAGTTGCAACACGAGACGCTGCTAGGGTTGTACTTATGTTAAGTATCGTCTATGAATACCAAACGTGCGTAAGCATTTCCTCATCAAAAGTAACGTCTTACTGCTTAAGTATTTTCTTATCCTATAAGTGACGACTATGAATACGGCCCTTAATTCCCGACACGTGGGCTTGTGAAATTTACGTGAGTGTGTGTGTAAGAGGAGAGGACAAGGAAGAGGAAGGAAAGATCGTGGGCCCATTTGTTAGGGTACTGCTCCGAAGAAACGAGGAAAAATTACCGTTCAGAGCAGCCAGCTGCTAGAATTATCCTCCGGGCAGCGGCTGAATTCGACCTGGCTGTCTACAAATCGAGCTGCCTTCTGGACTCGACCGCTAGGACCTCTCGATCAGAAGTAATTCTGTGAGCGTTGAAGGAAACCACTTCGCATGCAGTGTGTGTCACAGCGGCGTTCTTACGTTATCGTTCCCTCAATGTTTCCTCCTCCTGTAACAGTGGATAAGTCCTTGAGCAATTGCACATTTCCTGTCTTTTGATTCCGACCTCTTCTTCCACGCTTTCGAAATTTGCGGTGTTTAATCACATTACACACGCTATGCATCCTGTTTCTCGATATATGACTGGTATGACCTGCTTTGGTACAAAAGAATGGCATTCATCTACACAGTAGTGAATAAAAACGTAAATGGATTTTTTTCCTACTAAATTTCAGAAATTCAAAATTATCCCAATGTAGTCGTAGGCCTTCCGCGGCCGGAGTCATGTCGATGATCTTGGCTGTCCGGGTGACGCCGCGTCGAAGGCTGTGTTGCCGATGTTTCGACCATCTAAGTCCAGCTCTGAGGAAGACCACGAGAGGTCGAAATGTCGGCAACACAGCCTTCGACGCGGCGTCACCCGGACAGCCAAGATCATCCACATCGCTGTGTGTTTCACGGCGTGATGCATGGCGCGGCCTTACATCATGCTTTGTTCTGCCCCTCCCCCCCCGTTTCAGAGCAGCCGGACAGCAAGTGCCGAGATCAACAGTACGGGGAAATCAGGTGTGGATTGCTCACGTAATGAAAACATGGCCCGCAAATGATTATAATCTTTCGCGGACCGTAAGAATTGACGTCGCAGACCGCCAGTCCGGCAACCCTGATCTACTAGGTTCAAAGGCCCTAAATTCCTAAATGCAAGACAAAAGCTAGATGGAAACTAATGAGCAAGAAAATACGTAATTGTATACAAATCCTTGCCCTGATGATCATAGGTGAGTGCGGCCTGAAACAAGACGGGGGAATCAATTATATTTCTGGGCCTTCCTTTCCACTAACCTTCTTTTATTTACAAGTGACAGTGTACTAATCAATGAATAATCATACTACAAGCTGAATGAAATTGTAATGTTAATGATAAAATTAAAAAATAAAATTCATTTTAGGCTGAACCATATACCAGATTGCTTTGAGAGCTTCTTTACCAAATATCGTGTAGCAATTGTCCAAATTGACAGATGGAAAAACTAGAAAGCAGGGATTGAATATCGTCATGCTAATTAGCAAACCTAGTAACTCCATACTCCCTCCTCTATTTTCTGTTTACTTTGTGATAAAATATAATTATAAAAGAAGAGTACTAAATAAAAGTAAAAAACAAATCGAGCATCTGAAGTAATTGAGCTTCCCAGTATTGATAAGTTCAACGAGAAAGGAAACTCAAATTCTTCTTCCCGCGTATGTTTATTCTTTCCAATGCAAAACTACCCAATCTGGAGTTACGAGGTCTGCTAATTAGCACGACGAATATGTCTACAAATACCAACTGTTTTATAAAGTAGGACTGTGAGACCTCTTTCATAATTATCAGGGTGGCGTGCGCACGCCTGTGCTTATGACGCTCTTTACTGCCATGAAAGAAACGCCCATCCGGTTTCGAATTGTGCGATCAGCTTAGGTGACTGAGGGCGTGAGCACTGATGTCACCGCAGTGCCTCTGACCGGGAGGGCCTACCGTTCCACTCCCCACGTTGGCAAGATTTCCAACACTAGACAGAGCGCTAGGTCGAGTTCAGCTGCTATCTGGAGGAGAATTCCAGCGGCCGGCTGCTCTGATCGGTTGTTTTCCGTGCTTTCTCTGACCAACAACAGGCGAATGCCGGGGCAGTACCCTAACAAACGGGACACGGACCGCGCGCGATCTTTCCTTCCTCTTCTTTGTCATATCCTCACCCCTTATACACGCGCGCGGCGCGCACACACACACTCACACTCACACTCACACTTACACTTACACTTACACTTACACTTACGTGCACTTCACTACACACACGTCGGAAACTCAGAGCTTGTCCCGGCTGGGGACAAGGTAAGACAGGTATATCTTCGTCCTACCGGCACCGCGTTCTTACACACACTTGAACTTACATGCGCTGCTCTACCACACATGTCGGGAGCTTAGAGCTTGTCTCAGCTGTGGCGATGGCTCGCTAGGGGACGTTCCTGGAACCCGACTTGTAGGTCGGTGCCGTATCTTCCTATCCTAGGAGAACAGAACACCATCCCCTCCCGTGATAAAAGCATGCACTACACCTACGAGACTAATGAGCGTTGCAGTAGACGCCCCCGGAATCACTATCCATCAATCAGTGTTAAGGTAAATTCATTTACACTGCAGTTGGGTATAACCCGGTGGCAGCTAACTACATAAATAAGGTAATATAACTAACAAATTATATAATAATAATAATAATAATAATAATAATAATAATAATAATAATAATAATGGTACAATTATAAAAATAATGTTATTATAATAATAATAACATAAAAACTTATTCATAAACATTAAGAAAAAGAAACTTCTATAATCTAATTCCTTACTGAATGTTTGTACAATTAAGATCACACTGCACTAACACTGCGCTACACTGCATTACACTCCACTCCAATCCAACCCACTCCACCCCACTCCACCCCACTCCACTCCACTCCAATCCACCCCACTGCACTCCACAGCACTGCACTGCACTAGCACTGCACTGCACCGCACTGCACCGCATTGCACTTCACTTCACTATGACCCTTACATCTCTTCCGTCGTTATATCTCAGCCCTGCACTGCACGACACCTCACTTCTCAATATAACACTTACTCACATAACCTACTACTCTTAGTGAAGTCCCCCCTCAGTGTCGTTCGAATCGTTTGAAAAGTGAAACGTTCGCCGAATTTCGTCTGCGCCCGCGCTGTGCTCTGTCGTCTCATTCGTCGACTGTGCTTCTGCTTCAAAGGGCGCCCCTTCACAGACACCGAACGGTTGGAGCTCCGTCGAGACAGTTTATTACGTCGTATTTCCGCACGTTTAATCTCGCCTCTAAAGACGCGGGCGCGAAAGCACTTCCGAAACGCAGTGAAGACCGAAACGGTGAAGGAAATCCGGCAATACACGTTATTTCAGGCGCTGTGGCTTGTACAGCGTGCCTCAGAATTAATGGTACAAACTTGAAGGATGGAAAGCGATCACTTCTTGACAATAAACATAGGGTGGGGAATTTCGTAGGACGGTGTTACAAATATGACATACTGCCATGGTTCTGAGGCTGTTACTTTTGCATAGGTGATAATATTCACGGATATCAGGCACATAAAATCATTCACGTGAAATTGTTTTTACTATTATTAATAATATGTTTTTCACCTACATAAATGCAAATATGGAATGAGGTTACTTTCTCTTAAACGCTAAGCTTGGAATATAACGCCTAAAAAGTCTCATTTTGTAGATTAGTACATAGGCAACCAAACTCGCATACTCTGGGTGTCTTGGTGTGTGAGCGCTGCTTAAAACGAGTTATATACATTTCGCACGGCGGTAGTCAGACAACTGATTTCATATTGCTCTCTACACTAATAGAGACACTCTGATAACCATCTGTTGTCACTAGAGGATCGTGGATACGATATTGTCATGAAAACAATTGTAAGGTGCTGCATCTTCTCTTGTAGACGGAATTATGAAAGAGAATTATGAGAGGCAAATATGAAAATACAAATCGAGTCAAGAGAACAACTAGTTAATTAGTAAGTAAATCTGAATCATTAAAATTACGTAAAAATAAAATCAATGTGTGTACCACGGGCGTTAACTCGTTCTAATGATCGAGCTTGTAAAAAAGGTTCGCAGGCCTTCAGCCCGAAGACTTTTCATGGTCACTCAATGATTAGAAACCTTATAACTAGGGACCGGATTGTTATGTAATTACATATTTTTTATCTTTCTACTTGCCGCTCTAAAAATTGTAATCTTGACGAATCGTCGAAATCAAAATTTTTCGTTACAGATTTTTACATACTTAGTACTACTTTACATATTTTACATATTTTGCCATTTTCACAAAATATTCTTTTTATCCTATCAATTTTCTTCAATTTTACTACGTATTTGTTAAGTATTTTTAAAACACTCAGCAATTGTTCGTACATTATTACTGCGTGCTGTTTACTCGAGATGTGCTACGTGATGACGCGGTCGGGTATTCACACAGTCCGGCGCTCATGCTTCAGTTCACCCAGTGGCGGGAAGTTTGCGTCAGTGACTGATAATCAGTTTCACCTGTAGGTGTGAAAAGTATCACTGACTGACGTTTCGTGACCTTTAACATTAATTTCCAAATAATTTTTAAAACGTATATATTCTTTTTAAAATTGGTTTAGGAATATTCTTATAAGCATAATTTCGTATTATGTCAAAGCTCGTTTTATAATTGGTGTATTTTTAATAATAAATACAGTAAACCCTCAGCATTCGCGAGGGTTACGTTCGTGAAAACCGTCGTGAATGTCAAATCCGCGAATGTTGAGTATATTTTAATGAAAAAACATAGGTTAGGTTGCTGGATATCGAAAAACTGTTTAAAAAAGAAAGAAGAAATGATAAAAAATTGCAGTAGAACTGAGTAGGCCCAAGTACAAACAAAATTCACAATTAATGTCCAAAGAGAAGAAGTAAAAAAAAAATATTTGAAACTTATTTCAAAGTTGAAAGCGATTGGATATAGAATTTGGTTATTTTTTGTTTCATCACCCTCCTCATTCGAATATCCAAATGTGGATGAGCTGCTTCTTCTATTTCTCTCCAGGACGAATTTTCGTTTCCGTTAGTTCATCATTACGTTCGTAGGGGTTTTCTTTGCTGATTATTTCCCAAAGCTACTCTTCAGTGAAATCATTGCAATGACAGATCCTGAATGACTTTTCTGTTCCTGTGGCCAAAACCCTTACCTCCAACTTTACGCAAACTGAATTGAATTATTTTACAATTTTGTTTTTCTATTAATGTGAATTGACATTCCAAATTTGAGATTTTGCAGAACGTGATACTTCGACCTCCGGTGTCTGTTAAGTTTCCCAGTTCGGTTCCCAAATGACGCTGATAAAGGAAATGAAATGTGCTCTCTTAAAAGAAAAATGTACGACTGAAAGACGCACTCCCGAATGTTGACGTCGGGAATGTCGTTAAAACCGGTAGCATTTCTCTAATCGCGAATGTTCGGAACTCGCGAATAGCGAATCCGCGGATGTCAAGGGATTACTGTATAACATCCGATTTTACATTTTTTTTTACATATTCTTACTGTTTTCATTACATATTTATGTACATATTTTCACCTTTCACACGACGTATTTTTTCGGTCTCTACTTATAACGCGCGTGGTGCATAAATAATTATTTCCCCTTCCTCCTGTAATTTTTCCCCCCAAGGAGGTTGTCTATCACGGACGACGCTATGCAAACCCTGACCTCGTCGCCTGACGCGCGCGTCCGCTGTGAGCGTCCCGTTGCCTCGTTCCGGTGATGAGGCGAATCGCAGGCGCGGAATTAGGCGGCGCTGCTTGAAAGTCTAAGCGATGGAAATCGGAGGTGCGGACGCCTAGGCTGGCACATGCGCTTGTGCGCGAAGTAGGTCGCTGCGATTGAGAGGGGCGGCGCCGAATATCGAATGCCTCCGAACGGCGGAATTTGACCTTGGTCCTTCTCTCTGACCTTGCTGTACGCAACAGCGGCTCCCTGGCGGAGGAAGTTGTAATCTAAAATAATAATAATAATTACAATAATAATAACAATAATAACAACAACAAAAAAAACAACTTGGCTAAACTTCCAGGACATTCAAAGGACTTGCTTCCAAGAAAATGCTTTATTTGGAACAGCCCACATTTTGGGCAAAGTATTGTAGAGGCACCGACAGTCCCTAGATCTGCTCCTTAGGTGGCTGGTTGCAACCTGGAGTAGATTTTATGTTCAAGCCGACAGATAACATCTTTAGTCGTGATTTAGAGGAATAATAATAATAATAATAATAATAATAATAATAATAATAATAATAATGTTGATCCGAATAGCCGAGATCGCTAAAGCAGTAGTTCCGTGGCGATCTCCGACGAAAGGATAGCGGGTACGAGTCCCGCCCCGGGCATAGGTTTATTTGTGTATGTCTGTATATGTGTGTCCTCCATTCATCCTTGATTATCCATCTTATCTTATTGATCATCATGCCATCTTCCATCCCCCCAGGACTAGCAACCCTGGGGAATGAAAATCGGATTCAGCATAATGCAGATACCCATAAAGGAGTCACATACCTTGCCTTGGGATGGATGTGGAGCCTCCATAAATGCAGATGTATGTTCGCGTGGCCCTAGACAACCAATTCACGATACAACAATAACAACAACAACAACAACAACAACAACAACAACAACAATAATACTAATCAGCAAGAAATTCGAATCATGGATCGAAAAACGAGAAAACTGCTTACAATGCATAATGTCACCCACCCTCGAGCTGATGTCAACGTAGACTTTGGTAGACTTTGTGTCACGCAACAAAGGAGGATGAGACCTCAGACAAATTGAAGTCTCCTGGCACAATGCAATAGTCGGGATGGGAAGTAAGTAGTCGGTCATCAAGATAACAACAATAATAAGCAACAAGCTCTGTGAACAAGAAGACTATGCATGACACGCAGAATAACAAAGTCATTGAACTTTTGATGGTACTTAAAACGAAAGTTAAAACATAAAAAATATTACAGAAATCGTGGAGAAACAATATTTTAAAAAAATAGACAAGGTGCAGATCAATAAAGATCATTTATGTGGCTTAAAAGGGGAAGAATGGAGACAGAATCTGAAGCACTCGCAATAGCTGCCCAAGATCAGGCCGTGAGAACACGACATTATGATAAAGCAGTTCTCAAAATATCCCAAGGTTGTAAATGCCGCATTTGCCAGGAACAAGTAGAAACCATTGATCATATCGTCTCTGTCCAATTCTAGCAAAGATGATATTCTTGAATAGACGCATGTAAATGTATTTTTTTAAAATTAATCTCATTTTTCTTGCAATCCACCAAATAAAACTTCTCTGGAAATCACATTTTCTGACGATGTGAAGGTATCGCCAATGGAACTCGACGCACCAACTTTCTCACCGCACGTCATTTCTTTAGGTATCTTTGGGTTCAGAAGAACTATTTGCATCCATTTTTCTCGAACCACTATTTACGAATATTGTTTAAAAAGATAGTATAACACAAGCAACAACCCACAGTATCGTACTAACGTGCCGCAGCAACGGAATTCATTTGTTTACTATCGCAGTAATGTAAATGTTCGCATAAATCGTTTGAATTTATGGTGACCGATAAAATGCTGATGATATTACGATATATTACAGTGTTATATATTCCGGCTCAGGAACTCTCCGCCTGGATTTTAACTTTTGGCCTCTGCTGTAATAACACTCGTAACTAGGGGGCGGATTTCATGGCATATAACATTGCCAAAAATGATCAATGAAATACTTTTAAATTATTTTAAAAATGTTCTAAAAATGACGTAAAAATGTCATTAAAATCACCTCAGATGAACAACTCCAGTTGTTGGAAATGTTACTGCTGTAATTGAGGCTTCTTCGTTTTGTTCAAGTGAACCCAGCTTGCAAACTTTTGGTTTGGACCGCTATTTAAAAGAAACTATCTGCCTCTGCCAAATCGGTCGAACTGACAAAACTGACAAAATCGACCCCTGTAGCTGTATCTCGTGAATATTGTTTGAAGCAAGTACCATTAAAATGATATTAAAACCAACGAAATCAAATAATGCATTAAAAATGACGAAAAAGGGTAAAAAATGACTTATTAGTCGAAACCAACGAAAAATGCAAAAAAGTATATAAAAAGGATAATTTCGTTATGTCATTACGTAAAATAAAGTTCTATATTAAACAGCATTGTTCTAAAAGTTCAAAAAGATCCAAAAAGATTTCGGACAGTCATATTTATAACATTAAAAAGTTTTATTATTATTATTATTATTATTATTATTATTATTATTATTATTATTATTAATAAAAGTTTTTAATGTTATAAATATGACTGTCCGAAATCTTTTTGGATCTTTTTGAACTTTTATATCAATCTATGTGACAGCCTTGCAAAAGAATTTTAAGCATTGTTCTAAAATGAAAAGAAAAAAAAAATTGATTAAAATCCACCCCTACTCGTAACATTACTGGGTATGTTAATATATTAAAAGCTATAGCTATACCACTCGAATATCTTTTTTTTTCTTTTTGGACACAGTACAAAACTCGAAAGGAGAAAAAAAGAGGGTTAAATTCTTGATGTGAGACTTGATCCAGAGCTCCTCGTCCCTGGCAGTTGGCGTGCTAGGGCGTGGGCGGGGGCGTGGCCTGCGGCCTAGGCCTTGCCGTGCCGTGCCGTGCCGTGCCGGGGCGCGTGTGCGTGCGTGTGCGAGGGGCCGAGGGCACGGAAGGCCACTCGGCGCCTCCATTGACGGCCGCTGCCTTCGCTCCCCTAGCCACCCCTTCACCTCTCACTTCCCCCTCACCCGCATCCCCTCTTCCACACCCACCCTTCACTCCCCTCACCCCTCATCCACTCGTACCTCACCTCCCCCTCCCCCTCTCACCCCTCATCCACTCGCCCCTCACTTCCCCCTCACCCTCTCTCCCCTCAACCACTCACCCCTCCCCACCATCATTCCTCGCCCTCCTCACCCATTACCCCTCTCACCAACCACTCAACCCCGCCCCCTCGCCCCCCCCTCTCACCCCTCATCCACTCGCCCCTCACCTCCCCCTCACCCTCTCACTCCTCATCCACTCACCCCACACCTCCCCCTCACCCTCTCACCCCTCATCCACTCGCCCCTCACTTCCCCCTCGCCCCCTCACCCCTCACCCTCTCACCCCCTCATCCACTCGCCCCTCACTTCCCCCTCACCCTCTCTCCCCTCATCCACTCACCCCTCCCCACCATCATTCCTCGCCCTCCTCACCCATTACCCCTCTCACCAACCACTCAACCCCGCCCCCTCGCCCCTCACCCTCTCACCCCTCACCACCATCGCTCCTCGCCCCCCTCACCCACTCCCTCTCGCCGCCCACTCAACCCCGCCCCTCGCCCCTCACCCTCTCACCCCTCATCCACTCGCCCCTCACCTCCCCCTCACCCTCTCACCCTTCACCTCACCCTCTCACCCCTCACCTCCCCCTCACCACCATCGCTCCTCACCCCCCCTTACCCACTCCCCCTCTCACCGCCCACTCAACCCCCGCCCCTCGCCCCTCACCCCCTCAACTCCCCGCCCATCACTCCCCTCACCCCCGTCATCCCGCCATCGTCTCGCCTCATGATCAGTACACAATATTTAGATATACTAACGTAATCGACATATTTAACATACTAAAGTTTTTTTGTTTAGGAAGAAATTTGAGCTTTTTACGGAACCAAATTTCGAGATGTTTGCTTTAAATCAAAGGTCATGGAAATTAATAGCAGATTTAGAGATGTGGCTTTGCTAAATTCTAATGAAAGTTCGGTCGCATTATTAATGCTGACGTTCGTTTGAGGTATGGAAGTGCGTAATGTAGTGTAGAATGCCTCAAATCGTTGGCTGTAACAAGTTCTTATGACTAAATAAATGGAAACATATGATTGTCTTGATAATCCTGGAGCATTGCCCTAAGGCAAATTATAATATTCTAGGACAGGGGGTGTCCAACTTGCAAGATCTCAAGGGCCAACACTAACACTAATATGGTTGCGGGCAATATTTTCATTACTCGGGCGATCCACACCAGACCTCCCCGTTCTATTGATCTCGGCGGTTTGCTCGGCTGCTCTGGAACGAGGGGGGGTAGCGGGAAATAGAACCATGCATGATATCAGGCTCTAACATGAATAACGAAATGAAGCACATTGAAATGATTTTGAATTTCTGAATTTACTACACCAAATTGCTAAATCAAAATTTAACCAATTTTTACCTGAAAGGGATATTTACCCAGCAGGACACATGCGCTAGGCGCACAATATTCTCGCCCGTAATGGATGCAAGGGACTTTCACGTTTGTGTAATAGTCTCTCGCGGTGTTGACGCACGGACTCGACGACGGGCCGGGGCCAGGGTCTCCAATTGTTCCCTGACGGGCCGGGGCCAGGGTCTCCAATTGTTCCCCTGACGAGCCGGGGCCAGGGTTCCCAATTGTTCCCCTGACGGGCCGAAGCCTAGGTCCCCAATTGTTCCCTGACGGGCCGGGGCCAGGGTCTCCAATTGTTCCCCTGACGAGCCGGGGCCAGGGTCTCCAATTGTTCCCCTGACGAGCCGGGGCCAGGGTTCCCAATTGTTCCCCCTGACGGGCCGAAGCCTAGGTCCCCAATTGTTCCCTGACGGGCCGGGGCAAGGGTCTCCAATTGTTCCCCTGACGAGCCGGGGCCAGGGTCTCCAATTGTTCCCCTGACGAGCCGGGGCCAGGGTTCCCAATTGTTCCCCTGACGGGCCGAAGCCTAGGTCCCCAAATGTTCCCTGACGGGCCGGGGCCAGGGTCTCCAATTGTTCCCTGACGGGCCGGGGCCAGGGTCTCCAATTGTTCCCCTGACGAGCCGGGGCCAGGGTTCCCAATTGTTCCCCTGACGGGCCGAAGCCTAGGTCCCCAATTGTTCCCTGACGGGCCGGGGCAAGGGTCTCCAATTGTTCCCCTGACGGGCCGGGGCCAGGGTCTCCAATTGTTCCCCTGACGAGCCGGGGCCAGGGTCTCCAATTGTTCCCCTGACGAGCCGGGGCCAGGGTTCCCAATTGTTCCTCTGACGGGCCGAAGCCTAGGTTCCCAATTGTTCCCTGACGGGCCGGGGCCAGGGTCTCCAATTGTTCCCCTGACGGGCCGAAGCCTAGGTCCCCAATTGTTCCCTAACGGGCCGGGGCAAGGGTCTCCAATTGTTCCCCTGACGGACCGGGGCCAGGGTCTCCAATTGTTCCCCTGACGAGCCGGGGCCAGGGTCTCCAATTGTTCCCCTGACGAGCCGGGGCCAGGGTTCCCAATTGTTCCCCTGACGGGCCGAAGCCTAGGTCCCCAATTGTTCCCTGACGGGCCGGGGCAAGGGTCTCCAATTGTTCCCCTGACGAGCCGGGGCCAGGGTCTCCAATTGTTCCCCTGACGAGCCGGGGCCAGGGTTCCCAATTGTTCCCCTGACGGGCCGAAGCCTAGGTCCCCAATTGTTCCCTGACGGGCCGGGGCAAGGGTCTCCAATTGTTCCCCTGACGGGCCGGGGCCAGGGTCTCCAATTGTTCCCCTGACGAGCCGGGGCCAGGGTCCCCAATTGTTCCCCTGACGAACCGGGGCCAGGGTCTCCAATTGTTCCCCTGACGAGCCGGGGCAAGGGTTCCCAATTGTTCCCCTGACGGGCCGAAGCCTAGGTCCCCAATTGTTCCCTGACGGGCCGGGGCAAGGGTCTCCAATTGTTCCCCTGACGGGCCGGGGCCAGGGTCTCCAATTGTTCCCCTGACGAGCCGGGGCCAGGGTCTCCAATTGTTCCCCTGACGAGCCGGGGCCAGGGTCTCCAATTGTTCTCCTGACGAGCCGGGGCCAGGGTTCCCAATTGTTCCCCTGACGGGCCGAAGCCTAGGTCCCCAATTGTTCCCTGACGGGCCGGGGCAAGGGTCTCCAATTGTTCCCCTGACGGGCCGGGGCCAGGGTCCCCAATTGTTCCTCTGCCGGGCCGAGGCCAGGGTCTCCAATTGTTCCCCTGACTGGCCGAAGCCTAGGTCCCCAATTGTTTCCTGACGGGCCGAAGCCTAGGTCCCCAATTGTGCCCTGACGGGCCGGAGCCAGGGTCTCCAATTGTTTCCCCTGGCGGGCCGAAGCCTAGGGCCCCACTTGTTCCCTGACGGGCCGGGGCCAGGGTCTCCAATTGTTCCTCTGACGGGCCGAAGCCTAGGTCCCCAATTGTTCCCTGACGGCCCGGGGCCAGGGTCTCCAATTGTTCCCCTGACGGGCCGAAGCCTAGGTCCCCAATTGTTCCCTTGACGGGCCGGGGCCAGGGTCTCCAATTGTTCCTCTGACGGGCCGAAGCCTAGGTCCCCAATTGTTCCACTGACGGGCCGGGGCCAGGGTCTCCAATTGTTCCCCTGACGTGCCGAAGCCTAGGTCCCCAATTGTTCCCTGACGGGCCGGGGCCAGGGTCCCCAATTGTTCCCCTGACGGGCTGAAGCCTAGGTCCCCAATTGTTCCCTGACGGGCCGGGGCCAGGGTCTCCAATTGTTCCCCTGACGGGCCGAAGCCTAGGGCCCCAATTGTTCCCCTGACGGGCCGGGGCCTAGGCCACCAATGTTCAAAGGCCTCAATTTTCTGAAAAAAAAGCAATAAAATTTTCAAAAATAAAATAATAAACCTATAAAAAGTTATGTATGATTTAACTCTCCGCATAAAAATGGCGTAACGGAGTGTGTTGTCGCCCATCAATAGATAATGTTAATAATACTAGCTGAAGTACCCCGCGTTGCTGGGGTTTTTGGTCCCAAGAAGTTGTTAGACACGAAGAGCCATTCCATCCTTTCCCGCCCTGGCGTGGAGCCTACTTGTATCCATTCTATTTTATCCCCGTTCCGTCTTGCACAATCTCTCTCTGTCTTGCTCCCACCTGGAAATGCTTTGTCTTCCTCACTTTCTCAATAAAAATGTTTATATTTTTTTAAATTGGGGTTCCCGCCCCCTAACTTCACTAACTTTATAACTAAAAATAATCAAATCCAATCAAAAAATTAAATACATTCACTCACATATTATTTTTGTGGAATTTTAGGTATTTTCCCCATATTTTCAATCTGTTGCCACATCGTAAAACTTATTCTTTTTTAATTTTTTTCTTATTTCGTTATAAACAGCGTTTATAAAGAAAACTTTGAAATTAATCATTAACCCCATGCCGAGGCAATTGAAATACAAATAAGTGCTTTTAATTGAACTTGAGTATGTGTTTTAGGGTCCTTGTGGCTCACGTAAATGTGCCATTAACCATTTAGACAATTATGATATCTACAAAAATTCGATAACGCACAGAGGATCCCAGCTTGACAAAAGTTTTTCTGTTACCTAAAATAAAGCCTCTTTTGTTCCACTTTCAACAACCTTGAAATACAGTGTTTGACACACATTCAATTCCTTCCATTTCTCACTACTCTTTTACTTCAATTAAACCGAATCGAACTTACTCTCATCAATTAAATCACCATTCCCTCACAAAGCCAAGGGTTTCCTTTTAATGACATTCAATATTCAAGATATTTCTGCATTATTGTATCTGAAATCATTTTGTATCAAAGAACGCCGAGCGAACTCTCTCCGGCGTCTGGTGCTCTCCCAGCCAGTGCACCATATCACGTTCTTGGCTCTGTTACTGCATTGATTCTCTGGCCCTATAAAACTCTTTTTTTTGTATTCTCATCATTAGAGACCGGAAAAATATGTAGTATAAAACGTCAAAATATGAACATAAATATGCAATGAAAATAGTAAGAATATGTAATAAATATGTAAAATCGGATATAATATGTAATATTTAAATTCTCTAATTAAATACCATCTTCTTAGCAAGAAATACATTTAGAAAAACTGTTCACATTACATCATACAATTTTCTCGTCAGTAGTAAAAGCTTAATGTATTGTAGTCCAGGTCAGTAGTTTAGCAGCCAGACTATTCGCAATAGAAGCCATCGCACAAACTGGCGAGATCTACGACCAGCAAACATACACTGCAGCACCTTCATCGAAGTGTTACACATAAGTGATCGCAAACTTTTCTCGGAAATGAAGGTTTCAAATAACAAAATGTGGTGTCAATGCTTTGGACACCTAGATTTTTCCAATCATGTGGGAAAAATGCTGATTAAAAAAACATATCCTCATAAAAAATATGGAATTAAATATAAGAAAATTGATAAAATATGAAAATATATTGTGAAAGCAGCAAAATATGTAAAATATGTAATATAGTACTAAATATGTAAAAATATGTAACGAAAAAATTCGATATTTTGGTAGGAGGGCTATGATTCGCAAAGATTACAATTTTGAGAACGCTAAGTAGAAAGACAAAAAATATGTAATTACATAAAAATCCGGTCTCTACTCATCATTACACTCACTTAATGTTTTGGAAAACCGTTTCAATAGCTTTCACGAAATCCTAGAAGTTCAGAATTCATTCGTTTTTAACTTCGGTCCTCGTCGTTGCGTTCTTCAGGATGGATTGACGAAATTGATTGATAGTGATTTCGGGCACATCAACTACTGATGTCCTTAGTCCCGTAAGTATAGTGTGTGATTCTTCTTCGGGAGGTGGCGGTGATCTTCCGCCGCTGGATGGCGAGATCCGGCGACGACCTACCGTTGACTAGCGGGTTTCCCCAACCAGGTATCTCCTACCAGCGGGGCACCACCCCAGCCGGGACAAGCTGTAAGCTCCCGACCGGTCTCCCGGCATGTGTGGTAGTGTAGTGCATGTTAGTGTAAGTGTGTGTGTAAGGGGTGACGATAGGACAAGGAAGAGGAAGAAAAGATCGTGCGTGGCCCGTTTGTTAGGGTACTGCTCCCGGCATTCTCCTGGTGTTGATCAGAGTAACCGTGGAAAACTACCGATCCGATCAGAGCAGCCCGCCACTAGAATTCTCCTCTAGACAGCGACTGAATTCCACCTAGTTATCTAGCTAGTGTGGAAAACCCTCCCTCAGTCGGGACTCAAACCTAGGACCTCCTGGTCAGAGGGACTGCAGTTACATCAGTTGATGCACTAAACCAACTCTGTCGGTGGATTGACGAGCATTTAGCACTCCGTACCAATAGTTTCAAGAAAAAAAATGAGCCGTTTTTGAGAAAATTTCGTTTCGACCATTTTTGAAAGTAGACAGTTTGGATTAAATTTTCACAGGAAACTTTGGAGTTTTTTGCGAAATTTCATAGGAAATCTTTTGAAGCGTTTGTACTCTCAGTAAGTGGTTTATTACCCAAATGTAAGGTTTTGTACTTTCGTATAAGAAATGCCCGTAATGTAAATATTAACGACGTGAAAGATATGTGAAAAACCTTATATTTGGGTAATTTTTGAAAAATCAAAAGAATACATGAAAATGGTGACGATGTCATGCCATTTAGTGCATTTACCACTGTTCGTGAAGTAGTTGAACAATTTGTGGCCTTCTTTGAGAAAATACATGAACTCTTTTAAAGTTCTAATTTTGAAGAAAAGATTCCATTCAGAAGAAACATCTGTATCTTCAATACAGTTAATTGTAGGAAGGCGTCGAAGAAAAATTATCTTTTCCAATTCTCAAAAATTCAGAGAATTGAACGAAAATCGTTCTTATGCCATTTTTATAGGCGTGCTTCCCTGTATTTGATAATAAAATTTAATCAAAATATTTGGAGGCATGTTTTTAGAAAAAAAATTGAAAATGACCTTGAGGTTCATTCAATGTATCTCCCGAAAATTAATATATCTATTGCAGATTCAACTAGCCGCGACATCAGCCATTGCGATTGGAAAAATATCACTTTTGGTGAAATCTTACTTTCGTTTTAGCCGCTAGCATTGCACATAGATGGAGATATTTCTTCCCTAATAAAATCGTCTTTCGAGAGTAGAGATTTAAATACGATGGTGTACTAAACTTGTTTTAAACGACGTGAATTTGGTGTAATTGTGCATGTAGTAAAAGCAATTTTTAAAATGAGACTTTCTCGAAAATGGCTCTAGTTTTTTCTTTAAATTCGTTTGTCTAATATTGGGAAGTACGGTTATAAAAACTTCGGTTTTCGTTGAACTATCTAAATATTTGGAAATATCAGAAGGTACAAATAACGCGAGAAAGTACGAGAAAGTTATTTATTGTGGCAACTGTAAAAACATTTTAAAGTTTAAAAATTTTATTATAATATTATTCAACTAAAATACACTTCGTTTTCGTATTATTATTATTATATTATTATTATTATTATTATTATTATTATTATTATTATGTTGTTGTTGTTGTTGTTTTTGATTCGTTATTTAGTATTTTGTTTTGTTAATGTTTGTTTCTCCTTTAAAATGTAGCGGTAGAATTAGGGCTCGATTTCTGGCAGAACACGACGGAATGACGTTGCGGTACCTCGGGAATAATTCTTAAATTATATTATAAATATATAACTATTTGTAATAAACTAATCATTAATTTGGGGCACTTTCCAGGACCCAAAATTTTATAAATTAAGCACTGGGTATAATTATATAATATTACAATACATTTGAATATACTGTTGATTACTTTATAAAGAAATAAATAAAGTAGCGAAGAAAATGTGAATTCGAATGGGGAATTATGTAAAATTGTGGATTTTTGAGGGCGAAAAGTCCTTCGTACGCCTTCGTTCGGAGGGGAATTAAAGCCGGCTGTCCCATGTTAGTAGATTTACTGCATGTTAAAGATCCTCAAGCCTAAATGAAGCCTCTGAGTTAAATTCGTCGCCCGAGATAATACCTTCTTTCTCCGCTAGGTGTTGAAAGGAGAGTAGTGAAACTTGCGTGGTGAGACGGAAGAGCGGGCCTGATGGCCCGAGTCTCGCCACGTAAAATAAGGCATTAACTAACTAACCAAAAGCGCGGAGATGAAGCCGTTACGGACGCGTCCGCGTTGCGTGTGGGGCGTCCTAGCGAATGCGTGTGGCCAGCGGGCGGGCAGCCGCGTCACGGCCTGCGCTCGGCTGCTCTCGGCTGCCCTCGGCGGCGCTCGGCTGCCTCCGCCTTGTTCCCGCTCGCGGCTGCACGTGCGGCGCGCCGCCCCCCACCACAACCGCCACCTCCGCCGCCAACCGCCGCCGCCGCGGGGGGAGGGGGCCGGGCGGCCGCGCGGCGCGCAGTCTTGTGGCGACCGTTGCACTCGCCAGTCGCGCCGCGCGCCGCTCCGCTCTTGTCTCTGTCTCTTTTTCTCTCTGCCCTCGCGTTGCGTTGCGTTGCGTGCCGCCCACACCCCCACCCCCGCAGTGCGTGTGCGTGCCCGGGCGGTTGTCCCGCCCTTCTCCGAGCGACCATGACGCGACCGCGCCGGTAGTGTGTTTCAAATTTCTTTTTTTTTTTTTAAAGTTTAGTTTTTTTGTGAGTGCGTGTCGTCGTGGGGGCAGGGCTGTACAGGAGTGCGTGCCGCGTGTGTGGTGTTGTTGTTGTTGTTTGTTTCCCCTCCCCCCGAACGTGCGTGACACTCCCTCCTCCCCCTTCCCATCATGTCGGTGATGCAGATGGGCAAACGCCAACATTGCTACCTGTGCGACCTGCCGCGCATGCCGTGGGCCATCCTAAACGACTTCAGCGAGGCGGTGTGCCGCGGCTGCGTCAACTATGAGGGCGCGGACCGCATCGAGCTGGTGCTGGAGACGGCCCGCCAGATGAAGCGCGCGCACGGCTTCCAAGAGGGCCGGGGCGTGGGCCAAAAGTGCAGCCGCCGCCCCCGCAACCGCAGGCCCCGTCCGGGGGCGGCCCGGGCCACCGCGCGCACGAGAACGGGCTGGAGGTGGTGGGGCTGCCCCCGGCGGCGCAACCGCTCGCAGCCGCCGCCGCCGCCCCCCGCAGCAGCAGCCGCCCCCGCAACAGGGCCACTACGGGCATCACAGAGGGCTCCTGCAGGCGGAGTACGGGGCGAGCGGGCCGCAGCCGCCGCCGCCGCCCCCGCGCTCGCGCGCCGCGGCGGCCGCCGCCGCCGCCGCCGCCGCCGCGGGGCAGGACCCGCAGGAGCACGACCCGCGTACGCTCGCCGCCGTACGCTCCGCGCACCTGGCCTCCGGCCTGGGCCACCACCGCCCCGGCGCCCTACCGCCCCAGCCGGCCGCGCTCAAGCGGAACCTCAGCACCAGCGACGACGATCATGACGGCGGCGGGCTGGCCAAGAGGGGCATGCTGGGCGTGGACGACCACGTGGCCCCCGGCCGGCCGCCGCTGACGCGAGGCGAGAGCCTGCCCGCCGTCAGCATCAACGCGCCCTTCATCGAGAAGAGCTTTCGCGACAAGCACCCGGTGCGCGCGCCCTCCTTCGACGCCGCCACCGTCTACAAGCCCAACGGTAAGCCCGGCCGCGGACGCTCCCGCCAAGAGACTCTCCCACCCCCCACTAGGCCATCCAACGACCACCACAATTGCTCAAGCGAGGAGTAATAAGTGTGTGGACCCTCCCACCCCACTAGGCCATCCAGCCACCACAGCTACTCGAGCAATAACAGTGTGAAGACTCTCCCACCCCACTAGGCCATCCAGCCACCACAGTTACTCTAGCAATAACAGTGTGAAGACTCTCCCACCCCACTAGGCTATCCAGCCACCACAGTTACTCTAGCAATAACAGTGTGAAGACTCTCCCACCCCACTAGGCCATCCAGCCACCACAGCTACTCGAGCAATAACAGTGCGTAGACTCTCCCACCCCACTAGGCCATCCAGCCACCACAGCTACTCGAGCAATAACAGTGTGAAGACTCTCCCACCCCACTAGGCCATCCAGCCACCACAGCTACTCGAGCAATAACAGTGCGTAGACTCTCCCACCCCACTAGGCCATCCAGCCACCACAGCTACTCGAGCAATAACAGTGTGAAGACTCTCCCACCCCACTAGGCCATCCAGCAACAGCTGCTCCAGGGAGGAGTAATACCAGTGCGGAGGCACTTCCACCAACTCCACTGGGCCATCCGGCCACCACACTGTAACTCAAAACGTATTCTCCAGCAAGGAATAATAGCTGGGCCCACCCACCCCACTAGGCCACCGCCACGACTACTCGCCTACCCACCCAACGAGGCCACCCAGTCACCACGACTATAACTCGATACTTATACTCGAGCGAGGAGTAATAGCTGTGAGTAGATTGTCGCACCTACCCCACTCGGCCACCTAACCGCAGTCCTCGAGCGAGGAATAAAATGGCAGTGTGTGGACACTACTACCCAACCCACTAGACCGTCCAGGCACCGCGACTGTAACTCTGTATTTATTAGTGCTGCGACATCGACAACAAGACATCGACCTTAATGATACGTTGACTAATCATCGATGTTTTTCAACATCCATGCTCTTAGACTGGTTTAGTAACCTCAATTTCGTTTTGCGTTAAATTCGTGCATTGCATTACAATTAAATTGACAGTGTCCGTGTTTTATCAATTCGTCGAATAAGGGTACGCGAACAAGGGGCTGTCTCTATTTCTCTATTTGTTGACACATCTCAATGTGCGAAATGAATATGAAGAAAGAGGGAATGGAAACAAGGACGTGGAGGTCATGTCGGGCGAGAGAGTTTGATCGATGAAGGTGGTACAAACAGCGTCTTCTTCGTTCCAACACATGAATAGTGTCAGTTATTATTTCAGTTTTATTTCATATTTTAACTTTTACTGTATTGTAATCAAGGGAATTTTTCATTCGAAAGCAAAACATCGATCACAAAGCATCGATGTTAAAAAAATATTGGCAATTAATACATCAATGTTTGGAACATCGATTTCAAAACATCGATGTTTTGAAAACATCCACATTGATGTCGCATCCCTAATACTTATTCTCGAGCTAGGAATAGTAGCAGTGTGTAGACTCTCCCACCCAGCCTCCACAACTAGAGGACAGGCTCATGTAAAGCGGACTCTACGGATTCTGTATTCGGCGAGGAGCGAGCAACCGCTCGCAGAATCCCGAGTAGTGTGGATGGGTCGCTTGCTGTTTGCCGAATGATGGAACATTTGGCGCTCGCCCTACCCGCCGCGTGTCGGTCTTTTCGGCACATCAAAGGAAGCGAACATTCTCCCAACACATCAGCTGGTCGGGATCGAGCGAGCAGTAGCTCGCTGCTCGGCGAATGCCGAATGTGTGGAGCCGAAGGTTGACAGTTGGACATCTACTGCTTTGATATGCCTGTCAACAAATCTACAAATTGTGTCCACGCGCTTGCTTCGTCAAGAGTGCATTTGCAGATGGCTCACTCGTAAATGTCTTCGATCCCCTACCTCTTGCCATCGCCTGCCATGACGTTCATCTGTTTTGTGATCATTAGAGACCGGATTTTTATGTAATTACATTATTTTTCTTTCTACTTTTCCGTTCTCAAAATTGTAATCTTGGGCGAATCATAGCCCTCCTAACACAATATCGATTTTTTCGTTACATATTTTTACATATTTAGTACTAAATTACACATTCTGCTGTTTTCACAATTTTTTTGTTATTTTATCATTTTTATTCAATTTAATTCCATATTTTTATGAAATATGTTTTTTTTATTCCAATTTTCCCTACATTATTGGGGAAACGTGTCCATTGACACCGCGTTTTGTGATCTGTGACTTTAATTCCCGAGAAAAATTTGCGAACGCTGACGTGGAAAAAACTTCGATGAAGATGCTACAGTGTATGTTTGCTGGTCGTAGATCTCGCCAGTTTGTGCGACGGCTTCTATTGCGATTAATCCAGCAGCTAAACTATGATCCTCGATTACAATAGATGAAGCTTTTACTACTGACGAGAAAGTCGTATGATGTAAAGTGAGCAGTTTTCTTAAATCTAATTTCTTGCTATGTAAATGGTTTTTAATTACAGAATTTTATTATTACATATTATATCGGATTTTACATATTTATTACACAATATTACTGTTTTCATTACATATTTATGTACATATTTGAAGTTTAATACTACATATTTTTCCGGTCTCTAGTGATCAGCCAAACCAGCCCTTAGAGTAACTTCTGTACACTCGAGCTAGGAATAATAGCAGTGTGTGTGCAATGCAGCAAGCGTGGCTCCCTGTCAAAATCTGCCTCTTTCTTTGTTCGGGGGTACTCTTCTTTGTTCCGGACACTCCACAAGCGACGAATCACGAGTGAAACTCGTATTTCATTTAGTGAATACGGAACACAAAATTGCATTCGGTTAAAATCAAAGTATTTCTTTGTGCAGACTTCAACATGCCTGTCCCGGACATTCCATGAGCGTCAAATAACGTGCATTTTTAAGTTAATACACAATACAGACTTGCATTCTGTCAACATTATAGCGATTGCCTTTTGCGGTTATTTTCGTGTCGTCTAAGGTCGCAAAACCGCGATGAATGGTGTGTTTTCGTATGTCAAAAATAACAGTGCGCTGAATATTTGATTCTTTTACGACATACAGGGTTCTTTGCCATATTTGTACCATAAATAATAACAGGTGTTTGCGAATTGGAAGTTGTTAATTTCAAATGATTATTTTCTTGCCAGAGTTTCAATCCTGATATAGACTTTGATCTGTGTTCATTATAACAACACCAATCACCCGAACATTGTGCGTTTTCTTTCGTCCATTTTTCTCGTCATTTCTCTGCATTCACCGGCGCAAATAGACGAGTAGAATTATCAACAAAGTTTATATGGCCCAACGAATTATTAGTTCTTCTTCCCATCGGTGTACCAGTCAATATTTATGTCACGTGACAGTTACAGGGATAGCTGCAACACTGAAATTTTCCGTCTCCTGTTCATGTTCACTGCAATGTCATGCCATTTCAAGTAAATTGAATTTCTTGCTCGATTCGTATGCTTAACATTACTTGTGTTTTCTCGTCGTGTTCGTATTGTGTGGTTTGTCGGCACCAATCTGGAAGTACCGAGTAACGGCTTTTTCTTGCTGCAATCTTGTGCTGCAAGTTTTATTTCCTCTTCTTTCTTCTTTTCCGCATTGTGTTAGTCATTGATATTCACTATCGATACGGATATCATTGGCAAAAACTCTTTGCCAACTCGCATATCATTTTCACATAATGTCACTATTTGTGTTGTTTGGTCAAATTAAGAAATCAATAAGATTGTGATGATTGACTTATGAGGTTAGAAATTTATATTATCCAGTTATCAAAACCAGTTTTTCGGACTCTCCGTTTGTGTTTCACCTCTGCGCCAGTTTTTACATGCCCACACAAGAAATCTCCATGTACTATTATTACGATAAAGCATTGTAATTTATACCTCACCTTGCTCAGTTGCTTCATTATAAATTCAGCATATTTTATCTCTACCTTTTGGCCGTATTTTTTTTAGATTTGATTTTGTGTATTTGAATGGTATCCTGATTTTTTTTAGACTATCAAATATCATTTGAAGTATATTTATAATTGTATTTACACTTAAAATATTCTTCACAACGCTTCGTGAAACTTGTTTTCACGTCTTTTGATTTAAATGTTAAAAGTTAGGTTCTTGAACTTCGTATTCGAAGACGTATTATTTTTTATGTAAATTCCAATAATCCAATGACAGATGGGCTGTTCCTGTAGATTAAGGCCTACAGATTTACCAGACTAAATGAAAATCCCTTAGTGATAAAGTCCTGCCTCCCCCAAGCCGCATCGCCATTAACAGAACGGGAGACGGTCGGAAAAATCCCTCCCTCCAAGGTTCCAGGAGCCGCCCGCAGCAGCCGTCTTTTGTTTATCGAGCGCGAGACACAAGTCGGTAGAGGGCGGCGTGGGCGGGGAAGGAGGGGGATATTGTTTACGCCGATGACTCAACGACAACACTTCTCCGAAACAAGTGAGAGAGAGAGACAGACAGACAGAGCAGAGCGCGTGATGTGTGCGGGTTGGTCAGACGCTAAAATGGACCGACGTTTGCTACCGGAGACTGTTTAAGAATCCGTCAAGACTTCCAGTTTCCTACTGCCGGATGTAGAAATCACGTGGAATAATTGTGTACCGTAGAGATAGTCACTTCGTGTATTCACCGCGGTACGGAGTAGAGAGAACGTCAAGACCGTTATGTTTACTAAAAATAATTCGATTTACTTCTTTTAGAACGCATTAGTGGGTTACATTGTAAATAAATGTTACCATTTATTACGAAACATTTAGCTGCCGGATATATTCGGTCATATCCAAATTTTAATTTAAATGCAGTTGTTATTGTTGATCTCTCAGGAACATGGACAGTATTCATTTATATTTATTCTTAAAAATTTTAACAAAAGTGTGTTGAGATAAGTTATAAATATATTCATGTTTTCAATTAATTTTCAAGCAGTATGAACACTGTACTATTTTTCTAAGAAAGAAAAAGATTTAATAATTTCATGTTTTTCTCGTTGCTGTTGACATGGTGTGAGTTACAAGAAAACTAGTACCTCCTGTCTTTCTATAACACATTTTTCATACGAGCTCTGGGATAATTGTCATTACGCTTTTTTTTTTCTGAGTGCGTGGAAAATTTAGCTAACACTGATTTTAGGATTCATTCAGTTTTTGCGTAAGCAGATATGACCTTCACTCATTGATTCTCCGATTCGCCCCCTCTAGATAAAATCCGCATTCTGTTGTGGCGTGCAGGTACCATCCACAAAGTTTCTATCGTACGTTTTGTCCGTTTCCGTTGTTCATTTTACCCGTTTTGAATTTCATAATGAAATCCAGTCGGCTATGAATGTGGAAGTGTTTTCTAATAAATGTTTCCTCTGAAAGTAAAACTGGTATTATCCATGTCTTTCTTATTCTCGCCCTAATGCAATTTTGCAACTAATATATTAATATCAGATTTTAAAATTAGATAAATTTGAGTTTGCCTTATCTCCGTCCACGTGTGTCACCTTTCGCGCCTTTGATGCTCTGTCGTGAGGACGAGTTGTTCCTCTTGTCAAAAAGAGCATGTGTCCACGTTTTGTGTTTCTTGCTGTGCTCCTTTTCGAAGTGCTAAGAACCATTTGTCCCTTATCTACCAACGTTGGGATTGTGTGTGCCTTACGACGAGAGGCTGGCGTTTCTATCATTGCGAGAGGCTTTCTCAAGAACACAGAATCGCGCTCCCCTCGGTGATTACTCGCATTGGGGTCTTTCCACCGCCGAGACTGTTGTCTGTTCGCGGGAAAAAAATCTTCCGACTCGGCTGCCGAACCGGGCTTTCATGCGCCGTGGTTAGCGATGGCAAATTTTACCAAAACATCGATACATCGACGTTTCCATACATCGCTTAAGGGGTTTCGATGTTGATGAAAACATCGACAAAAACATCGATGTTTAAAAAACATTGATGTTGTAAATACAGACTAATGAAAATGCAATTTTCTTGTCCATTTTTGATTATCGTTCGCAAATGGGATATATTTTACTCTTTGGTTAGCGTAGTAGGCTACTACGCTAGTAAAAATTATTATTGAATAGAAAGAAGAAAATTATAATTAAAGAACATCGTGTTTAGCTATTTTACCATCTTAATCTTTTAATCAATATTCTACATACACCATACAAAATACCATAAAAATAACATAAACATTCTTTAAAAAACATAAAGCATTGCATGAATAATAAACTCAAACATCCAAGTTTTTGCAACAAAATATCGATGTTCTGCTAGAAAACGTCGATGTTTTAAAAACATAGATTTTTTTGCCATTCTAAGCGTGCTTCAGTCGTCAGTTGTATGTATAGTGTCACTTGGATATTTGGATGTAAAATTGGATTGGCAGTAAAATTAAGATTTAGAGTCTTATTGTGAAATGTCGATCGTCTACATACATTTTGGCTTTCATTTGTATTTGTGTGTTCATGTAGGTGTGGCACCCGTATTCAAAAACATCCAATTGAGGCAGGGAAATTTACAATTATTCACGATTCTTTTCATTGATTTGACATGAAATGCAAGTGAGCGATTCAAATTTTCGAATTAATGACGAATTCGAGTTACGGAAGTTTGAATTATCCAACTCCTATGATTTACAACTAGATAAATCTTTCACTGGTAGTGAATTCTGTGTTAATAATGAGATTTCGACTTCTTTTTGAATTAGTATGTTTTTATTATTATTGAAATTACGTGTTTAAAACAGTGTCAATTTGCAGATCATTCTGGCCCTGCTAGCCACATGCTGCCAAGAATTTTGAAAAAAAGAAGTTTGTTAGCTTCCCAAACTGATAATATTCAGTTTCTGAGTCAGTGACACAATATCGGACCGTGGCTGGTGGCTATGTACTCTAAAATTGCGCAAGTGAGCTTGGTGGCTGGTAGTGGGGCATTGAGTAGTTTTAAGTGAATAATGAAAGCGCTTGACCTTTGATGTTAGTGCCAGAATACCAACGTTGAATGGGTGATTCATTTTCAGTGACGAGATACATTTCAGTGATTAAAGTGTTCTGATAAGTGAGAGTTTTCAGATTATTGCATGTCGTCATGCTAATTAGAAAACCTCGTAACTTCATATTCCCTCTTCTATTTTCTGTTTACTTCATGGTAAAATATAATTAAGAAAGAAGAGGAGGAAATCACAAAGTGGATCTTAAATAATTTTAGTTCCCCAGTATTGATATGTTCAACGAGAAAGGAAACTAAAATTCTGCTTTCCCGGCTATGTTTATTCTCTTCATTGCAATTTTACTGTCCATTCTGGAATTACGAGGTATACTAATTAGTATGACGTTGTATAGTGCTGTTTTCAGCTTTTTAGATTACGTAATTGCAAGATTTATCGAATACCTGTATTGCTGTGGAGAATCATATATTTTGCTATTCACTCACATTTCAAATGTAATAAAACCCGTTTATGTACAAAAGGAAAATTTTCGGAGAGTGAGTAATGTTGGAAAATTCGTAGGAGTGACAACCACATTTTCGGTTTGAGGTCCCCCCGAACTTCATTAATTTACCGTTGTTGACAGAAGAAGGTGATATTTCCGATCTTTTCTTTACAGGCATCACGTGTGTTATCTTACAACTAACATACATGTACTTAATTTTAACGAACGAATCTCACCATTTAACCAGCATGTCATTTTTACACATCCCTTACGGTACGCTACGCAGCACGTAGCGATAGACTTGCGTTGACTGTTCAGGAGGAACATGAACGTGAACGTGAACGTGAACGTGAACGTGAACGTGAACGTGAACGTGAACGTGAACATGAACATGAACAAATCAACTGCCGTCACAAATATATACTACGATATTTTAGTCACGAACAGTTAAATAGAAATTGAAAAATTAAATCTGTAAAGGATCGCGTCACTTTTTTTTTTGTTATTTTTTCTTTGTTTTTTGTTATTTAAGGTCGCATCAACTACTCGGTCATTAGGAACTACTATTGGAGTAACGTTATGACATGATGACACGTTATGGTAATGATAGGGGGTGAAAGGACGAACACATACAACCATGCCCGAGGCGGGACTCGAACCCGCGACCCCACGGTCCCAGACCACTACGGCACTACTGGCTTAGCGATCTCGGCCACGGGGCCGGCACGTGGTACGTTTGGAAAGGTTCAGACGGTCACTTGTGTGTGCAATGTTTTTGTTTATCTTTACACTCGTAACTGAAAAGGTATTCTCGTATTGGAACTAACAGAGGTTCAAACCAATCGTGATATTAGGATAAATGTCATTAAATGCCGTCTTGCCGTGCGATGACTATTGCAAGTACGCTACCTTCCCCGCACTGGGTTAATGACGTCGTAAACCCCGCACAGTAATGGTTCTTGGTTATCTCAAAATGCCTGGAATGGACGGTGGTGTTTTTGAGTACTCAAATATCGAAGAAGAATGTCGAGATAACGCTCGATACGCCGCTATTGCCAATTTTACTGCGCTTTATTTGAACGCTGTAACTTTTCAGACGTAGGCTACAGGCGGAGCGCGTGTATTTCTGATCAAGAATTGCACAATAACTTTGTCTTCTCGAATGAAAATACTGGATGCTAGTGGCCCGCAGCAAAAATGCGGGTGACCAAAACTACATAGTGCCCTTTACTCAAGAACAAATAAAAATTATGCGTGGTCTCAACCACGACCAAACAAATTTAATAATTTTCACAAAAAAAAAACAGCTTTCACCAAATACTGCAATGACGTACAATAGTACAAAGACAGAACAGCAGTTCTTTACATATCAAGAAAATTAAAAAAAAAAAAATCCGGTGATCATGATAACAATTAACGCCCATGATACATCACAATTTTATGTTTTGCTTAACATTCATTCAGATGTATTTATTTCCTATTTTACTACATGTTAACTTGATTTGCTTTGTCGTTTCAAATTTCCCTCTCATAATTCCTTCCATAAGTGTACATGTAGTGTTGGAAACCAACGCATTAAATGAAATTATTTTTAATGAGGGGCTGTTACCATTCAATTACCGTATTAAAAAT
>JAHLJT010005437.1:89494108-89650901 GCA_031308135.1 Acheta domesticus | reverse complement strand
CCTGAGACGCTAAAACGCCGGCGACATTAAGCAGGTAAGTGGGCATGCGCTTGCGCCCTTATTAAATAAATTCAGCGCGGTCCCCTCCTGCGACTTGGACGACTGTCCCACCTAAGTGTTGTCGGCGCCTCCATTTTGTGAGCAGTTCCAATTCACATAAATTGGGACCGCCCAACGGGTTGGTTTTTATCCGAATATTGAGCTTGGTGTAGACTCAGATCATAAATTGGACGCCCAACGTGGTTGTTTTTTATACGAATAATTTGAGCTTGTGTAGACTCAGATCATAAATTGGACGCGCCTAACGTGGTTGTTTTTATACGAATAATTGAGCTTGTGTAGACTCAGATCATAAATGACACCCAACGTGGTTTTCTATTCACGAATAATTGAACTTGTGTAGCGGGCATCTCATAAATTGGTCGCCCAACTTCGTTTGTTTTTTCACGTATAATTCAGCTTGTGCAGCGTGCAGAGCATAAATTGACACACAACGTGGTTTTTAACTAGTATTTTACTTTGTGTTACTCGCACCTGTGTTTTTCTTATTGAACTCACTAATTCTTTCTTATCCATTTTCCGTTTACGCTTGCTCAATTATTGCCCAATGAAGATTGCATTTGGTTTTAAAGTGTTTTCTTTTTGATTATTTGTATTTTATGAGGTTTAAATCATTGCTTGCGTTGTGAGACTTAAATTTTATATTGAAACTTCTTTCTTTCCGTAATTTTACATATTTTGTATCAGTGATGCTCAGAGTATACATGATTCTTAATAATTAGAAGCCCATAAGTGTATGTATAAGAACATCTTCACCTCTTTCAGACGCATAATTTCATTTTATTGTTATTGTCTTTTTACATTCTTTAATGCGTCATATAGTGTTTAAGGTGGTTAATTGAACTCTATTTTATTTTTTTCCTTTTCATTATACGTGCTTTTCCGTCACGTAAAATTATATGTGTAACTTAATAGTGTTTACTTTCTATTTGAAATTTTATGTTTTTTCTCAGTGTTATCCTCTAACATTTCATTGTGGGTGTTTTGTACTTTCTTTTATTGGGTTGATTGTGTACTCATGTGTAACGCGCTGTAGGCGTCATTATCGTACTTACGTCACTTCGAGGATTGCTCGCTCCACGATGGCTGAAAATAATCCCATTCAAAAAACCCCGAGGTTCTGGACCCCGCTCCCGCAAACGCCGACGGCCTTGCCGAGCTCACGCCCCCAGCTGTTCTCGCCCCTACTGTCGGGGTTTCTTTAGAGCAGGTACTCGAGCGAGTACGCCGAGGCCGGACCCTACCCTCGCCGCGGCCGCTCCGACGCACCCTCAGACCAAATGTCTCAATTTTTCAGCACTCTTATCGCAAAATTTGACGAACCAGCGTCAAGAATTTTGTCAATTTCGATCACAATTTGACGAACAGCGTCAAGAATAAATTCTAAATTTCAGGACTTGAATTCCAGATTTGATTCGAAAATTTTGTGCCCTTGATAGTAGATTAGACGAACACCTCAATAATTTCACCCTTTTTCAAAGTGAGGTGTCTCAACAACTAATTCGGTAATTCAAAGTCGATAAACAGAGCACTAAAATCGCCCTCTCTCGCCTCTGCTGTTGAAAATAATTCTACGCCAAATTCTGACATCAACGAACACTTAACAGGCCAACTAAAGAAATGCGAATCGCTCCAGTCTGAAACAGTTCAACAAATGACAGAATTTAAAGACAGCATAAACAAGGATATTGCAACCGTTTCAGAAAAGCAATTAAATTTGGGACATTGGGCTCGTGATAAATTTAAAAGACAATGAATCCGAAATTTCAACTTGAAAGGCGAGGTGACCAAGAAACTAAAAGGGGTTGACAATAAGATTGAAAGGACTTCACGACTCCCTGAACAATAAAATTGAAACAGCAAAATTAGTATCCAGGCACAGGCGGAATGGAACGGAAAGAAATCAGAAGTCAACATAGGGCGAACTAGAAATTAAAGTAGCGGAAAAGACTATTTCAGCTTTCCCGGTTAATGCTATTGGCCCACTGTTCAATTCTCAAATTTAAAATTCTCTGGTAATCGCGGTGAACAGCCCATTACGTTCTTACGTAATGTTGAAAATTATTTGCTTTAGCGAGACACATTCCTGATCTTCTAACCGAAGGTTAAGCCCAAATGTTGGTTGACCATGCCCAAGAATGGTTCCAAAACATTGTTACCGTTCCGGCTGATTTTCAGGATTTCGTTCCAAATTTATTAATCGTTTTGTTGGATAGAAACACCCAATACAATTTTAAAATTGGATTTGGCTAAAGGTAGTATGGGACCAGAATGGTAACATGTCTATGCGGGATTATGCAGTGTCTCGCATTGCCCAACGTAAACAATGCGAACCTACCCCCCCTGACGACGAAATTATGTGGCTATTAACTCGTCATTATCCATATGGTCATTCAAAACCTCCTTAAAACTAGTTTTGTAAAAGATCTTTGAGCAATTTCAGATCTTATTGGGCGATTTCGACCAAACGAATGTGCAATTCGCTTCTTATCAAAATCAGAGTCAAAACTCTTCACGCCCACGTAATGGCAATAATAATAATCAGAATCGAGGATTTCCCCCACGCCATTCGCAAGGTCAAGAGCGTCCTTTTAACCACGGCCCTTCGCCGCACTTTCCCCCCGCCCCCTCCCCCCCGGCGCCGACCAGTTTTCCGCCTCCCTTCAATGCCGGTCAAGGCCAAACTGCGCCCCTTCAAGCGCCGCCTTCGACAGCCCAGGTCAACCACCACAGAGGCCGTTAAACCGCTCAGGTCCGGAATAAATGGGAACACAGGTTCTGGACCATATTTGTAATTAATAGATGTGTTTACTAAATATGTTAAGTGTTTTCCTATTGTTAAACCTACTGCAAAGGTCCTGTTTAAAACACCTAGTGTCAAGGTTTCTTCAAAGAATGTGGGACGTATCAGCGTGTCCTCAGTGACAATGGCACGCAGTTCACGAGTGACCTTTGGCAGCAATCGCTAAATGATTTAGGTGTCCAAACAATCTTTTGTTCTATTAGGTCACCGAGATCAAACCCAAGCGAAAGAGTCATGAAAGAATTATCACGTTTGTTTCGGGTTTATGTGGTCTCACAAGCATACCGCTTGGCCCGATTTACTACCGAAAGATTAATACGTGCTTAACCACATCCCCCATGAATCTTCCAGATTTACACCTTTCGAGGCTCAATTCAATAAGAAGCCGAAACCATTGTTTCCTATTTTAGCAAAAATGGCCACTCAAATTCAATTTCCCCTGAGGATCGGTGTCAAATTATTCTCTCAAATTTAAAGAAAGCTGGTGATACGAGAAAAACAACACCAGAAGAGTAAAACCCAATTTATTTAAGTCGGCGATAAAGTTTTAATCAAAGCTCTCAGAGTATCTATCAGCCTGAAGGCCTTATTAGTAAATTCTTTCCTTTATTTGTAGGTCCTTACCAAATTATGAGGCTTGTAGCCCCCAACGCTTGCACTTTACGTAGCTCAGTTGGTTCCGAGGTTGGTCCTCACAATTTTTATAACCTTGTTCCTTTCAGAGATTAGACTAGATTAATTGGCTGAAAGAATAAAAAGCCCTCATTTATGTCGCTCTGATTAGGTAACCTTATTTTAATTATATTCTTGTGGATCCAGCCCGGTTGCCCTGGCACGTCTTATTATTAATTAATTTCGTGGGTTCGCTACTACTTCAATGCTTTGGTTAAGTGATTGTTATAAGTGAACGTCGTTGTTGATTAAAAGAGAGAGAAATAATTCAGATATCCCTTAGATATATTTTGGTCGAGAGTTGACGAGAGTTATAGCCATTGACTTTAATTAATGAAACGAATTCCATTCTGAGATTATGAATTTAATGTTTTTGCAACCCAAGTCCTTTGTTTAATTCATTGGTTGTTTTCTCACGTCTACCATTCTATTTTCAATTCTCCATCGTGTGATATTTGTTCCTCCTCTGTGTTTTAAATTAATTTGGCCACTGTTGACTATTATGCTTATCTATTATTTGCAAATGTCGCATTTTATTCCACTTGTTTTTATACCTCTAAAATCGTATTAAAAGAGCGTCAAATATAATAATGAGTAACAGGGTTCCCACTTTTGGCTCTTCACTTTGCACATTTATTCAATTTGCAGTAGCGTTTAACTAGTTTTAGGTATCCCATTGTTTCATTTTGCCAGTCTTTTCTAAGTTTTGTTTCCAATTATCCCTCTATGTTATCTTCTTAAATTACTTATTTAGTGCTTAGTTTGCTCTTAGTTTGAGTAGGTGTTGCTAATGGCCCACCACCATTTCTTATTTTTGAAAAATTGATAAAGATTATTTTCATTCATTTTCTTATCATTAATGTGGTTTGTATTACTTCTTAAAGATTTTGTGTCCTAATTTTATTGGTCATCTAGTTTTTTTAGAGATAGCTTAGTGTTGTTCCTCTTCATTAATTTTATCCTTTTGCTTAATTAACTAGTATTGTCTTATCATGTTAGAGTTGTCATTGAAACCCCTAATTTTCGTTCTGGGACATGCCAGGTTTTTGTGTTTTCACAGCTTCATCTGTCGGCACATGCTTCCCCAAATTTATTTATCATCTATTTTTGTAATGTCCTTTTTTTGTTCTTAGATTAAAAAAAAACATGTCCCATGCGTTTTTTTAATCTCATTGTACGGGGGGGGTAATGCGAGTGTCGGGGACCATCGCAGTCCTCCACCCTTGCGTCACGCCAAATTACCGGACGGCAGGAAAGAACTACGCGCCCCCGAATTAGATATGCCCAGCCGCTCAAGCCCCCCATAAACTTTCAACTATCAATTATACCCTTTTTCTGACAATACCGCGATGCGTCGGGTGACCATCGCACCCTCTCACCCCCGCGTCACGCCAAATTACCGGAAGTTGGAAAGGGCCACGCGTCCACCGCGACCCGATTTAGTTCCGCCCAACGGCCCAAGTTCTCCAGAAGCCCCTAACAATAAATCTTACCCTTTGTCCAACAATACTGGATGATCGACAGCCGGAACAACCATTTTAGCGACTTGGCGATCGCACCCGGCTCAATAATCCTCTAAAAGCCTATAAAATCATCACATGCCAAAGCAGAAGGGACACGTGCGCCGCTCCTCCGGCCTAACAATGCCGGCCAATGAACAACCAGAAGGCACCGTTGATGAAATAGAAGGTTCGAGAAGTTGAAATCCGACCAATAAAATCACTAGGCAGGAAGCACGTGAGCACTTTGAGATTTTTTCGAAAAAACGAAGGGACAGACGGGCGAGCGAGGCCAGAGAGAGGACGGGCGACAGACGCTAGAGAGGACGGTCGTGCAGGAGAAGTCGTCTGGAGATAGAAACCAACAAGTAAAGTTTTGAGTAGATTAACAGTGGTAGTTAAGAAAACCACCGAATATTAGTCAGTTAATGAAACCTGCGTAGAAAGGGAACAGCAGCAGTGGGTAAGGCACACACTGAGCCGACCACTGCGAAACTTGCCCGGTCTTCACGGAATTAATTCCGAATAGCCAAAGTTTGGCTTCGAGCGTCATACGCGGTCCAGGTGTCGTGTGACGGCCTGAGACGCGCGCGAGCATCACGTCGCCACCGCCCGGTCATCCACCGCCGACGTCCCGTGCGCCGGAGTCATCACCCCGGAGGCAATCGGAGGCCAACCTTGCAACGTTCCGGCGTCGCCTCCTGAGGGTCCGACTACACTTCTCCGTCGCTCGGCGAGCAATCCAGTCGCGGTGACATTACCATCTAACATCACAGATTGTAAGTTGTCATCACCATCATTCATTAATCGGCTACTAAAGTGACAACAACCCAGCATCAACCTGAACAGTTTCTCTTCGTTTAATTTTTTGAATAAATTAGTCCCCGCCATTTGGTCGGGTGAACCAATTAATACCATAGCAAAGTGTTATTATTCTAAATCTTAAGAAACCACCAAATGCAACCCTTCGACCCAGGGCGCTCACCCCTGAGACGCTCAACGCCGGCGACATTAAGCAGGTAAGTGGGCATGCGCTTGGCGCCCTTATTAAATAAATTCAGCGCGTGTCCCCTCCTGCGACTTGGGACGACTGTCACACCATAAGTGTGTCGGCGCCTCCATTTTGTGAGCAGTTCCATCACAATATATATATATGTGTGTGTGTGTGTGTGTGTGTGTGTGTGTGTGTGTGTGTCAAATCTCTCTCTCTATATGCGTCTCTGTACGTGTGTGCCTCGCTCTCTACGGGTGACTCTCTCTCTCTGTCTGCGCTGTGCCAAGTGAATCTGCATCGGCGGCGGGCAGAGGACGGGCGGGGGCGGGGCGGGGCGGGGCGCTCCGCTGCTGCTGTATTGATCGGTGGCGCTCCTCGAGGGCGGCGGAGGGGAAGGAGAGGGGGGAGCGGAATTAAAGTGCGGACGCAGCCTCACGTCCCACGCCAACGCCGCCTCCGCTCCGCGCCACTCCGCTCCGCGCCACTCCGCTCCGCGCCACTCCGCTCCGCGCCACTCCGCTCCGCGCCGCCACACACGACCCGCTCTCAGGCCAACGGGCCAAATACTCTCTCTCTCTCTCTCGCTCTCTGTATAACCAATTTCCAGGACGGCGAATTTTGACGACCTAAAACGGTGCTAAAAATGATAAATCAGTTGCTCTTAAATGTTTGGAAAATTCTCTACAAGCAAAGAAAAAAAGACGCAAAATTTTTTTTGATCAAAACCAGTTGAGATGAACAACTCAAGCTAAATGTGGACCCTAGTGCCTTTCCAATTCACTTACTGTTATGTAATTCCAATGGATTTTAACAGGCACCATCGAAAAGACTTAAAACAACGATAGATAATTTGCACAAGTTATCTCCACGAGATTGGAAGGTTTGTGTGTGTGGCCGTTGTTTCTGTACGAGCTGACAGCAGAAGCTTCCAAGAGCTCTGGCGGAGACAGTAAGTGTGCGTGTCTGTGTGTGTGTGTGTGCGCGTGCGTGCGTGAGTGTGTGCGTGTGTGTGTGTGTGTGTGTGTGTGTGTGTGTGTGAAAGAGAGAGGAGGAGAAACAGGCATCGACCCATGGTTTCCTACGCCACGCTCAGCATCGGTGAGCTAGGCTGCGCCATCGTCTATAGAATTATAGCAAAACCTACCCAAGAGGAAAATGTTAGTTTTGTAAACATCTCCTTACGTAGAATTACGTTTGTAGGATATTGGGTTCGACATTTACATTGGATTTTTAACATTTTTATTTATTTACTTATTATGATTTTATCTCTTAATTGTATTAATTAAACGTCATTACCTTTTGAAATGTGTTTGTGTAGCTGTTCACTCACCTGCTTGTTCCATCACGAATTAGTTCTGACCCCATTTATTTCCAGAAGCAAAACCATAGGGGTTCTCAGTATTTGGTGAATGGATCAAGGAAAATGAGGCGAAAATCGAGGAGATGAGAAAACCTTCCTTTGGATATGGGGAGACAGAGTGGATTGTAAGGAAAAACAAGTCAACTTGAATAGTGAACACTCTTGTGAGATGTATTACTGTATTACCACTAGGAAAACCTGGCAGACGTTGTTCTGCCCTTCATCTCCCTCTTTCCCCTCACGTCACCCTTTCTCACTGTCTCTCCCTCCCTCACCCTGTCGCTCTCTGTCCTCATTCACATTTAATTGCAGATTTCTGCACATCTCTGAGCAGGTAAGGTAATATTTGGAAGCGCCGGACCAGCAAAAATGTAATAGAATGTTGAAGATGAGCTGATCCTGCGGATGACGATACGGGAAACGTTTCTTCGAGGCCTTCGGCCTCCAAATTTTAGTTTTTAAGACCCTAGAACGCATCGTTTAGGAGTTATTTAACGATATAGTTTCAAAATGCTGCCGAGTGCCAACGGTGTTGGAGTTTTGCTCTTTACTCCCGAAGGATGTGCACCTAGGCTCTTTGACCTCTGTATTCTTACTCATTCCTTGCGGGCGTCAGAGTACACCTTTGGGCTGGCAGCACCCCACCGGGGTATTTCCACTATTAAAATTGATTGATTGTTCGTAATTCCGGGCGCGTCTATTAGAAGCCATTAGTCCCGTAGGTGGAGTTCGTGTTTTGCTCGGGAGGTGGCGGTGATCTTCCCTCGCTGGATGGCGAGATCTGGCGCCGACCTACCGTCGACTAGCGGGGTTTCCCCCAACCAGGTATCTCCCACCAGCGGGGCACCGCCCCAGCCGGGACAAGCTGTAGGCTCCCAACCGGTCTCCCAGCATGTGTGGTAGTGTAGTGCATGTTAGAGTAAGTGTGTGTATAAGAGGAGAGGATAGGACAAGGAACAGGAAGGGAAGATCGCATGCGGTCCGTGGCCCGTTTGTAAGGGTACTGTTCCGGCATTCGCCTCTTGCTGGTAGGAGTAAAACTCTCCGCATAAACTCCCGATCAGAGCAGCCGGCCGCTAGAACTCTCCAGACGGCGACTGGTATCGTGGATATGTACCTGATATCGCTAGTATGGAAAACGTTGCCGCCGTCGGGAGTGCAACCCTAGGACCTGTCGGACAGAAGCGCTGCAGCGCCACCAGTCGATGCCCTGAGCCACCTCAGCCGGAGCGAGCCAACGCGAGTGGTGTGTTTGGCGCTGTGGGTTCCGAGGCCGTTGGGGTGCGCCGGCGCGGGGTGGGGGGGAGTGTCGGTCGACGTTTCTGCAGGGCCGCTCCGCGCGTTTCGGCGCCTGCTCGCCCGCCCGCCCGCCAGCGCCCCGGGGGCAGACAGGGAGGAAGAGACAGAGAGAGAGAGAGAGACAGAGAGAGAGAGAGAGAGAATGAAGGGAGGGATGCGCAGTGCTAGTGCGCCGGGCACACACCCCGATTCATCGCCTTCCTCGCCCTCCCCCCCTCCCCCGGGCGTCGCGCTCTCTGCAGCTGCGCGCCCCACCCCCACCACAACGCACAGGGCGCGCTGGCCCAAGCTCTCGGCCAGCTTCCTCCCGTTCGCCGATCTTCCTTCTCTTTTTCTGCTTTGCACTCCATCTCGATTTCCCACTCGAAAATTCACATTCTCTTTGGCGTACTATTTTTTTTAAATTTTCGCCACCACGTTTTCCCACTCAAAAATTCACATTCTCCTTGGCGTACTTTTTTTAAAATTTCCCCCTTCTCACCACCACGTTTTCCCACTCAAAAAATCACATTCTCTTTGGCGTACTATTTTTTTTAAATTTCCCCCTTCTCGCCACCACGTTTTCCCACTCAGTAATTTTTATTCGCTTTGGCGTACTTGCTAAATCTTTTTTCTTTTCTTTTTCTGCACTTTGGCTTCCCAGCACAAAGGGCGCTCACACGCTCGTTCGCTTGGACCAGCCGTTCGCTCTCGTCCGTTCGCTCTCGTCCTCTTCCTCTCGTTTCGCGATCTTCCTTGTCTTTTTCCGATTTTTATTCCATCCCGGTTTCGCACTCAAAAAGCCAGATGTTCTTTGGCGTACTTTGTATTTTTTCTCCACCACGATATCCCACTCAAAATTTCTTATTCTCTCTGGCGTACTCGCTAATTTTTCTTCTTCTCCGCTTCGCTTTCCCAACGCCCAGGGCGCTCACACGATCTTTGATTTGGACCAGCCGTTTGCTCTTGTCTAGCTTCTTCTCGTTTGACCATCTTCCTCGTCTTTTTCTGCTCTTTACTCCATCTCGTTTTCCCACTCAAAAATTCACTTTCTCTTGGGCGTACTTTAAAAAAAAACCTTTTTCGCCACCACGGTTTCCCACAAACAGTCTTATTCGCTTTGGCGTACTTTTATTTCCCCCTCTACCATGGTATCCATATAAAAATTCCAACTCTTCGGCGTACTTTCCCCCCATTTCTCCACCACCATGTTACTCAACAATTCTTATTTACTTTGGCGTACCTGTTAATTTTCCCTCTTGTTTTCTTTTTCTCTACTTCGGTTTCCCACTCAAATTCGTATACGCTTTGGCGTACTTGTGTATTAATTTTTCTTGTATTTGTTTTCTCCACTCAGTTTCCTACTCAAAAGTTCTTATTTCCTTTGCCATACTTGTTAAATTTTTTTTTTCTCCACGCCTTTTCCCCACTCAGATTTGCCGTCATATTCTTTGTTTCTGCCTTATTTTCTATTTTCCTTTTCTTCGTTTTCTTCACCGACTTTAGTGTCCTCTTTTCTATTTCTTTGTCATTTCTTGATCTTTTTCACGCTTCTGTTTCTTCTGCCTCTTCCTTTTCTTGTTCTTTATCTTCCTCTTTTCCTTCTACTTCTTGGATATTAACTCTTCTAGTTCCATCTTATTCCACTTCTTTCTCCTCCATCACAGAATACGCATCACTTAATGGTCGCGTGACTATTGGCGACAGCAATAATTAATGAACGAAAATCTAAATGGTATTACAGGATTCATGAGATTTGATCGTCATGTGCTCCGTAATTAGGAGGTGAATGGATAGTTCCATTTCGTGGGATTTGGCTCCTATTTTCCCTCTATATATGGCGTGACGTCATGCGCACGTGAGCCTTGTTACGTGACATTGTGCTGCATCGGCGTGCGTTAGGGGAGAGACGAACGTGTGGATGTAGTGACGTAATACGTATTATAGGAGGTCTGTGGCTCCATTTAGTGAACTACGTGAATGCAGTGGATGGTGTTGTAGGATAAACCTTCACCTAGTGTCTTACGTTCTAAGAGGATGAATCAGGATTCAGTGAATGGTGAGGATGGAGTGCATGGCGTAGGATGTGGCAGGATGCAGTGGCTGGTGTTGTAGGAAGATGAGGGTGGATTTCGTGGTTGACGTTTGTGGAGGATTGTGGGTGGATGTAAGCGCTGATTGTGGGAGGAAATGGGTGAATGTTGTGCGGTGCGTTCTGAGAGGACATGGTGGAACATAGTGGCTAACGTAGGACAGTGTGACTGAATGTTGTGGGTGGAGTTGTTGGAGGATGTGCCTAGATGTGGTGGGAGGCGTTGTTGGAGGATGCGGGTGGTAGTAGTGGCTGGTTGAAGAAGGATATGGGAGGATGTAGTAGGTGGCGTTGCAGGACGATGTTGCTGGATGTAATGAGTGGCGTTGTGAAAGGATGGGGTTGGATATAGTGACTGGTGTTGTAAGATGTGGGTGGATGTAGTGGTTGACGTTGTGGGAGAATGTGGGTGGATGTAGTGGCTGGTTTTAGGAGAGTGTAGTGGCTCGAAGGAGGATGTGGGTGAATGCAGTGGGGAGCGTTGTTGGAGGATGTGCCTGAATGTTGTGAGTGGCATTGTAGGATGATGTCTGGGTGTAGTGGGATGCGTTGTTGGATGATGTGGGTCGACGCAGTGGGATGCGTTGTTGGAGGATGTGGCTGGCGTTGTAAAAAGATTTGACTGGATCTAGAGGGTGCCGTTGTGAAAGGATGTGTTGGGATATAGTGGGTGGCGTTGCATTAACTGGTGTTGTGGGACGCAGACCCAGTGACTGTGGGTGGATGAAGTGGGATGCGTTGTTGGAGGATGTAGATGGATATAGTGGCTGGATGTAGTGGGTGGCGTTGTGAAAGGATGGGGTTGGATATAGTGGGTGGCGTTGCAGTAACTGGTGTTGTGGGACGCAGACCCAGTGACTATGGGTGGATGGAGTGGGATGCGTTGTTGGAGGATGTAGACGGATATAGTGGCTGGATGTAATGGGTAGCGTTGTGAAAGGATGGGGTTGGATATAGTGTGTGGTGCTGCAGGACGCGAACAGTGTGGATGTGGGTGGCTGGCGGCAGGCGTTGCGTCCCAGTGCAGGGCACTGTGCGGCGACGACGTCCCGAAAACAAACGGCGAGCGTCGAGCGGGGCGGGCGGGCGGGCGGGCGGGTGCGGAAGGAAGCGAGCCGAGCGGAGCGGCGAGTCGTGCGGCGGGGGCGGGGGCGGGGCGGGGGCGGGGGCGGAGCGGAGCTGTTGCCCGGGCGACGCGCCGTATCGACCGCCCTAAAGGAGAGCCCTCACCTCACCTCGGCGGCCAGCGATACGGGAAGGCGAGGGAAAAGAATGGGATGTTGTCATCGAGCAGCTTCTCCTTCTCGCTGGGTTGGTGCTAGGGAAAGGAATAGAGAAAAAAAATCGGTGTTTTTAAAAAGCGTTATTTTCGAGCAGAAAATTCGATATTATAACATCGATGTTTTCTTCAGATCGATGTATTTGTGATGTCTGGGTGTAGTGGGATGCGTTGTTGGATGATGTGGGTTGATGCATTGAGATGCGTTGTTGGAGGATGTGGCTGGCGTTGTGAAAAGATTTGACTGGATCTAGAGAGTGTTTAAAACATCAAAGTTTTCAAAAATTCTTATTTTTTAAATAAAATTTCCAGTATTTATTTTATTTGTGGATTACTCGCAACCAACAGCCAATGACAACTGTCACAATTGTCGATCCCCAGACGGCACGAAAACGATTGCTGTTCGCAACCTTTCTCCAGTATTATTACGTTTTTTAAATTCTTTTGTACGTAGTAATATCGTTAAACTGTAATATCTATTTTTGTTACATGGAACATTGATTAGAAAAGATGACAGCCAAATTGTAGGCAGAAAATAGTTTAAACTAATATTGGCGTGTTATGTATCGCATTAGAACCAGGACATTTTACTTCGAAATGTTTCATCATATTGAAAACATCGATGTTTTATACATCGATGTTTTTTGTCGATGGTTTAACGACATCGAAAAACTTTTGATGTACCGATCTAACGATATTTTGCTAAACTTTGCCATCTCTCGCTTGGGATGCGACGTCAGTGTCGATATTTTCAAAAATATTCATAAATTTTCAGATATCCAAAAATCGAATAGTATTCGTCAGACCAAAATGACTAAGGGTGGAAAGTAAAATTGAGTTTTCGTCAATGAAGAAGCCTATTTTATTTCTGAATTAACAAATTAGATAATCCAAGTTTTGTTAATTTTGACTGTGTTTTGGAAGTGTGAAACATTGATATTTGAAAGTTAATTGCGGTTAAATTTGAAAAAAATCAGTTTGAATACAGAGAAGGATTTCTGAATATCTAAAATATATGCCTGACACATCAGTAGAAGTCCAAAAATTAGCAACACTGAAACCTTCTGGGAATTTACATTTCTTTCCACTCAAAAGGTGCCCTCGGTGTATTGTCAATCGACCATTTTCTCCGAATACGGCTAGTATTTATGAAATAGGGAAATGGAAAAAAATATGTTGGTATACTTTCAGAAATTCTCTCATATTTGAAAATACAAATACGTGAATTGAAGGCTTCATAATGAATGGTCAGGTTGAACCATGGCCGATTTTCTGATACCTTAGCATTGTATATAAAAATAATACATAAAAGGGAAAGGGAAAACGTGCTATCATTGTAAAGAAAAGGCATTTATGCAAAAAAAGGCTTTTATGCTAAAATAAGCAAAAGTAAGCATTATAAAACTTCGTCATATGTCATCATTTGTCATGATTCGTGCACAAATATTATCAGCCTTTAAATAAGTTCACTAGAAAAAATAGGCATTTCCCTAAAAATCCGATGTCTAATAATCATGATGTTTAGACTTTGACGCATTTCCCTCATTTTCACGGCGTAATGGCCAATGTGTAAATGCCCATAACTCACCGAAACTGCACCTACACCATCTTGGAACGGCGACCTGCAGATGTGCCCGCGAGCACTCGACCAGCGCGGCTCAAAATGCCTTTCCCGTTGCGTAAAAGTGTTTGGATATAAAATGCGGAGGGGATCGAGGTTCATAGCGGGAGCTCTCAAACACTGCTGCCCTCCTGACAAAATTTATTTTTGTACGCACGACGGAGGATAAACAGCCTTCTGCTGTTGTGCTTGAACACTGGGTGTGTAGATGAATATTTACAGTTTCAGGCGCCTCAACTATTTTACTCGTTAGCTCCGTAAGTGACGTTCATGTTCTTCTGCAGCCTGATTGCAGGTTCATGCCACTAGTGTTTAAATACCGTTAAACAGTGTGAGTGGAATGTTTTGGAAAAGTGTTTTATGTGGGTTTTTTCAATGACCTCTTTGCAGCTGTAGGTCACTAGTATTTAAATAGCATTAAGCAACATGAATAGAATGTTTTGGAAAACTATTTTGTGTGGTTTTCTTCTGCAGCCGGTTTGCAGCTGCAGGCCACTACTATTTCAGTAGCATTGGACAGTGTGATTGGTGCATTTTGGAAAACCATTTTGTGTCGTTTACTTCTGCAGCCTGTTTGCAGCTACAGGCCACTACTACTTCAATAGCATTGAACAGTGTGAGTGGTACGTTTCGAAAAACCATGTTGTGTGGTTTTCTTGTGCAGCCTGTTTGCAGCTGCACGTCACTACTATTTCAATAGCATTGAACAATGTGAGTGGTACGTTTCGAAAAACCATTTTGTGTGGTTTTCTTGTGCAGCCTGTTTGCAGCTGCACGCCACTACTATTTGAATAGCATTAAACAGTGTGATTAATACGTTTCGAAAAACCAATTTGTGTGGTTTTCTTCAGCAGCCTGTTCGCAGCTGCACGCCACTAGTATTTAAATAGCATTGAACAGTGTGATTGGTACATTTTGGAAAATCATTTTATGTGATATTCTTCAGCAGCCTGTTTGGAGCTGCAGGTCACTACTACTTCAATAGCATTGAACAGTGTGAGTAGTACGTTTCGAAAAACCATTTTGTGTGGTTTTCTTCTGCAGCCTGTTTGCAGCTGCATGCCACTACTACTTCAGTAGCATTGAACAGTGTATTGGTACATTTTGGAAAAGCATTTTATGTTTTTCTTCTGCAGCCTGTTTGCAGCTGCACGCCACTAGTATTTAAATAGCATTGAACAGTGTGATTGGTACATTTTGGAAAATCATTTTATGTGATATTCTTCAGCAGCCTGTTTGGAGCTGCAGGTCACTACTACTTCAATAGCATTGAACAGTGTGAGTGGTACGTTTCGAAAAACCATTTTGTGTGGTTTTCTTCTGCAGCCTGTTTGCAGCTGCACGCCACTACTATTTCAATAGCATTGAACAGTGTGAGTAGTACGTTTCGAAAAACCATTTTGTGTGGTTTTCTTCAGCAGCCTGTTTGCATCTGCAGGCCCCTACTACTTCAATAGCATTGAACAGTGTATTGGTACATTTTGGAAAAGCATTTTATGTGTTTTTCTTCTGCAGCCTGTTTGCAGCTGCACGCCACTACTATAGCGTTTAAATAAATCCGTTGCAGCAGCAGCGGCGGCAGCTCCTTTCTCCGTTCCGTCGCCGCGTCGCGCCGGGCGGGGGCGGAGCCGGGGGAGGGGGGGTGGCTCAGCTCGCGGGAGCGGCGCCGATCAATACTCCTCCGCCCGGGCAGCGCCCTCTCGCAGCTCCCCCCTCCCCCACCCCCTCCCTCAACCCTGAACTACCGCCCCGCCCCTCGGAATGCCGCAGCCAGGCTCCGCTGTTTAAAACTCGACCCGTCAATTCGGGCTGGGATTACCGTCCCCTCCGCGCGCGCTGAACTATCGGTTGCAGTGAACCAAAGTCAATGCTGCTCACCAGAGCCATCAAATAGTTTTTCAAAGCGGAACACGAACACTGCTCAAGAGCAGAAATTAAAGTACTCTCATAGAACTCTACGATAAGTTGAATATTTCGACAAAATCAGTCTTAAATGTAGCACAACAATAACAATAATAGTAATAATAATAATAATAATAATAATAATAATAATAATAATAAAAATAATAATGATAATATAGTCGGCTCCATGGCCGATATCGCTTAGACTGCTGTTAATTGGAGAAACCCCGGAAAACTACCGATCAGAACAGCCGGCCGCTAGAATTCTCCTCCAGACAGCGACTGAACGCGACCCAGATATGTAGGTTGTGTCTAAAATGTTGTGGATAAGTAAGAGGTGAAGTTAGGAAGAGGAAGGAAAGATCGTGCGCGGTTCGTGGCCCGTTTTTTAGGGTACTGCTCCAGCATTCGCCTGGTGTTGATCGGAGAAGTCACTGAAAACTACCGATCAGAGCAGCCGGATGCTAGAATTCTCCTCCAGACAGCGATTGAAATATTTTCGTTCATAATATTACTAAGCCAGAGGCTGCGTAGTTTTCTTTCAGTATCTGCGGGCATTGAAAATTAGTAATGTATCATTGATTTTATTAGTGAACGTAGGCAATATTACTTCCAGGAATAAAAAAAATAATTTGCCTCCGGACAGCAAATTCCAAAAACTGATGCCCATAATGGCTTGCAAATGAAGGATATTGTGAGGAATATTAGAACCATTTGCGGCGAATTAAAGGGTCTGAGAGATCGTACTACTCAGTGATATTTTTGTGTTCATGTAAGGCAATAGTATCGATCCTCAAGATTCCATCGACTTAAACTGCGAGATAAAAAGAAGGGAAATCGCATCTGGTTAATTGTAATTGCTGTGAACGGGTCTTCCAAAGAGAAGAAATTATTGTGAGAAGAGGCTGCTTTCATGGGCGTGATCTTTCTATGAAGAGGACATTGAAGAGATAGTTTCTCGCTCTGACAAATGTCTAATGCACTTACTTGAAACCACCCCTCGTTTTACATTGATTTTCTCCAAGTTTGTATTAAAATATTTTCCGTTTCTGAAGTGTGGCAATGGCAAGTATATTTTGAACATTTTCTGTATTTGTGGTTCAACATTCACTGTGTTTCTCCGATTCCACTACTTCTCTCTACTTTGATACATTCTGAAATACGTTTCGATCGACGGACCTGGCTGTAACAGAACGCTGGAGTTTCCAAGAATGCATGCCAAGTGATTATGCATGTTTCCAATTTTCGTTTGCAAATATCCGCAATGAGCATTGAAAGACAAAAACGGTCACTATGCTTTCAGAAAAATTCTAATATTAAACTTTCTAAACGATGAAACTAGTAACTCCTTCTTTAAGCAATGATGGAAGAGAAAAAACAGCGCTTATTCGTTGGCCACCCATTGGTATGCAATTAACTCACAGATCGCCTGCGGGGTAGGCATCCCGCCTCTCACGTCCGTTGAATGTGTTGCCTCAGCAGGCGGCAAAATACAAATTTCTTTCGCTTGCTTTCCCCTTGGTTGCTTGAATTTCATTCACCGAAATTGTAGTATTCGACTTTTTTTTGCCGGCTGAGATGGCTTAGGAAAATATCTATCAGGGAAGTTCCAGGGCTCGAGTTAGGATTTAATTAGGATTTTAATTAGGATTTTTGACATTATCTTCATAGCTAGGTCGTATTCACCCACTTGTTTCTCAGTTTCTATATGAGTGGAAAGTCAACAAAATAGTTTTTGCCGTACGCGTTCCACGAAGATATCTTGGTCGTTTAAAACGTTTTTTTTAAGTCAACATTATGGGGGTTACGTGGATAAACACGCCTGGTGCCACTTATTTTGTGCATAATTCCAATATTATGTATTTTAAAAGTTCCATGAATTAAAAAAATATATTTTTAGGCTTAGCTCGTAGGAAAGTGTGATGGGCTTACTAATTTCGAAACGTCGATATTTCATTCGTATGCCAAAGACTGAATTTTTAAACTAGTTACGTAAATAACTATTAAGCCGTTAATTGTTATCTATTTAACTTGTTCAATCATTAACTATTTACTAATAGTTAATGATGCCGACACGGTAGGTCGGCATCGGATCTAGCGGGTGAAGATCACTACCACCTTCCGAGGAAAACGATGCACTAAACCTACGGGTCTAATGACCTTAATAGTTGACGTGCCCATAATCACTAATGAATCAAATAGTTTTCTCCTGGTTTATTTGGGTATGCATATTACTGCGCCTTTAGATATGTTCGTTTGAATAAAATTGCATTTTGCTAAACATCCGATGTCTATTAATGACCCTGGCAATGAACGTGCGGTGACGCAGGTCGGCGTGAGATCTCACCATGCAGCGGCAGAAGATCACCGGCACCTCCTGATGAAAAACATGCACTACTCTTACGGCACTGATCACCTTAACAGTTGACGCGCCCGGAATCACTAAGCGATCAGTCAACCAAGTTGTTTTCATCAGTTTTTTCAACATGTAATAATGGCCTTTAGATAATTATATTTAATAGAATAAAATAGGAATTCAGCTTGCATCCAGTCTCTAGTAATGACATGAACATGCGACGCGTATTAATGACCGTAGCAGCGACCGTGCAGAGAGCCAGGTGTCAGATCTCGCCATCCAGCGGGGAAGGTCAACGCGACCGCCTGATGAAAAACCCGCACTACACTTACGGGACTACTGCCCTTTACCAGTTGACGCAGCGCAATCACCAATTAATCGTATTGTATTCATTTGTTCTTTTTTCCACATATATCAATGGCATGTAGATATGTTTATTAGAATAAAATAGGAATTGAGCTTGCATCCGATGTCTATTAATGACCTGAACACGCGACGTGTATTATTGACCCTAGCAGTGAAAGTGCATTGATATTGTTTTCTTCTGTTGTTTTTCTCGATGTATATTAATGGCCTGCAGATATCTTTATTAGAATAAAATAGGAATTATTTTAATGACACGAACACGCGCCGCGTATTAATGACCGTAGCAGCGACCGTGTGCGGGTGAATCGCGTTGCGGCGGCGGCGCCGGCGCCAAGGGCAGTGCGGGAGGGCGCGCGCGCGCATGCGCGGGGCCGGCCGGCCGGGGCACGGCGTCGTACGTGCCCGGCCAGCGGGAGTATCGATCGACGGCGGCGGCGACGCGGCGGTGGATTAAGGTCAGGCCCCGCCCCCGCCGGGGCACCGCCCGCCCCGCCCCGCCCCGCCACGCCCCGCCACGCCACGCCGCGCCACGCCTGCACTGGGGCGCTGCACTCCGGGCGGCCCCGTGGTTAATAATACACGAAGGCCTGCCAGCTGCGTCCTCGGTCACTTGGATGTCTCGCGGTATGTCGATGCACTAGAGCCCATGTTTTAATATAACGCGCCAGGATAGTCTCTCCGCTGTGGCTCCTTGCTGGTGAGAGTGATTACAGCAGAAATTATGTTGATAGATCCACCTGCAGCTTGAAACAGTAAATTGCGTCCTTATCACAATCAAAATAGATGCTGAAAGTGTAGTAGCTTCTCTTGTTCCGCAGTGATGTGGTTGCTACCAACGTGAATGCAATTTTTAATGAGAGATCCTGACTGGAGCGCTGCAATCTGGTTGGCCCTGGGTTAATAATACAGGAAGCCCTGCGAGCTGCGTCCTCGGTCACTTGGATGTCTCGCGGTATGTCCATGTACTAGAACCCTCTTTTAATAGAACGTGACAGGATAGTCTCTCCGCTGTGGCTCCTTGCTGGTGAGAGTGATTGCAGCAGAAATTATGTTGATAGATCCACCTGCAGCTTGAAACAGTAAATTGCGTCCTTATCACAATCAAAATAGATGCTGAAAGTGTAGTACCTTCTCTTGTTCCGCAGTGATGTGGTTGCTACCAACGTAAATGCAATTTTTAACGAGAGATCCTGACTGGAGCGCTGCAATCTGGGTGGCCCTGGGTTAATAATACAGGAAGCCCTGCGAGCTGCGTCCTCGGTCACTTGGACGTCTCGCGGTATGTCCATGTACTAGAACCCTCTTTTAATAGGGGCGTGCCAGGATAGTCTCTCCGCTGTGGCTCCTTGCTGGTGAGAGTGATTGCAACAGAAATTATGTTGATAGATCCACCTGCAGCTTGAAACAGTAAATTGCGTCCTTATCACAATCAAAATAGATGCTGAAAGTGTAGTACCTTCTCTTGTTCCGCAGTGATGTGGTTGCTACCAACGTGAATGCAATTTTTAATGAGAGATCCTGACTGGAGCGCTGCAATCTGGGTGGCCCTGGGTTAATAATACAGGAAGCCCTGCGAGCTGCGTCCTCGGTCACTTGGATGTCTCGCGGTATGTCCATGTACTAGAACCCTCTTTTAATAGGGCGTGCCAGGATAGTCTCTCCGCTGTGGCTCCTTGCTGGTGAGAGTGATTACAGCAGAAATTATGTTGATAGATCCACCTGCAGCTAGAAACAGTAAATTGCGTCCTTATCACAATCAAAATAGATGCTGAAAGTGTAGTACCTTCTCTTGTTCCGCAGTGATGTGGTTGCTACCAACGTGAATGCAATTTTTAATGAGAGATCCTGACTGGAGCGCTGCAATCTGGGTGGCCCTGGGTTAATAATACAGGAAGCCCTGCGAGCTGCGTCCTCGGTCACTTGGATGTCTCGCGGTATGTCCATGTACTAGAACCCTCTTTTAATGGCGTGCCAGGATAGTCTCTCCGCTGTGGCTCCTTGCTGGTGAGAGTGATTGCAACAGAAATTATGTTGATAGATCCACCTGCAGCTAGAAACAGTAAATTGCGTCCTTATCACAATCAAAATAGATGCTGAAAGTGTAGTACCTTCTCTTGTTCCGCAGTGATGTGGTTGCTACCAACGTGAATGCAATTTTTAATGAGAGATCCTGACTGGAGCGCTGCAATCTGGGTGGCCCTGGGTTAATAATACAGGAAGCCCTGCGAGCTGCGTCCTCGGTCACTTGGATGTCTCGCGGTATGTCCATGTACTAGAACCCTCTTTTAATAGGGCGTGCCAGGATAGTCTCTCCGCTGTGGCTCCTTGCTGGTGAGAGTGATTACAGCAGAAATTATGTTGATAGATCCACCTGCAGCTAGAAACAGTAAATTGCGTCCTTATCACAATCAAAATAGATGCTGAAAGTGTAGTACCTTCTCTTGTTCCGCAGTGATGTGGTTGCTACCAACGTGAATGCAATTTTTAACGAGAGATCCTGACTGGAGCGCTGCAATCTGGGTGGCCCTGGGTTAATAATACAGGAAGCCCTGCGAGCTGCGTCCTCGGTCACTTGGATGTCTCGCGGTATGTCCATGTACTAGAACCCTCTTTTAATAGAACGTGACAGGATAGTCTCTCCGCTGTGGCTCCTTGCTGGTGAGAGTGATTGCGACAGAAATTAGGTTGATAGATCCACCTGCAGCTTGAAACAGTAAATTGCGTCCTTATCACAATCAAAATAGATGCTGAAAGTGTAGTACCTTCTCTTGTTCCGCAGTGATGTGGTTGCTACCAACGTGAATGCAATTTTTAACGAGAGATCCTGACTGGAGCGCTGCAATCTGGGTGGCCCTGGGTTAATAATACAGGAAGCCCTGCGAGCTGCGTCCTCGGTCACTTGGATGTCTCGCGGTATGTCCATGTACTAGAACCCTCTTTTAATAGAACGTGACAGGATAGTCTCTCCGCTGTGGCTCCTTGCTGGTGAGAGTGATTGCAGCAGAAATTATGTTGATAGATCCACCTGCAGCTTGAAACAGTAAATTGCGTCCTTATCACAATCAAAATAGATGCTGAAAGTGTAGTACCTTCTCTTGTTCCGCAGTGATGTGGTTGCTACCAACGTAAATGCAATTTTTTAACGAGAGATCCTGACTGGAGCGCTGCAATCTGGGTGGCCCTGGGTTAATAATACAGGAAGCCCTGCGAGCTGCGTCCTCGGTCACTTGGATGTCTCGCGGTATGTCCATGTACTAGAACCCTCTTTTAATAGAACGTGACAGGATAGTCTCTCCGCTGTGGCTCCTTGCTGGTGAGAGTGATTGCAGCAGAAATTATGTTGATAGATCCACCTGCAGCTTGAAACAGTAAATTGCGTCCTTATCACAATCAAAATAGATGCTGAAAGTGTAGTACCTTCTCTTGTTCCGCAGTGATGTGGTTGCTACCAACGTAAATGCAATTTTTAACGAGAGATCCTGACTGGAGCGCTGCAATCTGGGTGGCCCTGGGTTAATAATACAGGAAGCCCTGCGAGCTGCGTCCTCGGTCACTTCGATGTCTCGCGGTATGTCCATGTACTAGAACCCTCTTTTAATAGGGCGTGCCAGGATAGTCTCTCCGCTGTGGCTCCTTGCTGGTGAGAGTGATTGCAGCAGAAATTATGTTGATAGATCCACCTGCAGCTTGAAACAGTAAATTGCGTCCTTATCACAATCAAAATAGATGCTGAAAGTGTAGTACCTTCTCTTGTTCCGCAGTGATGTGGTTGCTACCAACGTGAATGCAATTTTTAATGAGAGATCCTGACTGGAGCGCTGCAATCTGGGTGGCCCTGGGTTAATAATACAGGAAGCCCTGCGAGCTGCGTCCTCGGTCACTTCGATGTCTCGCGGTATGTCCATGTACTAGAACCCTCTTTTAATAGAACGTGCCAGGATAGTCTCTCCGCTGTGGCTCCTTGCTGGTGAGAGTGATTGCGACAGAAATTAGGTTGATAGATCCACCTGCAGCTTGAAACAGTAAATTGCGTCCTTATCACAATCAAAATAGATGCTGAAAGTGTAGTACCTTCTCTTGTTCCGCAGTGATGTGGTTGCTACCAACGTGAATGCAATTTTTAATGAGAGATCCTGACTGGAGCGCTGCAATCTGGGTGGCCCTGGGTTAATAATACAGGAAGCCCTGCGAGTTGCGTCCTCGGTCACTTGGATGTCTCGCGGTATGTCCATGTACTAGGACCCTCTTTTAATAGAACGTGCCAGGATAGTCTCTCCGCTGTGGCTCCTTGCTAGTGAGAGTGATTGCAACAGATATTAAGTTGGTAGCATGAGTTATGCATTGAAAACGGCACGATTCACCTTGCTGGTGAGAGTGATTGCAACAGAAAATATGTTGGTAGCTGCAGCTGCAGTTTGTCAATTACGTACTCGCCACAATCGTAAGAGATTCTGGAGGTAGTGTTCTCTTCACTTACTATTTCCTGGTAATCTGGTTGCCACCAACATTAATGCAGTTTTTAGTAGGAGGTCCTGACTTGGGCGCTGCACTTCGGCTGGCCCCAGGATTAATAACACACGAAGCCCTGTGAGCTTCGTCCTTGGTCACTTGGATATCTCGGGGTACGTCTGATGTACTAGAACCACATTTTAATACATTCAGCGTTTTAATACACCAGCGCTGTACCAACGTTTACCTACCTAATACACCAGCGCCACCGCCTACGTTTGAATACATCGGCGCCGGGAAAGTAACTCCGCTGTGGCTCGTTGCTGGTGAGAGTGCTTGCAACAGAAATTATGTTGGTAGAACGAGCTGCGAATTGAAAACCGGACCTGGCACCTTACTGGTGAAAATGCAGAAATTATGTTGGTAGCTCCAGCTGCAGCTTCAAACAGCGATTTGCGTATTCACCGCAACCATAATAGATGCTGGAAAAGTGTTCCCCAGTGATCCGATTGCTACCAGTAGACATGCAATTTTTAATAGGAGGCCCTGATTTGCGTCAGTGCGGAGACTATTTCCTGGCGCACTGTTTAAGTGGGGACCGGATTGACAGCTACTGCTTGGACGCATTACTGCAAGTTATGTTCATGCACTCCCTTGGTCAGTGCGTTTATTTACAGTTAGCTCATGTACAAATGGCTTCATTACTCTCTCTTTAATGCTATCGCTCTGCTTGACGTTCGTTTGATACAGTGACGTCCCTACTTAGAGTAATTCCTCTATAGCAACAGGCCCGACTAAGATGTCTCAAACCGCAAGCCGGTAATCGTAGCTTGTGTGGCGTCTGGGGTAAGGTTAAGGTTCCGATTCGGTCGGTTTTGCCAACTACATAGCACTTCACTACTTCACTTCACAACTGCGTGCAGGATGTTCCGCCAAATGGCCAACCCCATAACTGTTAGACATTTCACAATATCAAAGTTTTCCCTCAACAATTCGGAATCAAGGGGGAAGTAATATGCCGTAATTGTTTGCGATATTTCTGGTGTTTGATAAATGTAATGATCTTTGATTTTTTAAATGCAACTATAATTTTTTCTTATTAGCAAAGGACAGATCCTAACAAGAAGTATAGAATGACAAATCATATATTAGTATTTTGATAGTAATTTTCCTTGCAGCACGTTCCGTCTTCATTGTAGCCACCTTTTCCTCTAGTCTTAATTATCGGTTTCTAATACTATTGTAGTTGAGAACTGATTCTACTGCTCTGTTGTTATCTAGTCTTTCTACATGTTGGATTCATGATTCATCTCACTTTATTTCCTTATTCTCTTAAATCTTTTTTTAACATGAATGCAGAAGAATTGCGAGACGTAACATAATATGTAACGCAAAAACGTCTAAATGCCATTACGATGAAGATAATTGGAATGTAAGTTTCAAACAACGTTGAATGCTTGATTAGCGTTTCCGGGCGCTTCTACTGCTAAGGTCATTACTCCCGTAAGTGTAATGCATGTATCTATTTCGTGAGGTGACGGTCATCTTTCCGCGCTGAATGGCGAGATCCGGCGATCTACAGGGGTGTCCGGGGAGGAAACGTCGAAACTTCGAAAATAAGCTCTTACGACAATTTTAAGCACATTTTGTCTAATAAACTACATGGATATTCCGAATGGCTGAGCCGCTATAGGCACTCAAATGTTGGATTGAAAATATGTTTTTTTAGGCAAAAATGTGCATTGCAGAAGCATAGAAACACTCCAGAAATATGTAAATTGTTTATTATTAACAAAAGAAATTAATGTATTTGACCACAAAGAATAATTAACCCAGAAATCAAAAGGCGCTCAAATTACACAATTTGACTGCTTTTTTATTTCTTGGTTAACTTTTCTTTCTGAACAAATATATTCATTTCTTTTGTAAATAATAAACAATTTAAACATTTATAGAGTGTTTCGATGCTTATACAATGCACATTTTTGCCTAGAAAGCATAGTTTGAAACCAGCTTTTGAGTGCTTACTGCGGCTCATCCATTGGGAATATCCATGTATACTGCGAGTAATATTTCTGCCGACTTGACAGCTCCAGGCTGACAGGGGAGAGGGGGTTTCGTTATACAATCAGAGGCTTCAAATTCTAATGATGTCACTACAGAGTTGCCGACGTTTACTGTACTTACGGCGTCTCGCTGTACTTACTTTCATCTGCTTTGCGCGTGTTATACAAATTGCATGTTATTTCTCGCATTGGTGGGATTAGTGTAAGGGACTGCGATAAAATTGTGTAACAGAATTTCATCAAATAAAGTAGCGTCATTATTACAATTCTACCAAAAATACAATAAGCTGGACGTCTATGCTTCAACAGCTGATCTGACGTAAGAACGACCACGTGTCTGTCGCCCGAGTAAGTGGCAACAGCGCTCTCCCGCACTCCCGGCTGTCAAGTCGGCAGAAGTTTTGTTCGCAGTATAGTTTATTAGACAAAATAAGCTTAAAATTGTCTTGGGAGCTTATTTTCTAAGTTTCGACGTTTCCTCCCCGGACACTCTGTATGTCGGCTCGCAGGTACTTTCGACAATTAGGTGTCTCTCACATACGGGGCGGCACCACTCCAGTCGGGACAAGCTCTTAGGGTCGTATTCATAGTCGTCACTTATAATAAGGAAACCCTTAAGGAGTTCCTTATAACGTTTTTCGATTCATAGTGGCAACTTATCCGCTTGCATAAGAAACTTCTTATAGCTATAAGGAAGGTCCAGCTTCCACTTATAGCTATAAGTGAATCGTCTCTTGGTGGGTTGAAAATAGTCGTAATGTGAAAGAAATGGAAATGGACTATGATTTTGAACATTATAAAAATGTTTATAATTGCATTGTTCTGCATAGCAACTACATTTATGTGAAATGTACAACCCTCCGGAAATGCACAATGATCAAGAATATTTAAGAAAAGGTAGCGTTTTACCCGGACGAAAGTACATGTTTTGGTAAACGTTGGTGGCAAAAATCAGCTACAATTAACTGAGATTGACCTATTTCCCACTATTTAAGACATTGTTTAAGTTACTACCACTATTTAGGTAACTGTGTAGGTTAGGTAACCACACGGATGCCTGCGGATGCATGCATAAGAATAATTCACGGCCAGCTTGATGGGACGTTTCAGGCAGGATTCAAGTGGCTGTGAACCACCCAATGCGCTGTTGCCACACGAGACGCTGCTAGGGTTGTACTTATGTTAAGTATCGTCTATGAATACCAAACGTGCATAAGCATTTCCTCATCAAAAGTAACTTCTTACAGCTTAAGTATTTTCTTATTCTATAAGTGACGACTATGAATACGGCCCTTAATTCCCGACACGTGGGCTTGTGAAGTTTACGTGAGTGTGTGTGTAAGAGGAGAGGATAAGGACAAGGAAGAGGAAGGAAAGATCGCGCGCGGTCTGTGGCCCGTTTGTTAGGGTACTGCTCCGAAGAAACGAAGAAAAAATTACCGATCAGAGCAGCCAGCTGCTAGAATTATCCTCCGGGCAGCGGCTGAATTCGACCTGGCTGTCTACAAATCCTGCTGCCTTCTGGACTCGACCGCTAGGACCTCTCGATCAGAAGTAATTCTGTGCGCGTTGAAGGAAATCACTTCGCATGCAGTGTGTGTCACTGCGGCGTTCATACGTTATCGTTCTCTCAATGTTTCCTCCTCCTGTAACAGTGGATAAGTCCTTGAGCAATTACACATTTCCTGTCTTTTAATTCCGACCTCTTCTTCCACGCTTTCGAAATTTGCGGTGTTTAATCACATTACACACGCTATGCATCCTGTTCTCGATATATTACTGCTATGAACTGCTTTGGCACAAAATAATGGCAGTAACCTTGCAGTGGTAACGTGACTTTTTGAAACAAAAGTGGTAACGTGTGATGTCTCCAGACCCCCAAACTCTTTTCATGATATATGCTAAATTATTGAAAAATAAATTAATATAATATTCTTCTCCTATTTTTAACAATATTTTGCGTGTAATTAGTCAATTTACTAAGAATTTAGTTGCTAAACAATTCTGAGAATTCATCAGGAAAGCATCTAATATTTGGAGTTAATTTTTCTATCGGCCTGCGCGTGTTGTCACATCCAAGCTCGTGTTTAGTAGCACAAATTGAAATCTTTTCAAATTGAAAGTACCGTGCAAAATTTCAATACCCATATTATCCACATTCCACAATTTAGCAAGATTTTGGTGCCCTGATTTCACAGACCGTAGCACAATTACTACCTTCATTTTCCCTTTGTCAGTCTTGTAGGTGCTGCGATCGTTTTTATTAGTCTCTAAATCCATTTCATTTTTGATGTTGGTGGATTCTGTAATTCTCTCAATCATATCCAAATCAATAAACAAAGTAAATATTATCCTGGTATTTTGCGGAATTGCGGAATTGCGTGCAGACTGCTTTTTCCAGGGCGGTGAGTAACTATATTCTATTCCCGCTTTCAGCAAAAGTTGGCGTATTCTTCCACTCCTTTCTTAACATATAAAGTGACCTAAAATGTTCGTAGTACTTCAGTATTAATTTTGCAGGGGAATCCTAACGTGAAAATACAGCATGCAATACGTTCCCAAACTAATAGAATGTACGAGACTGAAGACACCTTTGTTAACGTAGAAGGTAATGGGGGGGTCTCTGGGCACCCCGAACAAAACAATAGCTTGCTAACGGATAAAAATCATTAAACTGGCAAACTGAGTGCACACTAAATATCATGCTACAAAAAGTGAAAGGTACTGAAGCAATGGTCAGGGTAGCCAACATGGGAAATACAACAAGCGGGAATAAAGGATCGTGGGGGCCCCACAGACCCCCGCGTTACCACTCCCGGGTTAATCTACACAGTAGTGAATACAAATTTAAACGGATTTTTTTCCTACTAAATTCAGAAATTCAAAATTATCCCAATGTATTTCACGGCGTTATGCATGGCATGGCCTTATATCATGCTTTATTCTGTTGTTCTGCCCCTCCCCCCGTTTCAGAGCAGCCGGACAGCAAGTGCCGAGATCAACAGTACGGGGAAATCAGTTGTGGATTACTCACGTAATGAAAACATGGCCCGCAAATGATTATAATCTTTCGCGGACCATAAGAAATAGCGGTTTCGCAGACCGCCAGTTGGACAACTCTGATTTAATAGGTTCAAAGGCCCTAATTCCTAAACGGAAGACAAAAGCTAGATGGAAACCAACGAGCAAGAAAATACGTAGTTGCTTACAAATCCTTTCCCTGATGATCACAGGTGAGTGGGGCCTGAAACAAGACGGGGGAATCAATTATATTTCTGGGCCTCCCTTTCCACTAACCTTCTTTTATTTACAAGTGACAGTTTACTAATCAATGTTACTGATCAAATCATACTACAAGCTGAATGAAATTGTAATGTTAATGATAAAATTTAAAAAATAAAATTCATTTTAGGCTGAACCATATACAGGATTACCAGATTGCTTTGAGAGCTTCTCTACAAAACATCGTGTAGCAATTGTCCAAATTGACAGATAGAAATACTAGAAAGCAGGGATTGAATATCGTCATGCTAATTAGCAAACCTAGTAACTCCATACTCCCTCCTCTATTTTCTGTTTACTTTGTGATAAAATATAATTAGAAAAGAAGAGTAATAAATAAAAGTAAAAAACAAATCGAGCATCTGAAGTAATTGAGCTTCCCAGTATTGATAAGTTGAACGAGAAAGGAAACTCAAATTCTTCTTCCCGGCTGTGTTTATTCTTTCAATGCAAAACTGCCCAATCTGGAGTTACGAGGTCTGCTAATTAGCACGACGATATGTTTACAAATACCAACTGTTTTATAAAGTAGGACTACGGGGCCTCTTTCATAATTTTCAGGGTGGCGTGCGCACGCCTGTGCTTATGACGCTCGTTACTGTCATGAAGGAAACGCCCATCCGGTTTCGTATTGTGCGATCAGCTTAGGTGGCTGAGGGCGTGAGCACTGATGTCACTGCAGTGCCTCTGACCGGGAGGGCCTACCGTTCCACTCCCCACGTTGGCACGATTTCCAACACTAGACAGAGCGCTAGGTCGAGTTCAGTTGCTGTCTTGAGGAGAATTCCCACGGCCGGCTGCTCTGATCGGTTGTTTTCCGTGCTTTTTTCTTACCAACAACAGGCGAATATCGGAGCAGTACCCTAACAAAACGGGTCACTACCGAGCGTATCTTTCCTTCCTCTGCCTAGTCCTATCCTCACACCTTACACACTTATACTAACATTCACTACACTACCACACCAGTACCCTAACAAACGGACCATGGACCGCTCGCGATCTTTCCTTCCTCTTCTTTGTCATATCCTCACCCCTTACACACACACACACGCACGCACACACACACACACAAACACATACACTTACGCTTATGTGCACTTCACTAACACGTGGAAAATTTAGAGCTTGTCCCCATTGGGGACAAGGTAAGACAGGTATATCTTCGTCCTACCGGCACCGCGTTCTTACACACACTTAAATTTACATGCGCTGCTCTGCCACACATTGTCGGGAGCTTAGAGCTTGTCTCAGCTGAGGTGATAGCTCGCTGGGGGACGTTCTTGGTTGAAGAAAACCCTGGAAACCGACTTGTAGGTCGGTGCCGTGTCTTTCTATCCTAGGAGAACAGAATACCATCCCCTCCCGTGATAAAAGCATGCACTACGCGTACGAGACTAATGAGCGCAGCAGTAGACGCCCCCGCAATCACTATCCAATCAATGAGTGTTAAGGTAAATTCATTTACACTGCAGTTGGGTATAACCCGGTGGCAGCTAACTACATAAATAGGGTAATATAACTAACAAATTATATAATAATAATAATAATAATAATAATAATAATAATAATAATGGTACAATTATAAAAATAATGTTATTATAATAATAATAACATAAAAACTTATTCATAAAACATTAAGAAAAAGAAACTTCTAATTCCTTACTGAATGTTTGTACAATTAAGATCACACTGCACTAACACTGCGCTACACTGCATTACACTTCACTCCAATCCAACCCACTCCACCCCACTCCACTCCACTCCACTCCAATCCACCCCACTCCACTCCACAGCACTGCACTGCACCGCACTAACACTGCACTAACACTGCACTGCACTTCACTATGACCCTTACATCTCTTCCGTCGTTATATCTCAGCCCTGCACTGCACGACACCTCACTTCTCAATGTAACACTTACTCACATAACCTACTACTCTTACTGAAGTTCCCCCTCAGTGTCGTTCGAATCGTTTGAAAAGTGAACGTTCGCCGAATTTCGCCTGCGCCCGCGCTGTGCTCTGTCGTCTCATTCGTCGAGTGTGTTGCTGCTTCAAAGGGCGCCCCTTCACAGACACCGAACGGTTGGAGCTCCGTCGAGACAGTTTATTACGGCGTATTTCCGCGCGTTTAATCTCGCCTCTAAAGACGCGGGCGCGAAGCCCTTCCGAAACGCAGTGAAGACCGAAACGGTGTAGGAAATCCGGCAATACACGTTATTTCAGGCGCTGTGGCTTGTACAGCGTGCCTCAGAATTCATGGTACAAACTTGAAGGATGGAAAGTGATCACTTGTTGACAATAAACATAGGGTGGGGAATTTCGTAGGACGGTGTTACAAATATGACATACTGCCATGGTTCTGAGGCTGTTACTTTTGCATAGGTGATAATATTCACGGATATCAGGCACATAAAATAATTCACGTGAAATTGTTTTTACTATGGTTAATAATATGTTTTTCACCTACATAAATGCAAATATGGAATGAGGTTACTTTCTCTTAAACGCTAAGCTTGGAATATAACGCCTAATAAGTCTCATTTTGTAGATTAGTACATAGGCAACCAAACTCGCATACTCTGGGTGTCTTGGTGTGTGAGCGCTGCTTAAAACGAGTTATATACATTTCGCACTGCTGTAGTCAGACAACTGATTTCATATTGCTCTCTACGCTAATAGAGACACTCTGATAGCCATCTGTTGTCACTAGAGGATCGTGGATACGATATTGTCATGAAAACAATTGTAAGGTGCTGCATTTTCTCTTGTAGACGGAATTATGAAAGAGAATTATGAGAGGCAAATATGAAAATACAAATCGAGTCAAGAGAACAACTAGTTAATTAGTAAGTAAATCTGAATCATTAAAATTACGTAAAAAATAAAATCAATGTGTGTACCACGGGCGTTAACTCGTTCTAATGATCGAGCTTGTAAAAAAAGGTTCGCAGGCCTTCAGCCCGAAGACTTTTCATGGTCACTCAATGATTAGAAACCTTATAACTAGAGACCGGATTGTTATGTAATTACATATTTTTGTCTTTCTACTTGCCGCTCTAAAAATTGTAATCTTGACGAATCGTCCGAAATCAAAATTTTTCGTTACAGATTGTTACATATTTAGTACTACTTACATATTTTACATATTTTGCCATTTTCACAAAATATTCTTTTTATCCTATCAATTTTCTTCAATTTTACTACGTATTTGTTAAGTATTTTTAAAACACTCAGCAATTGTTCGTACATTATTACTGCGTGCTGTTTACTCGAGATGTGCTACGTGATGACGCGGTCGGGTATTCACACAGTCCGGCGCTCATGCTTCAGTTCACCCAGTGGGCGGGAAGTTTGCGTCAGTGACTGATAATCAGTTTCACCTTTAGGTGTGAAAAGTATCACTGACTGACGTTTCGTGACCTTTAACATTAATTTCCAAATAATTTTTAAAACGTATATATTCTTTTTAAAATTTGTTTAGGAATATTCTTATAAGCATAATTTCGTATTATGTCAATGCTCGTTTTATAATTGGTGTATTTTAATATTAAATACAGTAAACCCTCAGCATTCGCGAGGGTTACGTTCGTGAAAACCGTCGTGAATGTCAAATCCGCGAATGTTGAGTATATTTTAATGAAAAAACATAGGTTAGGTTCCTGGATATCGAAAAACTGTTTAAAAAAGAAAGAAGAAATGATAAAAAATTGCAGTAGAACTGAGTAGGCCCAAGTACAAACAAAATTCACAATTAATGTCCCAAAGAGAAGAAGTAAAAAAAAATATTTGAAACTTATTTCAAAGTTGAAAGTGATTGGATATAGAATTTGGTTATTTTTTGTTTCATCACCCTACTCTTTCTAATACCCAAATGTGGATGAGCTGCTTCTTCTATTTCTCTCCAGGACGAATTTTCGTTTCCGTTAGTTCATCATTCGAAGGGGTTTCCTTTGCTGATTATTTCCCGAAGCTACTCTTCAGTGAAATCATTGCAATGACAGATGCACAGATCCTGAATGACTTTTCTGTTCCTGTGGCCAAAACCCGTACCTCCAACTTTACGTAACTGAATTGAATTATTTTACAATTTTGTTTTTCTATTAATGTGAATTGACATTCCAAATTTGAGATTTTTGCAGAACGTGATACTTCGACCTCCGGTGTCTGTTAAGTTTCCCAGTTCGGTTCCCAAATGACGCTGATGAAGGAAATGAAATGTTCTCTCTTAAAAGAAAATGTACGACTGAAAGACGCACTCCCGAATGTTGACGTCGCGAATGTCGTTAAACCCGGTAGCATTTCTCTAATCGCGAATGTTCGGAACTCGCGAATAGCGAATCCGCGGATGTCAAGGGATTACTGTATAACATCCGATTTTACATTTTTTTTTACATATTCTTACTGTTTTCATTACATATTTATGTACATATTGTCACCTTTCACACTACGTATTTGTCGGTCTCTACTTATAACGCGCGTGGTGCATAAATAAGTATTTCCCCTTCCTCCTGTAATTTTTTACCCCCAAGGAGGTTGTCTATCGCGGACGACGCTATGCAAACCCTGACCTCGTCGCCTGACGCGCGCGTCCGCTGTGAGCGTCCCGTTGCCTCGTTCCGGTGATGAGGCGAATCGCAGGCGCGGAATTAGGCGGCGCTGCTTGAAAGTCTAAGCGATGGAAATTGGAGGTGCGGACGCCTAGGCTGGCACATGCGCTTGTGCGCGAAGTAGGTCGCTGCGATTGAGAGGGGCGGCGCCGAATATCGAATGCCTCCGAACGGCGGAATTTGACCTTGGTCCTTCTCTCTGACCTTGCTGTACGCAACAGCGGCTCACTGGCGGAGGAAGTTGTAATCTAAAATAATAATAATTATAATAATTACAATAATAATAACAATAATAACAACAACAACAAAAAATAACTTGGCTAAACTTCCAGGACATTCAAAGGACTGGGAAGTGCAAGAAAATGCTTTATTTGGAACAGCCCACATTTTGGGCAAAGTATTGTAGAGGCCACCGACAGTCCCTAGATCTGCATTTTAGATAGCTGCATGGTTGTAACCTAGAGTAGACCTTATAATCAACCAACTCATTACATCATTAGTCGTGAATTACAGGAATTATAATAATGATAATGAAAATAATAATAATAATAATAATAATAATAATAATTTGCTAAGAATGAAGCGATTCTCTCCCAAATGCTGTCTGTCATCAATGATTTTAGCAATGACATCTGCATGAAGTATGGTCTTGACAAGTGTTGCAAAAGTCAACTTAAAAAGAAGCAAAATGGCCACGTCAGAGACATTAAAGTTGATAGACACACTATGATTCAAGATCTTGAGCCAGGTAAAACTTTCAAATATCTGGGCATTGAAGAATGTGAGACCATCCCAAACGACACAATGAAAGAGAGAATCCGCAAGGAGTATTATAGAAGAGTGAGACTTGTCCTGCAGTCCGCTCTGAACTCAAGGAATAAAATATCAGCAATAGGTAGTTTGGCGGTGCCTGTAGCCGAATACAGTTTCGGACTAGTAGACTGGACTGAACAGGAAATTCGCATCATGGATCGAAAAAACAGAAAACTGCTTACAATGCATCATGTTGCCCACCCCCGAGCTGATGTACATAGACTTTATGTGTCACGTAAGGAGGGAGGAAGAGGCCTGAGACAAATTGAAGCCTCCTGGCACAATGCAATAACCGGGATGGGAAAGTATGTAGTCAGCCATCAAGATGACCCACTAATGAGGCAGGTCATGAAATGTGACAGAAAAATGGGAAACAGAGGCATAGTAAATGTAGCAAGAAGCATTGCGAAGAAGACTATGCAAGACACCCAGAATGATACAGACACTGAACTTCTGATGCTACTTAACATGAAATTTGAGACACAAAAATGTTAAAGAAATCGTGAAGAGACAAACCACTCCACGGACAATATTCGAAACGAATGGACAAGGTGCAGATCAATAAAGATCAATCATTTATGTGGCTTAAAAGGGGACGAATGAAGCCAGAATCGGAAGCCCTTGTAATAGCTGCCCAAGATCAGGCCTTGAGAACACGACATTATGATAAAGCGGTTCTCAAAATTTCCCAAGATGATAAATGCCGCATTTGTCAGGAACACGTAGAAACATTGATCATATTGTCTCAGCTTGTCCAATCCTAGCAAAGACCGAATACCTGAAAAGACACGACAGGGTGTGTAGCTACCTCCACTGGCAGATCTGTACCGCCCTCGAAGTTCCCAACACATGCCCCAAGTGGTACGAACACTCACCGAAACCGGGTGACGTCTGTTGGATTGTGTACGATATTGTACGACTAACAAAATTGAAACTGATCGCACGATAGCGGCAAACAAACCGGATATAGTCATCCGGGATTTGAGAACAAATCGTGTTTACTTAACGATGTTGCTGTACCTTGCGATCAAAACGTCGTTACCAAGGAGGCAGAGAAACGTCTTAAATACAAGAGTTTGGAAATCGAGATCAGCCGAATGTGGGGCGTAAAAGCACAGGTCGTCCCGATAGTTATCGGAGCTCTGGGATTTGTTCCGCAAAATTTTGAGTAAGAACTTGTCTAAACTCCCCGGTAATTCAAAAGACTGGGATGTGCAAGAATCGCTTTATTTGGAACAGAACCTTAGGTAGCTGTTTGCAACCTGGAGTAGATTTTATATTCAGCCGACTCGTAACATCTTTAGTCGTGATTTAGAGGAATAATAATAATAATAATAATAATAATAATAATAATAATAATAATAATAATAATAATGTCGATCCGAATAGCCGAGATCGCTAAAGCAGTAGTTCCGTGGTGATCTCCGACGAAAAGATAGCGGGTACGAGTCCCGCCCCGGGGCATAGATTTATTTGTGTATGTCTGTATATGTGTGTCCTCCATTCATCATTGATTATCCATCTTATCTTATTGATCATCATGGCATCTCCATCCCTCCAGGACTAGCAACCCTGGGGAACAAAAATCGGATTCAGCATAATGCAGGAACCCATAAAGGAGTCGATACCTTGCCATGTGTGTTCACGGTGCCCTAGAAAACCAATTCACGATACAACAACAACAATAATAATAATAATAATAATAATAATAATAATAAAGAGCAAGAAATTCGAATCATGGATCGAAAAACAAGAAAACTGCTTACAATGCATCATGTCACCCATCCTCGAGCTGATGTCTACGTAGACTTTGTGTCACGCAAGAAAGGAGGATGAGACCTCAGACAAATTGAAGTCTCCTGGCACAATGCAATAGTCGGGATGGGAAGTAAGTAGTCGGTCATCAAGATAACAACAATAATAAGCAACAAGCTTTGCGAACAAGAAGACTATGCATGACACGCAGAATAACAAAGTCATTGAACTTTTGATGGTACTTAAAATGAAAGTTAAAACATAAAAAATATTACAGAAATCGTGGAGATACAATAGTTTAAAAAAATAGACAAGGTGCAGATCAATAAAGATCATTTATGTGGCTTAAAAGGGGAAGAATGGAGACAGTAATCTGAAGCACTCGCAATAGCCTGCCCCAAGATCAGGCCGTGAGAACACGACATAATGATAAAGCAGTTCTCAAAATATCCCAAGGTTGTAAAATGCCGCATTTGCCAGGAACAAGTAGAAACCATTGATCATATCGTCTCTGTCCAATTCTAGCAAAGATGATATTCTTGAATAGACGCATGTAAATGTATTTTTTTTAATTTATCTCATTTTTCTTGCAATCCACCAAATAAAAACGTCTCTGGAAATCACATTTTCTGACGATGTGAAGGTATCGCCAATGGAACTCGACGCACCAAACTTCTCACCGAACGTCATTTCTTTAGGTATCTTTGGGTTCAGAAGAACTATTTGCATCCATTGTTTCTCGAACCACTATATACGAATATTGTTTAAAAAGATAGTATAATATAAGCAACAACCCACAGTATCGTACTAACGGGCCGCAGCAACGGAATTCATTTGTTTACTATCGCTGTAATGTAAATGTTCGCATAAATCGTTTGAATTTATGGTGACCGATAAAATGCTGATGTTATTACGATATATTACAGTGTTATATATTGCCGGCTCAGGAACGCTCCGCCTGGATTTTTAACTTTTGGCCTCTGCTGTAATAACACTCGTAACTAGGGGGCGGATTTTCATGGCATAAAACATTTCCAAAAATGATTCAATGAAATACTTTTAAATTGTTTTTAAAATGTCCTAAAAATGACGTAAAAAAATGTCATTAAAACCACCTCAGATGAACAACTCCAGTTGCTGGAAATGTTACTGTTGTAATTGAGGCTTCTTCGTTTTGTTCAAGTGAACCCAGCTTGCAAACTTTTGGTTTGGAACCGCTATTTAAAAGAAAACTATCTGCCTCTGCCCAAATCGGTCGAACTGACAAAACTGACAAAATCGACCCCTGTAGCTGTATCTCGTGAATATTGTTTGAAGCAAGTACCATTAAAAATGATATTAAAATCAACGAAATCAAATAATGCATTAAAAATGGACGTAAAAGGGTAAAAAATGACTTATTAGTCGAAACCAACGAAAAATGCAAAAAATATATAAAAAGTTATAATTTTCGTTATGGTCATTACGTAAAATAAGTTCTATATTAAACAGCATTGTTCTAAAAGTTCAAAAAGATCCAAAAAGATTTCGGACAGTCATATTATAACATTAAAAAGTTTTTATTATTATTATTAATAAAAGTTTTTAATGTTATAAATATGACTGTCCGAAATTTTGGATGTTTTTGAACTTTTATATCAATCTATGTGACAACCTTGTAAAAGAATTTTAAGCATTGTTCTAAAATGAAAAGGAAAAAAAAATTCATTAAAATCTACCCCTACTCGTAACGTTAACTGGTATGTTATATTTAAAAAGCTATAGCTATACCACTCGAATATTTTTTTTCTTTTCGGACACAGTAACAAAACTCGAAAGGAAAAAAAAGAAAGTGTTAAATTGTTGATGTGAGACTTGATCCAGAGCTCCTCGTCCCTGGCAGCTGGCGTGCTAGGGCGTGGGCGGGGGCGTGGCCTGCGGCCTAGGCCTTGCCTGCCGTGCCGTGCCGTGCCGTGCCGGGCGCGTGTGCGTGCGCGTGCGCGTGCGAGGGGCCGAGGGCACGGAAGGCCACTCGGCGCCTCCATTGACGGCCGCTGCCTTCGCTCCCCTAGCCACCCCTTCACCCCTCACTTCCCCCTCACCCGCATCCCCTCTTCCACACCCACCCTTCACTCCCCGCTCCCCCCTCGTCACGACCTTCGTCTCGCCTCATGATCATACACATACTTAGATGTACTAAACATAATCTATAAATTGAGCATACTAAAGGTTTGAGTTTAGGAAGAAATTTAGATATACTCGCCCGTCACTCCCCTCATTCGCCTCACCCTGTCACCCACCTCGCTTCCTCACCCCTCACCCTCTCGCCCCTCATCCACTCAGTACCTCACCTCCCCCTCACCCTCTCACCCCTCATCCACATCACACCCTCACCACCAATCGCTCCTCTCCCCCCCACCCACATCCCACTCTCACCAACCACTCAAACCCCGCCCCTCGCCCCTCACCCTCTCACCCTCATCCACTCGCCCCTCACCTCCCCCTCAACCCTCTCACCCCTCATCCACTCACCCTCACCTCCCCCTCAACCACCATCGCTCCACGCCCCCCCTCACCCACTCCCCCTCTCACCAACCACTCAACCCCACCCCCTCGCCCCTCACCCTCTCACCCCTCACCACCCCCTCTCACCACCATCGCTCCTCGCCCCCCTCACCCACTCCCCCTCTCACCAACCACTCAACCCCACCCCCTCGCCCCTCAACCCTCTCACCCCTCACCACCCCTCACCACCATCGCTCCTCGCCCCCCTCACCCACTCCCCCTCTCACCAACCACTCAACCCCGCCCCCTCGCCCCTCACCCCCTCAACTCCCCGCCCATCACTCCCCTCACCCCCGTCATCTCGCCATCGTCTCGCCTCATGATCAGTACACAATATTTAGATATACTAACGTAATCGACATATTTAACATAACAACAAGTTTTTTTGTTTAGGAAGAAATTTGAGCTTTTTACGGAATCAAATTTCGAGATGTTTGCTTTAAATCAAAGGTCATGGAAATTAATAGCAGATTTAGAGATGTGGCTTTGCTAAATTCTAATGAAAGTTCGGTCGCATTATTAATGCTGACGTTCGTTTGAGGTATGAAAGTGCGTAATGTAGTGTAGAATGCCTCAAATCGTTGGCTGTAACAAGTTCTTATGACTAAATAAATGGAAACATATGATTGTCTTGATAATCCTGGAGCATTGCCCTAAGGCAAATTATAATAGACAGTCTAGGACAGCGGTGTCCAACTTGCAAGGTCTCAAGGGCCAACACTAACACTAATATGGTTGCGGGCAATATTTTCATTACTCGGGCGATCCACACCTGACCTCCCCGTTCTATTGATCTCGGCGGTTTGCTCGGCTGCTCTGGAACGAGGGGGGGGGGGGGTAGCGGGAAATAGAACCATGCATGATATCAGGCTCTAACATGAATAACGAAATGAAGCACATTGAAATGATTTTGAATTTCTGAATTTACGAGACAAAAATTGCTAAATCTAAATTTAACCAATTTTTACCTGAAAGGGATATTTACCCCAGCAGGGACGCATGCGTTAGGCGCACAATATTCTCGCCCGTAATGGATGCAAGGGACTTTCACGTTTGTGTAATAGTCTCTCGCGGTGTTGACGCACGGACTCGACGACGGGCCGGGGCCAGGGTCTCCAATTGTTCCCTGTCGGGCCGGGGCCAGGGTCTCCAATTGTTCCCCTGACGGGCCGAAGCCTAGGTCCCCAATTGTTCCCCTGACGGGCCGAAGCCTAGGTCCCCAATTGTTCCCTGACGGGCCGGGGCCAGGGTCTCCAATTGTTCCCCTGACGGGCCGAAGCCTAGGTCCCCAATTGTTCCCTGACGGGCCAGGGTCTCCAATTGTTCCCCTGACGGGCCGAAGCCTAGGTCCCCAATTGTTCCCTGACGGGGCCGGGGCCAGGGTGTCCAATTGTTCCCCTGACGGGCCGAAGCCTAGGGCCCCAATTGTGTCCTGACGGGCCGGGGCCTAGGCCCCCAATGTTCAAAGGCCTCAATTATATGAAGAAAAAAAAAGCAATAAAATTTTCAAAAATAAAATAATATACCTATAAAAAGTTATGTATGATTTAACTCTCCGCATAAAAATGGGCGTAAAGGAGTGATGTGTTGTTGTCGCCCATCAATGGATAATGTTAATAATACTAGCTGAAGTACCCCGCGTTGCTGGGGTTTTTTGGTCCCAAAGAAGTTGTTAGACACGAAGAGCCATTCCATCCTTTCCCGCCCTGGCGTGGAGCCTACTTGTATCCCATTCTATTTTATCCCCGTTCCGTCTTGCCCAATCTCTCTCTGTCTTGCTCCCACCTGGAAATGCTTTGTCTTCCTCACTTTCTCAATAAAAATGTTTATATATTTTTTAAATTGAGGTTCCCGTCCCCAAACTCACTCACTTTATAACTAAAATAATCAAATTAATCAAAACATTAAACACATTCACTCACATATTATTTTTGTGGAATTTTAGGTATTTTCCCCATATTTTCAATCTGTTGCCACATCGTAAAACTTATTCTTTTTTAATTTGTTTCTTATTTCGTTATAAACAGCGTTTATAAAGAAAACTTTGAAATTAATCATTAACCCCATGCCGAGGCAATTGAAATACAAATAAGTGCTTTTAATTGAACTTGAGTATGTGTGTTAGGGTCCTTGTGGCTCACGTAAATGTGCCATTAACCATTTAGACAATTATGATATCTACAAAAATTCGATAACGCACAGAGGATCCCAGCTTGACAAAAGTTTTTCTGTTACCTAAAATAAAGCCTCTTTTGTTCCACTTTCAACAACCTTGAAATACAGTGTTTGACACACATTCAATTCCTTCCATTTCTCACTACTTTTTACTACAATCAAACCGAACCGAACTTACTCTCATCAATTTAAATCACCATTCCCTCACAAAGCCAAGGGTTTCCTTTTAATGACATTCAATATTCAAGATATTTCTGCATTATTGTATCTGAAATCATTTTGTATCAAAGAACGCCGAGCGAACTCTCATCCGGCGTCTGGTGCTCTCCCAGCCAGTGCACCATATCACGTTCTTGGCTCTGTTACTGCATTGATTCTATGGCCCTATAAAACTCTTTTTTTTGTATTCTCATCATTAGAGACCGGAAAAATATGTAGTATAAAACGTCAAAAATATGAACATAAATATGCAATGAAAATAGTAAGAATATGTAATCAATATGTAAAATCGGATATAATATGTAATATTTAAATTCTCTAATTAAATACCATCTTCTTAGCAAGAAATTACATTTAGAAAAAACTGTTCACATTACATCATACAATTTTCTCGTCAGTAGTAAAAGCTTAATGTATTGTAATCCAGGTCAGTAGTTTAGCAGCCAGACTATTCGCAATAGAAGCCATCGCACAAACTGGTGAGATCTACGACCAGCAAACATACACTGCAGCACCTTCATCGAAGTGTTATACATCAGTGATCGCAAATTTTTCTCGGAAATGAAGGTTTCAGATAACAAAACGTGGTGTCAATGCTTATGACACCTAGATTTTTCCAATCATGTGGGAAAAATGCTGATTAAAAAAAAACATACCCTCATAAAAAATATGGAATTAAATATAAGAAAATTGATAAAATATGAAAATATATTGTGAAAGCAGCAAAATATGTAAAATATGTAATATAGTACTAAATATGTAAAAATATGTAACGAAAAAATTCATATTGTGGTAGGAGGGTTATGATTCGCAAAGATTACAATTTTGAGAACGCTAAGTAGAAAGACAAAAAATATGTAATTACATGAAAATCCGGTCTCTACTCATCATTACACTCACTTCATGTTTTGGAAAACCGTTTCAATAGCTTTCACGAAATCCTAGAAGTTCAGAATTCATTCATTATTAACTCGTCGTTGCGTTCTTCAGAATGGATTGACGAAATTGATTGATAGTGATTTCGGGCACATCAACTACTGATGTCGTTAGTCCCGTAAGTATAGTGCGTGATTCTTCTTCGGGAGGTGGCGGTGATCTTCCGCCGCTGAATGGCGAGATACGGCGCCGACCTACCGTCGACTAGTGGGGTTTTCCCCTCAACCAGGTATCTCCCACCAGCAGGGCACCGCCCCAGCCGGGACAAGCTCTAAGCTCCCGACCGGTCTCCCGGCATGAGTGGTAGTGTAGTGCATGTTAGTGTAAGTGTGTGTGTGTAAGGGGTGAGGATAGGACAAGGAAGAGGAAGAAAGATCGTGCGTGGCCCGTTTGTTAGGGTACTGCTCCGGCATTCTCCTGGTGTTGATCGGACAAACCACGGAAAACTACCGATCAGAGCAGCCATCGCTAGAATTCTCCTCCAGACAGCGACTGAATTTCACCTAGTTATCTAGCTAGTGTGGAAAATCCTCCCTCAGTCGGGACTCAAACCTAGGACCTCCTGGTCAGAGGGACTGCAGTTACATCAGTTGATGCACTGAACCAACTCTGCCGGTGGATTGACGAGCATTTAGCACTATCCGTACCAATAGTTTCAAGAAAAAAAAAATTGAGCCGTTTTTGAGAAAATTTCGTTCGACCATTTTTGAAAGTAGACAGTTTGGATTAAATTTTCACAGGAAACTTTGGAGTTTTTTGCGAAATTTCATAGGAAATCTTTTAAAGTGTTTGTATTCTCAGTAAGTGGTTTATTACCCAAGTGTAAGGTTTTGTACTTTCGTATAAGAAATGCCCGTAATGTAAATATTAACGACGTGAAAGATATGTGAAAAACCTTATATTTGGGTAATTTTTGAAAAATCAAAAGAATACATGAAAATGGTGACGACGTCGTGCCATTTAGTGCATTTACCACTATTCGTGAAGTAGTTGAACAATTTGTGGCCTTCTTTGAGAAAATACATGAACTCTTTTAAAGTTCTAATTTTGAAGAAAAGATTCCATTCAGAAGAAACATGTGTATCTTCAATACAGTTAATTGTAGGAAGGCGTCGAAGAAAAATTATCTTTTCCAATTCTCAAAAATTCAGAGAATTGAACGAAAACCGATCTTATGCCATTTTTATAGGCGTGCTTCCCTGTATTTGATAATAAAATTTAATCAAAATATTTGGAGGCATGTTTTTAGAAAAAAAATTGAAAATGACCTTGAGGTTCATTCAATGTATCCCCGAAAATTAATATATCTATTGCAGATTCAACTAGCCGCGACATCAGCCATTGCGATTGGAAAATATCACTTTTGGTGAAAATCCTACTTTCGTTTTAGCCGCTAGCGTTGCACATAGACGGAGATATTTCTTCCCTAATAAAATCGTCTTTCGAGAGTAGAGATTTAAATACGATGGTGTACTAAACTTGTTTTAAACGAGTGAATTTGGTGTAATTGTGCATGTAGTAAAAGCAATTTTAAAATGAGACTTTCTCGAAAATGGCTCTAGTTTTTTCTTTAAATTCGTTTGTCTAATATTGCGAAGTACGGTTATAAAAACTTCGGTTTTCGTTGAACTCTCTAAATATTTGAAAATATCAGAAGGCACAAATAACGCGAGAAAGTACGTGTTATTTATTGTGGCAACTGTAAAAACATTTTAAAGTTTAAAAAGTGTATTATAATATTATTCAACTAAAATACACTTCGTTTTCGTATTAATATTATTTTATTATGTTTTTATTTAGTATTTTGTTTTGTTTATCCTTGTTTCTCCTTTAAAATGTAGTGGTATAATTAGGGCTCGATTTCTGGCAGAACACGACGGAACGACGTTGCGGTGCCTCGGGAATAATTTTAAATTATATTATAAATATATAACTATTTGTAATAAGCTAATCATTAATTTGGGGCACGTTCCAGGACCCAAAATTTTATAAATTAAGCACTGGGTATAATTATATAATATTACAATACCTTTGAATATACTGTTGATTGCTTTATAAAGAAATAAATAAAGTAGCGAAGAAAATGTGAATTCGAATGGGGAATTATGTAAAATTGTGGATTATAAGGGCGAAAAAGTTCTTCTTATGCCTTCGTTCGGAGGGGAATTAAAGCCGGCTGTCCCATGTAGTAGATTTACTGCATGTTAAAGTTCCTCAAGCCTAAATGAAGCCTCTGAGTTAAATTCGTCGCCCGAGATAATACCTTCTTTCTCCGCCAGGTGTTGAAAGGAGAGTAGTGAATTTTGCGTGGTGAGACGGAAGAGCGGGCGTGATGGCCCGAGTCTCGCCACGTAAAATAAGGCATTTACTAACTAACCAAAAGCGCGGAGATGAAGCCGTTACGGACGCGTCCGCGTTGCGTGTGGGGCGTCCCAGCGAATGCGTGTGGCAGGCGGGCGGGCAGCCGCGTCACGGCCTGCGCTCGGCTGCTCTCGGCTGCCCTCGGCGGCGCTCGGCTGCCTCCGCCGTGTTCCCGCTCGCGGCTGCACGTGCGGCGCGCCGCCGCCCCCCACCACCGCCACCTCCGCCGCCAACCGCCGCCCGCGCGGGGGAAGGGGGCCGGGCGGCCGCGCGGCGCGCAGTCTTGTGGTGACCGTTGCACTCGCCAGTTGCGCCGCGCGCCGCTCCGCTCTCGTCTCTGTCTCTCTTTCTCTCTGCCCTCGCGTTGCGTTGCGTTGCGTGCCGCCCCCACCCCCACCCCCGCAGTGCGTGTGCGTGCCCGGGCGGTTGTCCCGCCCTTCTCCGAGCGACCATGACGCGACCGCGCCGGTAGTGTGTTTCAAATTTCTTTTTTTTTTTTTTAAAGTTTAGTTTTTTTGTGAGTGCGTGTCGTCGTGGGGCAGGGCTGTACAGGAGTGCGTGCCGCGTGTGTGGTTGTTGTTGTTGTTGTTGTTTGTTTCCCCTCCCCCCGAACGTGCGTGACACTCCCTCCTCCCCCTTCCCATCATGTCGGTGATGCAGATGGGCAAACGCCAACATTGCTACCTGTGCGACCTGCCGCGCATGCCGTGGGCCATCCTAAACGACTTCAGCGAGGCGGTGTGCCGCGGCTGCGTCAACTATGAGGGCGCGGACCGCATCGAGCTGGTGCTGGAGACGGCCCGCCAGATGAAGCGCGCGCACGGCTTCCAAGAGGGCCGGGGCGTGGGCCAAAAAGTGCAGCCGCCGCCCCCGCAACCGCAGGCCCCGTCCGGGGGCGGCCCGGGCCACCGCGCGCACGAGAACGGGCTGGAGGTGGTGGGGCTGCCCCCGGCGGCGCACCGCTCCCAGCCGCCGCCGCCGCCCCCGCAGCAGCAGCCGCCCCCGCAACAGGGCCACTACGGCCATCATCGAGGTCTCCTGCAAGCGGAGTACGGCGCGAGCGGGCCGCAGCCGCCGCCGCCGCCCCCGCGCTCGCGCGCCGCGGCGGCCGCCGCAGCCGCCGCCGCCGCCGCGGGGCAGGACCCGCAGGAGCACGACCCGCGCACGCTCGCCGCCGTACGCTCCGCGCACCTGGCCTCCGGCCTGGGCCACCACCGCCCCGGCGCGCTCCCGCCCCAGCCGGCCGCCCTCAAGCGGAACCTCAGCACCAGCGACGACGACCACGACGGCGGCGGGCTGGCCAAGAGGGGCATGCTGGGCGTGGACGACCACGTGGCCCCCGGCCGGCCGCCGCTGACGCGAGGCGAGAGCCTGCCCGCCGTCAGCATCAACGCGCCCTTCATCGAGAAGAGCTTTCGCGACAAGCACCCGGTGCGCGCGCCCTCCTTCGACGCCGCCACCGTCTACAAGCCCAACGGTAAGCCCGGCCGCGGACGCTCCCGCCAAGAGACTCTCCCACCCCCCACTAGGCCATCCAACGACCACCACAATTGCTCAAGCGAGGAGTAATAAGTGTGTGGACCCTCCCACCCCACTACGCCATCCAGCCACCACAGCTACTCGAGCAATAACAGTGTGAAGACTCTCCCACCCCACTAGCCCATCCAGCCACCACAGTTACTCTAGCAATAACAGTGTGAAGACTCTCCCACCCCACTAGGCCATCCAGCCACCACAGTTACTCTAGCAATAACAGTGTGAAGACTCTCCCACCCCACTAGGCCATCCAGCCACCACAGTTACTCTAGCAATAACAGTGTGAAGACTCTCCCACCCCACTAGGCCATCCAGCCACCACAGTTACTCTAGCAATAACAGTGTGAAGACTCTCCCACCCCACTAGGCCATCCAGCCACCACAGTTACTCTAGCAATAACAGTGTGAAGACTCTCCCACCCCACTAGGCCATCCAGCCACCACAGCTACTCGAGCAATAACAGTGTGGAGACTCTCCCACCCCACTAGGCCATCCAGCCACAGCTGCTCCAGCGAGGAGTAATACCAGTGCGGAGGCACTTCCACCAACTCCACTGGGCCATCCAGCCACCACACTGTAACTCAAAACTTATTCTCCAGCAAGGAATAATAGCTGGGCCCACCCACCCCACTAGGCCACCGCCACGACTACTCGCCTACCCACCCAACGAGGCCACCCAGTCACCACGACTATAACTCGATACTTATACTCGAGCGAGGAGTAATAGCTGTGAGTAGATTGTCGCACCTACACCACTCGGCCACCTAACCACAGTACTCGAGCGAGGAATAAAATGGCAGTGTGTGGACACTCCTACCCAACCCACTAGACCGTCCAGGCACCGCGACTGTAACTCTGTATTTATTAGTGATGCGACATCGACAACAAAACATCGACCTTAATAACACATCGACTGATCATTGATGTTTTTCAACATCCATGCTCTTAGACTGGTTTAGTAACCTCAATTTCGTTTTGCGTTAAATTCGTGCATTGCATTACAATTAAAATTGACAGTGTCCGTGTTATATCAATTCGTCGAATAAGGGTACGCGAAGAAGGGGCAGTCTCTATTTCTCTATTTGTTGACACTTCTCAATGTGCGAAATGAATATGAAGAAAGAGGGAATGGAAACAAGGACATGTAAGTCATGTCGGGCGAGAGAGTTTGATCGATGAAGGTAGTACAAACAGCGTCTTCTTCGTTCCAACACATGAATAGTGTCAGTTATTATTTCAGTTTTATTTCATATTTTAACTTTTATTGTATTGTAATCAAGGGAATTTTTCATTCAAAAGCAAAACATCGATCACAAAGCATCGATGTTAAAAAAAATATTGGCAATTAATACATCAATGTTTGGAACATCGATTTCAAAACATCGATGTTTTGAAAACATCCACATTGATGTCGCATCCCTAATACTTATTCTCGAGCTAGGAATAGTAGCAGTGTGTAGACTGTCCCACCCAGCCACCACAACTAGAGAGAGGCTCATGTAAAAGCGGACTCTACAGATTCTGTATTCGGCGAGGAGCGAGCAACCGCTCGCCGAATCCCGAGTAGTGTGGATGGGTCGCTTGCTGTTTGCCGAATGATGGAACATTAGGCGCTCGCCCTACCCGCCGCGTGTCGGTCTTTTCGGCACATCAAAGGAAGCGAACATTCTCCCAACACATCAGCTGGTCGGGATCGAGCGAGCAGTAGCTCGCTGCTCGGCGAATGCCGAATGTGTGGAGCCGAAGGTTGACAGTTGGACATCTACTGCTTTGATATGCCTGTCAACAAATCTACAAATTGTGTCCACGCGCTTGCTTCGTCAAGTGTTCGTTTGCAGATGGCTCACTCGTAAATGTCTTCGATCCTACCTCTTGCCACCGCCTGCCATGACGTTCATCTGCTTTGTGATCATTAGAGACCGGATTTTATTGTAATTACATTATTTTTCTTTCTACTTTCCGTTCTCAAAATTGTAATCTTGGCGAATCATAGCCCTCCTAACACAATATCCATTTTTTCGTTACATATTTTTACATATTTAGTACTAAATTACACATTCTGCTGTTTTCACAATTTTTTTGTTATTTTATCAATTTTATCAATTTTATTCAATTTAATTCCATATTTTTTATGAAAGATGTTTTTTTTTATTCCAATTTTTCCTACATTATTGGGGAAATGTGACCATTGACACCGCGTTTTGTGATCTGTGACTTTAATTCCCGAGAAAAATTTGCGAACGCTGACGTGGAAAACTTCGATGAAGATGCTACAGTGTATGTTTGCTGGTCGTAGATCTCGCCAGTTTGTGCGACGGCTTCTATTGCGATTAATCCAGCAGCTAAACTATGATCCTCGATTACAATAGATGAAGCTTTTACTACTGACGAGATAGTCGTATGATGTAAAGTGAGCAGTTTTCTTAAATCTAATTTCTTGCTATGTAAGTGGTTTTTAATTACAGAATTGTATTATTACATATATCGGATTTTACATATTTATTACACAATCTTACTGTTTTCATTACATATTTGTGTACATATTTTGAAGTTTAATAATACATACTTTTACGGTCTCTAGTGATCAGCCAAACCAGCCCCTTAGAGTAACTTCTGTACACTCGAGCTAGGAATGATAGCAGTGTGTGTGCAATGCAGCAAGCGTGGCTCCCTGTCAAAATCTGCCTCTTTCTTTGTTCGGGGGTACTCTTCTTTGTTCCGGACACTCCACGAGCGACGAATCACGAGTGAAACTCGTGTTTCATTTAGTGAATACGGAACACAAAATTGCATTCGGTTAAAATCAAAGTATTTCTTTGTGCAGACTTCAACATGCCTGTCCCGGACATTCCATGAGCGTCAAATAACGTGCATTTTTAAGTTAATACACAATACAGACTTGCATTCTGTCAACATTATAGCGATTGCCTTTTGCGGTTATTTTCGTGTCGTCTAAGGTCGCAAAACCGCGATGAATGGTGTGTTTCGTATGTCAAAAATAACAGTGCGCTGAATATTTGATTCTTTTACGACATACAGGGTTCTTTGCCATATTTTTACCATACATAAAAACAGGTGTTTGCGAATTGGAAGTTGTTAATTTCAAATGATTATTTTCTTGCCAGAGTTTCAATCCTGATATAGACTTTGATCTGTGTTCATTATAACAACACCAATCACCCGAACATTGTGCGTTTTCTTTCGTCCATTTTTCTCGTCATTTCTCTGCATTCACCGGCGCAAAATAGACGAGTAGAATTATCAACAAAGTTTATATGGCCCAAAGAATTATTAGTTCTTCTTCTTCCCATCTGTGTACCAGTCAATATTTATGTCACGTGACAGTTACAGGGATAGCTGCAACACTGAAATTTTCCGTCTCCTGTTCATGTTCACTGCAATGTCATGCCATTTCAAGTAAATTCAATTTCTTGCTCGATTCGTATGCTTAACATTACTTGTTTTTCTCGTCGTGTTCGTATTGTGTGGTTTGTCGGCACCAATCTGGAAGTACCGAGTAACGGCTTTTTCTTGCTGCAATCTTGTGCTGCAAGTTTTATTTCCTCTTCTTTCTTCTTTTCCGCATTGTGTTAGTCATTGATATTCACTATCGATACGGATATCATTGCAAAACTCTTTGCCAACTCGCATATCATTTTCACATAATGTCACTATTTGTGTTGTTTGGTCAAATTAAGAAATCAATAAGATTGTGATGATTGATTTATGAGGTTAGAAATTTATATTATCCAGTTATCAAAACCAGTTTTTCGGACTCTCCGTTTGTGTTTCACCTCTGCGCCAGTTTTTACATGCCCACAGAAGAAATCTCCATGTACTATTATTACGATAAAGCATTGTAATTTATACCTCACCTTGCTCAGTTGCTTCATTATAAATGCAGCATATTTTATCTCTACCTTTTGGCCATTTTTTTTCTAGTTTTGATTTTGTGTATTTCAATTCTCGAAACATTTATTGTAAATTTACACAACCGCCACAGACTCGGCAGAAGAGCGAAGAACGCTCATTCTTTGATCTCTGTATACGCTGTGTCTTCCTAGGAAACTCAGATGTTTATGTTATCATTCTTTCAGACAAATACACCGTAAATATGCATTATAATAGTGTTATCTGAGTTTGTAAACGACGAGTATCATCCTTGCTGACATGTTTCCGTTCTATTACAAACTTCTATTTTGACGATCGATATCGTCATTTTGCTTGTCAACGTATTCTGGTGAAATTATATTTCAAATCAAGTTCCTGATTGTATTTGAATGGTATCCTGATTTTTTTTTAGACAATCAAAAATCATTTGAAGTATATTTATAATTGTATTTACACTTAAAATATTCTTCACAACGCTTCGTGAAACTTGTTTTCACGTCTTTTGATTTAAATGTTAAAAGTTAGGTTCTTGAACTTCGTATTCGAAGACGTATTATTTTTTATGTAAATTCCAATAACCCAATGACAGATGGGCTGTTCCTGTAGATTAAGGCCTACAAATTTACCAGACTAAATGAAAATCCCTTAGTGAAAAAGTCCTGCCTCCCCCAAGCCGCATCGCCATTAACAGAACGGGAGACGCTCGGAAAAATCCCTCCCTCCAAGGTTCCAGGAGCCGCCCGCAGCAGCCGTCTTTTGTTTATCGAGCGCGAGACACAAGTCGGTAGAGGGCGGCGTGGGCGGGGAAGGAGGGGAAGATTGTTTACGCGGATGACTCAACGACAACACTTCTCCGAAACAAGTGAGAGAGAGAGAGAGAGAGAGAGAGAGAGAGAGAGAGAGAGAGAGCGTGATGTGTGCGGCTTGGTCAGACGCTAAAATGGACCGACGTTTGCTACCGGAGACTGTTTAAGAATCCGTCAAGACTTCCAGTTTCGTACTGCCGGATGTAGAAATCACGTGGAATAATTGTGTACCATGGAGATAGTCACTTTGTGTATTCACCGCGGTACGGAGTAGAGAGAACGTCAAGACCGTTATGTTTACTAATAATAATTCGATTTACTTCTTTTAGAACGCATTAGTGGGTTACATTGTAAATAAATGTTACCATTTATTACGAAACATTTAGCTGCCGGATATATTCGGTCATATCCAAATTTTAATTTAAATGCAGTTGTTATTGTTGATCTCTCAGGAACATGGACAGTATTCATTTATATTTATTCTTAAAAATTTGAACAAAAGTGTGTTGAGATAAGTTATAAATATATTCATGTTTTCAATTAATTTTCAAGCAGTATGAACACTGTACTATTTTACTAAGAAAGAAAAAAGATTTAATAATTTCATGTTTTCTCGTTGCTGTTGACATGGTGTGAGTTACAAGAAAACTAGTACCTCTTGTTCTTTCTATAACACATTTTTCATACGAGCTCTGGGATAATTGTCATTACGCTTTTTTTTCTGAGAACGTGGAAAATTTAGCTAACACTGATTTTAGGATTCATTCAGTTTTGCGTAAGCAGATATGATATTGATTCACCGATTCGCCCCCTCTAGATAAAATCCGCATTCTGTTGTGGCGTGCAGGTACCATCCACAAAGTTTCTATCGTACGTTTTGTCCGTTTTCGTTGTTCATTTTACCCGTTTTGAATTTCATAATGAAATCCTGTCAGCTATGAATGTGGAAGTGTTTTCTAATAAATGTTTCCTCTGAAAGTAAAACTGGTATTATCCATGTCTTTCTTATTCTCGCCCTAATGCAATTTTGCAACTAATATATTAACATCAGATTTTAAAATTAGATAAATTTGAGTTTGCCTAATCTCCGTCCACGTGTCTCACCTTTCGCGCCTTTGATGCTCTGTCGTGAGGACGAGTTGTTCCTCTTGCCAAAAAGAGCATGTGTCCACGTTTTGTGTTTCTTGCTGTGCTCCTTTTCGAAGTTGCTAAGAACCATTTGTCCCTTATCTACCAACGTTGGGATGTGTGTGCCTTACGACGAGAGGCTGGCGTTTCCATCACTGCGAGAGGCTTTCTCAAGAACACAGAATCACGCTCCCCTCGGTGATTACTCGCATTGGGGTCTTTCCACCGCCGAGACTGTTGTCTGTTCGCGGAAAAAAAACAACTTCCGACTCGGCTGCCGAACCGGGCTTTCATGCGCCGTGGTTAGCGATGGCAAATTTTACCAAAACATCGATACATCGACGTTTCCATACATCGCTTAAGGGTTTTCGATGTCGATGAAAACATCGGCAAAAGACATCGATGTTTAAAAAAATTGATGTTTTAAATACAGACTAATGAACATGCTATTTTCGTGTCCGTTTTTTATTACCGTAAGCAAGTGGGATATATTTTACTGTTTGGTTAGCATAGTAGGCTACTATAATAAAATTAATATTGAATAGAAAGAAGAATATTAAAAATAAAGAACATCGTGTTTAGCTATTTTACCATCTTAATCTTTTAACCAATATTCTGTATACACCATACAAAATACCATAAAAATAACATAAACATTCTTTAAAAAACATAATAAAGCATTGCATGAATAATAATAAACTCAAACATCGATGTTTTTGCAACAAAAAATCGATGTGAAGAAAACATTGAAAGCGAAATATCGATGTTAATATATCGATGTTTCTTTTAGAAAACGTCGATGTTTTAAAAAACATCGATTTTTTGCCATTCTAAGCGTGCTTCAGTCGTCAATTGTATGTATAGTGTCACTTGGATAATTAGATGTAAAATTGGATTGGCTGTAAAATTAAGATTTAGAGTCTTATTGTGAAATGTCGATCTTCTACATACATTTTGGCTTCCATTTGTATTTGTGTGTTCATGTAGATGTTGCACCCGTTTTCAAAAACATCCAATTGAGGCAGGGAAATTTACAATTATTCACGATTCTTTTTCATTGATTTGACATGAAATGCAAGTGAGCGATTCAAATTTTCGAATTAATGACGAATTCGAGTTACGGAAGTTTGAATTATCCAACTCCTATTGATTTACAACTAGATAAATCTTTCCACTGGTAGTGAATTCTGTGTTAATAATGATATTTCGACTTCTTTTTGAATTAGTATGTTTTTATTATTATTGAAATTACGTGTTTGAAACAGTGTCAATTTGCAGATCATTCTGGCCCTGCTAGCCACATGCTGCCAAGAATTTTGAAAAAAAAAAGTTTGTTAGCTTTCCAAACTGATAATATTCAGTTTCTGAGTCAGTGGCACAATATGGGACCGTGGCTGGTGGCTATGTACACTAAAATTGCGCAAGTGAGCTTGGTGGCTGGTAGTGGGGCATTGAGTAGTTTTAAGTGAATAATGAAAGTGCTTGACCTTTGATGTTTAGTGCCAGAATACCAACGTTGAATGGGTGATTCATTTTCAGTGACGAGATACATTTCAGTGATTAAAGTGTTCTGATAAGTGAGAGTTTTCAGATTATTGCATGTCGTCATGCTAATTAGAAAACCTCGTAACTTCATATTCCCTCTTCTATTTTCTGTTTACTTCATGGTAAAATATAATTATGAAAGAAGAGGAGGAAATCACAAAGTGGATCTTAAATAATTTTAGTTCCCCAGTATTGATATGTTCAACGAGAAAGGAAACTAAAATTCTGCTTCCCGGCTATGTTTATTCTCTTCATTGCAATTTTACTGTCCATTCTGGAATTACGAGGTATGCTAATTAGTATGACGTTGTATCGTGCTGTTTTCAGCTTTTTAGATTACGTAATTGCAAGATTTATCGAATACCTGTATTGCTGTGGAGAATCGTATATTTTGCTATTCACTCACATTTCAAATGTAATAAAACCCGTTTATGTACAAAAGGAAAATTTTCGGAGGGTGAGTAATGTTGGAAAAATTCGTAGGAGTGACAACCACATTTTCGGTTTGAGGTCGCCCGAACTTCATTAATTTACCGTTGTTGACAGAAGAAGGTGATATTTCCGATCTTTTCTTTACAGGCATCACGTGTGTTATCTTACAACTAACACACATGTACTTAATTTTAACGAACGAATCTCGCCATTTAACCAGCATGTGATTTTTACACATCCCTTACGGTACGCTACGCAGCACGTAGCGATAGACTGCGTTGACTGTTCAGGAGGAACAGGAACAGGAACATGAACATGAACATGAACATGAACATGAACATGAACATGAACATGAACATGAACATGAACATGAACATGAACATGAACATGAACATGAACATGAACATGAACATGAACATGAACAAGAACAAGAACAAATCAACTGCCGTCACAAATATATACTACGATATTTTAGTCACGAACAGTTAAATAGAAATTGAAAAATTAAATCTGTAAAGGATCGCGTCACTTTTTCTTTGTTATTTTTTGTTTGTTTTTTGTTATTAAGGTCGCATCAACTACTCGGTCATTAGGAACTACTATTGGAGTAACGTTATGACATGATGACACGTTATGGTAATGATAGGGGGTGAAAGGACGAACACACACAACCATGCCCGAGGCGGGACTCGAACCCGCGACCCCACGGTCCCAGACCACTACGGCACTACTGGCTTAGCGATCTCGGCCACGGGGCCGGCACGTGGTACGTTTGGAAAGGTTCAGACGGTCACGTGTGTGTGCAATGTTTTTGTTTATCTTTACACTCGTAACTCAAAAGGTATTCTCGTATTGGAACTAACAGAGGTTCAAACCAATCGTGATATTAGGATAAATGTCATTAAATGCCGTCGTACGGTGCGATGACTATTGCAAGTACGCTACCTTCCCCGCACTGGGTTAATGACGTCGTAAACCCCGACAGTAATGGTTCTTGGTTATCTCAAAATGCCTGGAATGGACGGTGGTGTTTTTGAGTACTCAAATATCGAAGAAGAATGTCGAGATAACGCTCGTTACTACGTTATTGCCAATTTTACTGCGCTTTATTTGAACGCTGTAACTTTTCAGACGTATGCTACAGGCGGAGCGCGTGTATTTCTGATCAAGAATTGCACAATAATTTTGTCTTCTCGAATGAAAATACTTTCAGACGTAGGCTACAGGCGGAGCGCGTGTATTTCTGATCAAGAATTGCACAATACTTTTGTCTTCTCGAATGAAAATACTTTCAGACGTAGGCTACAGGCGGAGCGCGTGTATTTCTGATCAAGAATTGCACAATACTTTTGTCTTCTCGAATGAAAATACTTTCAGACGTAGGCTACAGGCGGAGCGCGTGTATTTCTGATCAAGAATTGCACAATACTTTTGTCTTCTCGAATGAAAATACTTTCAGACGTAGGCTACAGGCGGAGCGCGTGTATTTCTGATCAAGAATTGCACAATACTTTTGTCTTCTCGAATGAAAATACTTTCAGACGTAGGCTACAGGCGGAGCGCGTGTATTTCTGATCAAGAATTGCACAATAATTTTGTCTTCTCGAGTGAAAATACTGGATGCTAGTGGCCCGCAGCAAAAATGCGGGTGACCAAAACTACATAGTGCCCTTTACTCAAGAACAAATAAAAATTATGCGTGGTCTCAACCACGACCAAACAAATTTAATAATTTTCACAAAAAGACAGCTTTCACCAAATACTGCAATGACGTACAAATAGTACAAAGACAGAACAGCAGTTCTTTACATATCAAGAAAATTTAAAAAAAAAAATCCGGAGATCATGATAACAATTAACGCCCATGATACATACACAATTTTATGTTTTACTTAACATTCATTCAGATGTATTTATTTCCTATTTTACTACATGTTAACTTGATTTGGTTTGTCTTTTTCATATTTCCCTCTCATAATTCCTTCCATAAGGGAACATGTAGTGTTGGAAACCAACGCATTAAATGAAATTATTTTTAATGAGGGGCTGTTACCATTCAATTACCGTATTAAAAATTGTATGCTGGTGCGTGTCGCTTCAATAGCATGGCAACGAAAAAGTGACTATCGTAGTCATGTCATGTAAAAGTTGTTGATTTGTAATTCGTTTTGTTTCTGGCACGAAAGAGTGCAAGCTCATTTTTTGTCTCAGTTAAAAAGGCACACTGGTATTGTCTAATGTGGTTTAATTTGTCAAAATAAATATTATTTTGAAAAGACTAGTCTTTTATATAAAAAATGAGCTGTCAGAAGAGAGATTTCCAGCTGGTCGATTTGGTCCGCTGAGTATTGAAAACCAATTAGTTTTTTGTTTTAGGGCTGTGTATTCTTCATGTAGCATCATTCAACTGTTCATATTTCTCTCGTAACCACGATCTTTTGGATCCAGCTAAATCATACAGTGTACACTGAGCTCCTTATCGAAGGCAATAACGTAACAGTAAAAAAAAATAAACATTTTTTTTGTTGTTTCGTGTAAAAACGTAAATCACTATTTTCGCGTCTCGGCCGAGGTGTGTGCCGATTTGCACTCAGAGCCGTCCTACGTCGTGAGCGATAAGGCCTTTGTGATGGCTACGGAATGCTCCTGCGTCTTTAACGACCGCATCCTCCTCGCAGACACCGCTCCTCCATTTTAGTGTTACGAGTCGCGGCGGCGGCCGCCGGCTGCCTGACCTACCCCACGCCGCCGACAGAGGCGCTGCCGGTGGCGGCGAGCGGAGATGCTTTGGCCGACACCGCGCCGCCGTATTCTACGGCGCCCTCAATTTACCTGCGGCTAATTAAGTGGTTTACGACAGAAATGTCGTACGATGCTGCGATACCTTTTGCAACGATCTTCAACCGTTTTATCTTCTTTGTGGAATTTTAATGTACTGTGGTTTTTTAATTAAATTGGACGATTCACCCTGCGAAACTTGATAGACTGATGTTGATGGTAGTTACTAGGCCGTGGATTATAAGGCTAATGTTACTTATTAAGAAACTATTTAGATTATAGTTGTTACTAGTGGGATTCGTATAACGGTACTGATCTCAGTTTAGTAAAGTTTGACTTCAGGTAACCTGGTGATCAGGTGATTCCAATACATTTACGTAAACTTATCATTTATTTCCATGTTCTTGGCAACATGAACGGCGGTTTTAGTCACCAGTGAATTAAAATGTTATCCAGTTTGATTATCTAAAGAAAAACGACGAATGTGCAAAAAATTGGCCTAGAGTAAACAACCATAAACAGTTTGGTAATAAGTATCACTAGCACGCAGATGTTTTTAAGGCCGTCTAGACAACAAGTAACCTACAAGGTGAAGAAAACCTTAGATATTACACTAAAACTTAACCAAACTAACCTAAATATTATGTTCAAAATAAATTATAGGTTCTACTATATGGAACCTTATAGTGTTACCATTTCCAACTTGAAGAAAGAAATATAACATTAAATATAAAAGAAAATTAACGTACGATGGAAAGTTTATTAACACAAGTGGTTCAATATTCTTATCGTATCATGTTATAACAAAACCCTATTTGTTAACACATCTATCTCGTTTTAAAATGAAATGTCTTACTATTCGTAAATATCGTATATAACTATTAATCCACATCAGAGCGTTTTATTTCATTGATAATGCGATCGACTATTAAACAATTCCCCGAAATTTATTACGGATTCCGCCTCACTGTTAAGTGATTGTGGACGCAGGAAAACGAGTGCAATTAAAAATCAGATTTTTATGCTGACAAACACACCCGAGTGTCACGACGAGCCAAATTTATTGCGGAGAAAAGTGGAATTTTCCCGGGGGTAAAAGTGAAAGCGCCGTGGAAGAAGAGCGAGGAGGGCAGCGGGCAAGTCGGTTTGAAAGAAGTGTTCAGCAGGTGTTTTGTAACGGCTTCTAATGCGACCGTTATGCGGGAGAGGGGACTACCTGCTCCCTTTTCAAGAAACAAGGGGAGCGAATGCGCTCATCGGTAACCGGGGCGGCGTTGCCAATTCGTCTAGGAGCACCCACCACGGACCGTTGCACGCGTGGAGAGAAGGGGCGTGCGGTTATTCAAACATTAACGTTTATTTTTGTTTTGCTCGATTAATAGAAAGTTTTTGCCACTCGAACGTGGTCTTCTGCTCATGCGCAGTTCAAGTTTCGCGTCAGTTTAGTGCATCTGCGCATGCGCAGAAGATCGATAGTGCTTGACGTTCGAGGTGTCAAAAACTCACTATTATGCTTGGATTAATCGTTCTTGATAAACCGATTAATAAAATATCGATTATTTTTGTCATGTTTGTAATAATGCATAAAACTCGTTAAAACCATTAACTTTTAGATTGTACGTATAATCTCAAAACAAAAACAAAATAGGATTTGAATTATTGAACATGCCGGGTGTAAGATGTCAAAAGATACGTTACATTCCATTTTCTCAGTTTTATTGACATGAAATCAATCGCATACGCTCTATAATTTTTCTGTAGAAGGACGACGAATTTCTTTATTAAAGTTTGTGTATAGAGGACTGTTTTTGGTTTTGTTTGTCTTGAAAATTAATAATTAAATTAAAAGTGAGCTAAATAATTGATGTATATATTCATCGGTTTAAAAATAATCACCCCGAAATGCATCTATACTGAACAAGAGGAAATATTTCTTTGATTCAATTTCAGTGTTTCAATTAATCGTGCGAAATAATCAGTTGTTGTACTTCCGCTCATCCGTATGCTATACCACGTGCCACCGTGTTTACTTAAAAAAATTGCTGTTATGTAAACTAAACTCCCAGGGATTTTCCCCCTTCTTTGGATCCCCCCTTGAACTTCTACATCCATGAAAAAAAAATTGTGAATGATACTCTTCTGGGATTTCCTACTGCCGTCAGCTCGCACATCGGTTGTCGTGGTTCGAGACATAGCTTGTACAGGGTTGGACAAACTCACGCTGTCTTGGACTAGCAAACAGCTTCTGTAGCGCACGTGTGATGTTGTTTCTGTGTGATGTTGCCTGTGTAATTGTGACTTCCTGGTTATGGCAAATTGAGTGATCAGCAAGTATGCCGTGGTGACTGCGCAAAGTCGTTTATTACCGACTTATCTATTCCTAAGTGGAAAAACGTTTTTTTATTCTATCCGAGTATAGCATAAGCTTCATAGGAGTGCCCACGGAAGGGGAGAAATGCCCCCCCCCTCAAAATTTTCAAACGAGCCCCGATGCCTACGTAATAAAACATTTTTTCAGTAAATGTTTAATATATGATTTTCGCGTTTTTTCCCTGAGAATTTATTTCTGATAGAAATTAATAGGTCGTGGTCCAGTTGGATTATCACTCCTCGATGATGTGAGAAAAGTGAAAAGTATTAACAGTCCATCAGCCTGGTTTAAACATTGACGGCTACCGTAAAAGTGTATATTATTTTATAAATTAGTATATTGTTATACACTTGGGGAAGAGGCACTCCAGACCATGGTCAATCCTGTAAATGGTTTACCATAAAGCCAATTGGATTTATTAACTGTACCGTTAAAGTTGTAATTTCATTCTCCTCGTCAGCTGTACGTACGTAGGAGTAAAATATGTCGTAAAACTCACATTGTTGCACTAGTTTCGTAAAAATATTCTGTACAAGAACGAGAATACTCTTTAATGTCGACTGGTCGTTCCAGAGACCACTAGTGCGTGGTTGACTCCATTTGCATGTGTGAATCACGGTCGGGATGTGTGATAAAGTCGTCGGTTCAATGACTCGTTCATTGAATCACGTTCGCGACGTCTGGGACTGCTAGTGAATCAGGAGCGAGGGTGCGGCCCCTACGCAATGAATCTTACAAGACTCTCTTCCTTCGACTAACCGATTATATTTGCAGGGGTTTGGGCAGGAAGCGAACTACATACTGCGATTTCTCTAACTTTGCCCCTCAAGGCCACTCACATCCCATCTTTGCGATGGAATATCACACGGCATTCTCGGTCTTGTCGGTAGAAGTGGAATGATAGCAAGAACTACTTGATACAGTTGCGATTATGCGAAATCTAGCGGAACGACTGAGAAAGATGCGAAATACCGTGACATATTCCATCGCGAAGATGGGATTTGAGTAACCTTGAGGGGCAAAGTTAGAGAAATCGCAGTATAAATTGAGCGTCGAATATTGTAGAATCGACGGTCGTGGGTGTGTGACGTTGTATGTGGGAAACTGAATAGAAAAATGGAAGATAAATGTAGCTCATTGTGCGCACAGTTTGGAAAGGAAGGGAATGAAAGTCAGCGTCGAGTATTGTACAATCGACTGTCGTCAGTGTGTGACGTTGTATGTGGGAAACTGAATAGAGAAATTGAAGAATGAATGTAACTTCACTGTGTGCACATTTTATTAAATTCTCCCTTTCCTACTTGTGATAGCAGTAGGATCGGGGGTGTCGGGTTTTTTAATTTGTTAGTAATGCTGTAAAATCAAATATCTAGTTCCGTTTTCGATTCAGATATATTTTCTAACACTGGAGAGCGAACATTTCTAGTTTTCGAAAGTTACGAACCAAACTTGTTTGGTATGTTTTTTCGTCAATCAACTATGTGTAGTAGAACCGTGGCTGTATTGTAAAAACTGGTTGTTTACTTGCATCGCGCTTTTTAAATTTAACTCGCAATAGACTAAATTTTCGTAATAAAATTTCGCATTAAAATAATATTTCTTAAATATAAAGATTTAAAGTATACTTTAGTTACGTTCTAGTCATAAACCATCTACATTGATTGCGTACAAAAATTCTCCTGTGGGTGAAATGACAAAAATAGTAGAGTGTATCACAGCGCCAGCACAAGTACGCCAATTTTTGTGAAATGTAAATCAATTATTTTTGCGTGTTATTCATGTGTCACGTCCGCAATTTGGGTTGGCATCAATGAAGTGTCAGTGAAATCGCTAATATGACTGAACAGTCAAAAGATTTAATCTAAAGAAAAGAACAGTGACTGACCATTTACATAACGGAAGAGCTGTTCTCATGTTGAAGATTCCTTAATTGCGACTAACTTGAACTAAATCCATCCGATGACACACATCGACAAGGTACACAAAACACACGAACTCTATTAAAACGAGAGGAACGTTTTATAAACAGTACGTTCGCGCGAATGTCCTTGATATGGTATCGATTGTTTCCTAGGAAGGCAATTATCGCTGGCGTTGTCGAGAGGGGAAGTCACGCAGGATGTCTATTCACTCGAAAAGTACACATTAAGAATATATTTTGTAACCATTTGCAATGTTTTTTTTAAGTGATGGTATAATACAGTGAATACAATGCCATGTTATGAAGATAGTATAATTAAGTGTAAATATTATTGGGAGAAAATCGATTATTTTTATTTACAGAGCCAAAAATACAATAATGTTTTTATTTAAATGAATGTATTTGCATAATTTGTTAATTTACCAAAATTGTCAAAAGAACACCAATAAAATGAAAATTTAGCGGTAGGTTGTCTTCAGAATGAACGGGACCGTGTATATCGTAGTTTTCTTGGTATATACTTGGGTTTTTCGTTCTTGGCGCACCAAGGTCACGGACGAAAAGTGGAGAGGGAAGGAGGGGAAGCTCCCTGTAGTAGAGAGGTGCACATAGCATTATTGCTCGTGTCGCGACCGGATTGCGTTCTGCTCGTGCACTTCAATGACGTAACAACCCAGTGAGCGGAAACCTGTGTGAGTGTTCGCAAAGGCTGCTTTTTTTTTCTTCTTATGAGACGCGGGCGCATCCTGGGACTTGAGAAAATCGAAAGGTCACATCCACATTTCCTCATTCGCTCATCCTTCTTGCGAACCGTGGGCTAATTTCCGTTGAGTATTCCGTGGAAAACATTGCAGGGGAATAGATTCAAGTGGAAGCTTATAGTTATAATATTATTGGGAGGAAAACAGCTAAAAAAATCCGAGTATTTTATTTGGGTTGCAGGCGATTGGGGATGCGATATCCATGTCGATGTTTCTATGAAAATATCGATGTTTTGAACATCGATGTATTGAATACGATGTTTTGGGTTCGATGATTTTTTTTTTTTTAATTTACGATTTTTCACGTTTACTTTCGTTGATGAAAAATGCACAAAATTACAATTTTGCGAAAGTTGAAATATGAAATAATAACGGTTGGTTGCGTTGTCTTGAGTTTTCGAACCAAACAAATGCGGTTTGTACTACCTTAATCGATTCCTATCCCTACCCAGGGATGATCCAGATGCCCTGGTATTTCATTCGTCTTACCTCATATTTTGCACATGAAGAGGAGTTTTTAACGTTGTTTTCAGTTAAATTTAATTATAAGTTAATGTGCACGGCCACTGTCAAAGTAAATTGCAGCGCACGAATTTCATATTAGAGATTACTAAACCAACTTCAAAACATCGATTGTTTTTGACCGATTTATTAACATCGATGATTTAATTTGAAAATTCGATGTTTGGCAACATCGATGTTTTCTTGTCGATGTCTCATCACTATAGTGCGATTTTTATAACTTCGCCCCTGAAGCCTCTGCGGCCACGATGGAATATCGCTAGGCATTTCGCGTCTTTCTCGGTCGTGCCGCTAGGTGTCGCGTGATCGCAAGCACTGCTTGATTGGTCGCGATCATGCGATATCTAACGGCACGACTGAGAAAGACGCGCAACCATTACATATTTACGTACATATTTTGACGTTTCAAACTACATATTTTTCCGGTCTCTAGTTATAAACATCTCACTGCGGCTCAGACGTCACGGAAGGTATGGTTATGCCGGCGCACGTTCCCTGAGGAGACTCGCCAGCCCCGGCGTTTCCTTCGTGACCGCTCAGCCCGGCGACGGGGGGGGGGGTTGCGTGGCGTGGCGTGAGCCATGGCGAGCGTGCTTGCGCGCTCGCGCGTGCGTGCGTTGCCCGCCCGCGCCGCTGGCCGCGCGCCAGTCGCCCCCGCACGCGCACGCCTGCGTGCGTGCACGCTCGCTCGCGTGAGTCACGCGCGCCGCCTCGCGCCCCCGTGTGGCTCCTCGGGGAACAGGCGGAGAACCTCCACGAGGCAGCGAAAAGTCGCACTGTTGCAGTGTTATTGTTGCCTGTTTAAACTACGTAGGGCGTTCGATAAGTTATTTACCTGAGCGTGAATATGAAATTTTGTGTTGAAACTCATCCTATTACTTTTCAATGTAGTACCCGTTGACTTCAACACACTTGGTCTCTTTTGCCTCCAGTGATCGAATACTCTCAGAAAAGAAGGAAACATTTTGACTGTCTAGACACCCCATTACAGCTTCCTTATACTGCGATTTTCGTAACTTTGTCCCTGACAGAAATCAGCTGTTGACGGTTTCATCCAATCGGGAACTTGAATGTCACCATAGTGACGTCACTGTCGCGAAATATAAGCTCCTGATTGGATGGCAGCGAAACAGCTGATTCCTGTCAGGGACAAATTTACGAAAATCGCAGTATACTTTTCAGTGTAGTACCCGTTGACTTCAACACACTTGGTCTGTTTTGCCTCCAGTGATCGAATACCCTCAGAAAAGAAGGAAACATTTTGACTGTCTAGACACCCCATTACAGCTTCCTTATACTGCGATTTTCGTAACTTTGTCCCTGACAGAAATCAGCTGTTGACGGTTTCATCCAATCGGGAGCTTGAATGTCACCATAGTGACGTCACTGTCGCGAAATATAAGCTCCTGATTGGATGGCAGCGAAACAGCTGATTCCTGTCAGGGACAAATTTACGAAAATCGCAGTATACTTTTCAGTGTAGTACCCCTTGACTTCAACACACTTGATCTATTTTGCCTCCAGTGATCGAATAAAGAAGGAAACATTTTGACTGTCCAGACACCCCATTACAGCTTCCTTATACTGCGATTTTCGTAACTTTGTCCCTGACAGAAATCAGCTGTTGACGGTTTCATCCAATCGGGAGCGTGAATGTCACCATAGTGACGTCACTGTCGCGAAATATAAGCTCCTGATTGGATGGCAGCGAAACAGCTGATTCCTGTCAGGGACAAATTTACGAAAATCGCAGTATACTTTTCAGTGTAGTACCCCTTGACTTCAACACACTTGATCTATTTTGCCTCCAGTGATCGAATAAAGAAGGAAACATTTTGACTGTCCAGACACCCCATTACAGCTTCCTTATACTGCGATTTTCGTAACTTTGTCCCTGACAGAAATCAGCTGTTGACGGTTTCATCCAATCGGGAGCTTGAATGTCACCATAGTGACGTCACTGTCGCGAAATATAAGCTCCTGATTGGATGGCAGCGAAACAGCTGATTCCTGTCAGGGACAAAGTTACGAAAATCGCAGTATACAAATACAGATTTATTTATTTTATTTTCCTCACTGCCAAATTTTATTCGAATTATCCGAAATTTCCGATTTGCGGGCTTCGGATTAGTAAGGTTTTACTGTACTGGTTGTCGATTGCTAATGATGCATTGGAAAAGGGGGGTTAATTGCTTGCCCCTGATTGGTAGGCCACCCATCATGCGCTGGTGTTTTGCCGGGTATTTGCTAGAGGAAGAATATTCTATTTTCTACTGATAAGTTATAGTTTGTTATTGCCTTCGAAACGGAGCTCTATATGCACTGCATTACTAACTTGGATCGAAAGGATCGTGGTTTCGAGGGAAATATGAAAACAGTTCAATTATGCTACCTACACGTTATTAAACAAGAAAACAAATGTTAAAAAGACAATTTTTTTCATTTGGAAAGGGAAAAATTGAATAATATATTTTGTTTAAATGTTTGACGTGTATTTTATTTTTTGTGTCAGTATAATGTGTGAAAAATCCGAAACATCAATATATGGTATATCTTGATAATTGTTTTATATTGGCTGTGCAGTTCGGGGAAGGAGACGCGAACCTAGATATTAATCCTAATCTTATAAAGTGTTTTCATTTGACGCCACTCATTTACATTGTGTACACGCAGTTTCACTCGTAATCTGAACTTACGTACTAACACTCACATGCTTACAAACTCACATTCGACACCACTTATTTACACTTTTTTCCCTCTTTCCGAGGATGCATACATCGGTTTTTCTTTCTTGGCGCACGGGGGGGGGGGACAGAAATTGAATATCTCACGGTATTTCGTTGTGCCGCCAGGAATCCCGTTTCGTTTTCCGTTGTGCCGCCAGGAATCGCATGATCGCTGGCAGCTCGATACAGTCGCGATCATGCGACTTCTAGCGGCACAACCGAGAACGACGCGAACTACCGTGAGATATTCCATTTTTTTGACACCCTCCCCCCCCGTGCGCCAAGAAAGAAAAACCGAAGTATAAAGGCCCATTCACAATGCAGACATAAACATAAGCATAGCGTTAACATAAAAGTTAGGACAACGTTTTTAAGCGGACTCATTCACAATGCACTCGCATAAGCATAACGCATAAGACGTTAACTTAAAAGCTTGCAAGCTTCAAGCTTCTGTGCTTATGCTTATGTCAGAAATAAGAAATGAACCAATCACAGTACGTTTAACCCAAAATCGAGTATCGAAATCGAGAGATCCAAATTGCTTGGTTGATTTTCGACGGTTTTCTGCATTGTTTTGTAGCGTACGATCTTTTTGTAGTTGAGTTTCGTTGTTATATTCATAGTAGTACCATTTAGTTTGAATTTGGATTAGTAACCTAACCCAACTCATGGCCGCAAGGCCGAGACGCCGCTGGTATAGGCCTTGGCCCGTAAAGAGCTGTTGTGCCACAGTACATATGTTTCACAAAATTTCAATATGTATATAAAATATAGATTCTCACATCCAACCAATATTAACTAGAATGACCCACAGACCATAGAAAATCTTTGATTACGCTTATGTTGTACATTGCGAATGCTTCAGTCTACCACTTATGTTAAAGTTTATGTCTGTGCGTTGCGCTTATGTTTACGTCTGCATTGTGAATGGGCCTTAAGCGCTGAGCTTCAGGAATACACGGGGGCTTTCGTCGGCCGGCGTTGCTGTAGGGTTAGCGGGAGGCCCGATGTGGCCGGCGCGGCTCGGCGGTGTTGTTAGGTGGGGCGGGGGTGGGGGAGGGGGAGGGGGTGGGGGCGATCGATGGCCGGCGCCGCGCGTGACGTCAGCGGAAGGCGATCGCCGCCCGCCACGCGCGCCGCACGCCCCCGACGCGTGCCCTCCCCCTCCCCCTCCCCTTCCCCCGGCAACGCTCCACGGCTGTCTGCGGTGCTGCTCGGCACACAAGACCCAACCCAGTGGCGGATGCAAAAAAAGGCCTAGAGTTTTCGTTTGAGACTTTCTTGTTTTTGGCAAAAATTTATCTAAATATTTGGCTGATTTTAAGGACAGGGTTCGGCTCACTAAAACAACGGCGCACGGTTCACTTGCGCATGGTTTACTCGCGCGGACCACGAGAACGGATCACTCAGGGAGCGGGAAGATGCCTTTGTGCTTGCATTGTGCATTGTGCGGTGTGGTGCGAATGTGTAATGGAGAATTACAATGGTTAAATGCATAAAATGCGTTGCATGCATAATGTTAAATGCATAAAATGCGTTGGTAATTATGCGTTGGACAGACTCAAGGATGTTTTATGTTAACGCGAGGGCCGAAGGCCCGAGCCTCGTCCTCAACTTGGACACGGGTAGCGTAGCGTCACGATTCCACACGAAAGTGCGTTGGCCACGTGGCCGTGTGCACACTGTGGCGGCGCCGCGAATGACTCGTTCGGAACCGAATCGTGCGCGTCAATAGGAGCCGAACCCTTTTCTTAAAATCTACCAAATATTTATTTGTGTTATAGTTATGTAATTATTAAAAAATAACACTTACAGTATCGTATATGTCCTTCAAAATATAACAACAAATATGTTTAGTATTTAACAAAAATACGTGATGGCCCCCTCCAAAACGATCGGCTGGATCCGCCCCTGGCCCAGCCCGCTATTGAATTGAATTGAATTGATTTGCCTTATTTTATGTGGCGAGACTCATTGGACCTGCTCTTCCATCTGAACACGCAAATTTTGCTACGCTCCTTTCACCAACTAGGGGAGAAAGAAGGTATTATTTGGGGCGACAAAACAGGCGATTTTGAATTTAGCTCAGAGACTTACGGATATTTTACATGCAGTAAATCTACTACATGGGACAGTCGGCTTTACTTCCCCTCTGAGTTTCATCAAAAATAAATTTTTTAGCAAAGCAACTAATAGGAAACTCATAGAAAAGTCGTTTTGGCGGCAAAATTGACTTAACACCTTCGTGCACCAAGTCCTTCAATTAATCAGACCATCGCCCGAAGCCCACCTGGCCCTCCGCGTGCACAGTCGTCCCTTGTCGTTGAGCGCCGGCTGTGCAGTGCGAAGTTCGGAGGCGAAGCGATGTAGCGCGCCGCACCAGGAAGTGCATCGGGATTGAGGTCGCAAACATCGAGGCGTCTGGCTGCGGACGACTGGAACTCGGGCGGGGCCGCCGCCGTGTTGTGTATCATCACGCTGTCTTTGCACAGAGGGCAACAGAAAGTACTACAGGAACGTTCTTTACGGTGAAGAAATAAAATACGTCATCTCTGTCACTTAATGTGGACACTTACAAACGTGGATTAATATAAATAATACATACATAGTTTATATTAATTTCCGTTGCATTTTATATTTTGTAATTTAATTTGCTAATTATAGTTTTAAATTTATCTAGTATTTATATTAATCCTCCATTTTGTCTTATTTTGAATTTATTTGGTATTTTATTTGTTTATATTTGTGGACCGATGATGACAGCAAAGCCGTCTCTAAATAAATATATTGACAGAGATGTCTTTTATTTCTTCACGTAATTAAGTCAACAATATCACATCAGAATTCCGACAGTTCTTTAAGGATGAATTAACATACTCTTTTTATTTTCAACTTTTCGGCGTAGAGACCATATTCAACTCCCTGTGTTCAAAGGGTCTTGGTTGAAGAATACATTGAATTGGGTTGATGCGTCTGTGATGATTCGGGTTAAAATAACCTTCTTCGTAACAGATCCAGGAGTATTGCAATAGCATTCGTATTACAGTTAACCCTCGTTAACACGGATTCCAAGGGACTGAAGTAATCGGGGTTCGTGTTCTAAAAATACCTGAACCATTCTTTGTATATTTATCCATATACTAGATATTATAAAATGTTTCTCTGGCAGGACCCAAATTTTGTTCGAGTTACGTTGAAGTTCGGGTTAACGTGCGGTTTTCTATATTTATCCCTTCCCTGAAAATCTGCAGGAACGTATTCCCTAATTACGAAGCTGCCTTAAAGAGAAATCTAATGGGGAAGTAGGGATGTGAAATTGTAGGACTAATCAGGAAAAAGTTTTCGTTTACCTGATCCAATATTACCGTCTCCCGGGCTTGAGTGGAATTTTCCGAATACACGAGCGTTTTCTTAGATGGCTGGAAATTCCTTAGTCCGTATCACTTCATTCATCTTCATTCTCTGTAAATCTCTTGGAGATTTAGAGAGATTTCACTACCCAGGGAGTGCTAAATTTTCTCCGACTCGGTTTAAAAATGCTTGTTAAAAAACGTGAAAATGTTTTAATATTTTTTTAAAAAATGTTCAAGAAATAACAATTTTGTGTTTGAATAATGAAATAATGAAATAAATTCTGTTCAAATAATGAAATCAATATTTATGTGCACTAAATTTTAAAAAAATGATACTCTCTTATAAAAGAAATTGCTCGTTCTTTTCTTTCATTTATCCTTTTTTCTTTCTTAAAAAAGAAAAAAAATCCAACCTTCTCTTAGATGGCAGGAAATTCTTTAGTTTATCCTTTCTTTCTGTCAATACACAAGAACTCTTGTAGTCATGTGGGGTTTCATAGAAAACTACGTAATCATTACTGCAGCGATGGATAAAGACAGTAATATTTATCGTTTCCAGAAAATATGTGGCTTTTTCTCTCGTGCCATCTTAAGCCGGAAGACTATAAACTCATCCAATGCCTCCTTATCACTATACTGATATGGGCTGTATATCCCAGACGTCAACTGTTTGGAAATAGAGCAGAAACCAGCTGCATGATTTTTTACAGATCCTCTCAGCTCGTTAACCTTATTAAGGCACGATTGTGTCGACTGCTAATTGACACTACGACGACCTTATGACTTAATTGATTGATTGATTGCTATTTCTGGGCATTGCAACTCAAATGGTCATTATTCCCGTTAGGTAGTGAATGTTTTTTACCCTAGAAGTGACGGCGTTTCACAGTATTTCATTAGGATTGTACATACTTAAAAATTACTGCATCCTTCCATGCGTGCACTGGTGGTTTGATAAATAAAGGGGAATAAAGCTGTGGTTAAGCTTTAGATAATATTATAGGTAAATAATTATTATAAAATGTTGCTAATTAAATTTTGTGAGGCAGTGTTACTTTATATGGTACATGTTACGTTGTTCTAATAATTCTTAATTATATTTAACCCTGATGATGGCGCCATGTAGAGCCGGAATGTTGGCAGTAAATCATCATATTTCCTCCTCCAAAACCCAAGAATCCACTCCATAATTTACTAAGAGGTCAAGAACCACTTGTGACAAAAACAACAAATGATCGTCTGAATTTTACTGCGCGTGGAGGCACGAATTTTCGAAGCGGGCATTTTTACAAGACATGCCGCATTTTCTCAGCATTCGTTCATGAAAACTAGTACTTATCACAGTTTATTCATTTGAAAGTACTACATTGCGGTACTGCTATCACCAAGAAGTCTCTCTCTCTCTTTGATTAACAGCCAAATGGCTGGTTGGCAGCCCAGAAGCACATAGCGCCTTCTTGCGAGACTGATCATGGGCAAATGTACCAAGAAGTCATAGCCATGTAAAACAATTGGTCACTCGAAAGTAAACAAAACACTGTCGCGACTTGAATCAACATGGCTGCAGCATCGGTTATTGAGAATGATCCCAAGATTATGTAGTTGTGAGATTTCATGAATTGGTACTAAATAATGTTAGAAACTCGTACGAAAGGTCTTTGGCATACACATTTCGAAATAGCATCAACATTCCATTCGTACGCCAAAGCCTCTTATTGAGAATGATCCCAAGATCATACAGTTGTATGAATTCATGCTAAACAATAATGTACACAACTCGTACGCAAGTGTCTTTGGCGTACACATTTCGAAACGGCATCAGCATTTCATTCGTACGCCAAAGCCTCTTATTGAGAATGATCCCAAGATCATACAGTTGTATGAATTCATGCTAAACAATAATGTACACAACTCGTACGCAAGTGTCTTTGGCGTACACATTTCGAAACGGCATCAGCATTTCATTCGTACGCCAAAGCCTCTTATTGAGAATGATCCCAAGATCATACAGTTGTATGAATTCATGCTAAACAATAATGTACACAACTCGTACGCAAGTGTCTTTGGCGTACACATTTCGAAACGGCATCAGCATTTCATTCGTACGCCAAAGCCTCTGAGGGTGCTAGTTCCGAAAATACCTCTTCGAAAGGAATTTGCTCGCGCGGCTGAGCACGTGGTGACCTCTTCGTCGTTCGTGGATGCGGGCGGTGATCCCGACCTAGCCCACTTCGAGGCCTGCCGACGCTCTACCCACCTGCCCTCAGCCAGTGGCGGATCCAAACCTTTTCTTTTCTTTTCTTTTTTTTTTTTCTTTCTTTCTCGCCTTACGAATACTTCGTATTTTATTATTATTTTTTACCCGCGAATATGCCACCTTGGACCATGCGTGCATGCACCCTGCACTTACCTGGGCTCTTGAACATTATCTCGGTGACAGGTGCAACATTATCTCGGTGTAATTTTTCAAGGGATCGGCAGTTAGCTGGATCCGATTTTATCTCACAGGGTTGTTAGCCATGGGGGTTTGGAAGATGAAATGATGTTGGTAACGAGGGGTGAAAGGACGAACACAAATACGACCATGCCCGAGACGGGACTCAAACCGGCCATCCTGTGGTCTGAGATCGCCTCGGTACTCCTGTCTTAACGATATCGGCCATCGGATCGGCATTTATTTATTTTATGTTCCTTTCTTCTTTAATTTCTGCGTGTATTTGACACAAGTAATGTAGATTGTAGTAGCACGAATGCAAATATGAATACAGCGCAAAATAAAAGAAACAAAAATATTTGTTAATTTCTGTGGATAAACTATTCACAGTTGTGTTTGTTTTGAATTATTTCTGCGCCAGTACAGCGTTGTAGAGTACATTAGTTCCGAGTGAGGGCAAAGCGTCGCCCAGGCACGAGTGAAAGCAGCTGTTCGCCGCGCCGGCAATTAATTATTAATTAAGGCTATTTATTAATTTTGTGTTATATTCTTCTTTACTTTCTGCATTCATAGAATATTAGTAATGTAGATTATTATAGTACCACGTATGCAAATATGAATAGAGCACAAAATAAAAGAAACAAAAATAATTAATATCTGTGGATAAAGTATTCACAGATACGTTTGTTTTGAATTATTTCTTCGTCAGTACAGCGTTGTTGAGTCAGAGGCGTATCTACGGTATGGCAGGCATGGTACGCGCCATGGACACCACTCTCAAACGGCACTATTTACAGTATACCCGCTAAAACAAAAAACATCAATAATTTAAAGTATCGTGATAGGGGCGCAAATTCGACGCTTGCCATGGGCGCCTGAATACCTAGATACGCCTCTGTGTAGAGTATATTAGTTCAGAGTGAGGGCGAAGCATCTCCGAGGCACGAGTGAATGCAGCCGTGCAGTCGCGTCGCGTCGCGTCGCGCCGCGGCGTTGGCACGCCTGCGCGGCGGGGCGTGACGCGCTGACGTCACGATGACGTGGCCGACGGCGGTCGCGCTCCGCTCGGCGTCCTACCTCCCCTCCTTCCCCTCCGCCGTCCCGTCGCTCCGCGGAGTCGTCGCTGCCGGCCTTCGAGCGACTGCGAACTTCGTTTCTGAACGCCGCCTTCAGACTGCGCCGTCGGCGCCTCGCGCACGCCCCGCACGCGTGATGGAGTCATTGATTAATGCGCGGTGTCGCTGCTGGCATGTTGATTGATTGATTTGGGATGCCGGGCGCGTAAACTCCTGAGGTCGTTATTCCCGTAGGTGTAGTGCGTGTTTTATTAGGGGTAAACGGCGATGTTCAATCGCTGGATGGCGAGATCCGACGCCGACCTACACGTAGGCTAACTGGGTTTCCACAGCTAGGTGTCTCCCACCATCGGGGCGCCGCCCCAAGCCGTGACAAGCTGTAAGCTCCCGACCGTTCTCCCGGCATGTGCATTGGCGTAGTGCATGTTAGTAAGGGGTGACGATGGGACCAGGAAAAGGAAGAAAAGATCGCGCGTGGTCCGTGGCCCGTTTGTTAGGGTACTGGTCCGGCATTCGCGTGGTGTTGGTTAGAGAAACCACGAAAAACTACCGATCAGAGTAGCCAGCCGCTACAATTCTCCTCCAGACAGCCATTGAATACGACCTATGCACAGAAATTCGAAAATCCTGTCACCGGCGGGACTCGAACTCTAGGAGCTTCTTCCGGCTGGACCGGTTGCCCTTTGTGGGAGATATCTTGAGGAGGGAAACCCTGCAGACCGACATCAGGTTTCAAGAACGACTGATCAGTCGGGAGCTTACAGCCTGTCCCGGCTGGGGCGGTGCCCCGCTGGTGGGAGGTACCTTGTTAGGGAAATCCCGCTAGCCGATGGTAGGTCGGCGCCGGATCTCACCTTGCAGAGGAAAAAAAAGATCACCGCCATCTCCCAAAGAAAAAGCGTACACGACACTTTCGTCACTAATGACCTTAGCAGTTGTCGTGCCCGGTGACGCCAATCAATCAGGATAGGGGTCGTCCGTACATTACGTAACGCTAAAGGGGGAGGGAGGGGGTCTGAGGCAGCGTTACATAGAGATAGGGAAGTGCGTTACAAGGGGGGAGAGGGGGTATTGAAAATACTCTCAATTCGCGTGACGTAATTTGCGGACGGGCCCATAGAACGAGGTAGCGACGTCGCCACCTGCCGGCCGGAACAAGCGCAACGCGTTCGGGACGAGTGAAGCGAAGTACTTCCTCTGTGAGTGGCGTGCGAGTGCAGCCCGGCCGCCGTGACCTCGGACTTTTGCCGGTGCGAGACAGCGAGTGATGGAGAGGAAGGGAGAGGGAGAGAGAGCCCCACGCCGCCGCTGCGTGCTTGTTTCATTGGGAGCAGTCGCCCTCCGCCGAGGCCAGGCGCCCGACCCCTCCAGAGACTATACTGCGATGTTTCTAAAGGCGGCTCCGCACATTCGCGTTTCGGCGAACAGCGAGCAACCGCTCGCCGAATCCCGAGTAGTGTGGATGGGTCGCTTGCTGTTTGCCGAGCGACTAACATTCGGTGCTTGCCATACCCACCGCGTGTCGGTCTTTTAAGGCGGCTCCACACGTTCGCTATTCGGCGAACAGCGAGCAACCGCTCGCCGAATCCCGAGTAGTGTGGAGGAGTTGCTTGCTATTTGCCGAGTGACGAACATTCGGCGCTCGCCCTATCCGCCGCGTGTCGGTCTTTTGGACACGTCAAATGGAGCGAACATTCGCCGAACACATCCGCTGGTCGGGATCGGGCGAGCAGTAGCTCGCTGCTCGGCGAATGCCGAATGTGTGGAGCCACCTTAACTTTGCCCCTTGAAGGCCCGTCTTCGCGATGGAATATGGCACGGTATTTCGCGACATTCTCAGTCGTGTCGCCAGGTATCGCATGATCGCGACCGTGTCAAGCAGTGCTTGCGATCGTGCGACTTCTAGCGGTACGACGGAGAAAGATGCGAAATGCCGTGTGATATTCCATCGTGGCCATAGGGGGTTGAGGGGGAGAGTTAGAAAAATCGCACTGTACACTTCGATTTTTCTACAGGGTGATTGAGTCTTCGCATAAAGAAAAAGTTCCATTTATATTAGACAGTCAAGTGAAAATATCACATAATTCATAAAACAAAGATGAAGTTCAACAACGTTTCAGAGAACTGTCTCCACCATCCGGTACAAATTTCTTTGGCTTATAGATATATAAGATACAAATTCCACGTTTAGTTCAGCAAACGCAAGAAAAATTCTATTCATTTGTTCAAGGCAGGAGGTGAAACAATGACGTAATGTCATCGGTCACTACGGAAAAATAGAAGTATACAAGCATCTACTATATCCAAATATTGGATTTAAATAAATTTTCACTAGTAAGCTCTTCAAAAAATAGCCTTTGATTTTTTACTTTCTCGCATAGTACTTACGTAGTATAGAAAAATGATTGTAATGCTGAAGCAGAAAATGGCGATTTTGTGAAGGCGTGGTGTGGTGTGTGTGGTATGTGTTTGTGGTGTGTCTGCATGTTGTGTGCAGTTATGTGTGTTGTGTCTGTTGTGTGTTTTGTGTCTGTTGTGTGTGTGTGTGTGTTGACTTGTGTGTGTGTTGTGTTTGTTGTCTGTTGTGTGTGTGTGTTCTGTCTGTGTGTGTGTGTTGTATCTCTTTTGTGTGTGTGTTGTCTGTGTGTGTGTGTGTGTGTTGTATCTCTTTTGTGTGTGTGTTGTGTGTGTGTGTTGTATCTCTTTAGTGTGTGTGTTGTCTGTGTGTGTGTGTGTTGTATCTCTTTTGTGTGTGTGTTGTATCTCTTTTGTGTGTGTGTTGTATCTCTTTTGTGTGTGTGTTGTATCTCTTTTGTGTGTGTGTTGTATCTCTTTTGTGTGTGTGTGTTGTGTCACTTTTGTGTGTGTGTGTTGTGTCACTTTTGTGTGTGTGTGTTGTATCTCTTTTGTGTGTGTGTGTTGTGTCACTTTTGTGTGTGTGTGTTGTGTCACTTTTGTGTGTGTGTGTTGTGTCACTTTTGTGTGTGTGTGTTGTGTCACTTTTGTGTGTGTGTGTTGTGTCACTTTTGTGTGTGTGTGTTGTGTCACTTTTGTGTGTGTGTGTGTGTGTTGTGTCACTTTTGTGTGTGTGTGTGTGTTGTGTCACTTTTGTGTGTGTGTGTGTGTTGTGTCACTTGTGTGTGTGTGTTGTGTCACTTGTGTGTGTGTGTGTGTGTTGTGTCACTTGTGTGTGTGAATGTTGTGTCACTTGTGTGTGTGTGTTGTGTCACTTTTGTGTGTGTGTGTGTGTGCGTGTATCTGTGTGTGCGTGTGTGGGCGCACGCCCAGTGCGAGTGGGGCGCGCGTGGCTGGGAGGCTGATCTCGCCCAGCTGTCCGCTTTAAGGCCTCCACCCAGCAGACGCTGCGTCAGACGGCCGGGCGAGTGCCCTCCAGGGGCTCGTGTGACACTCAGTTGCTCCCGGAGCACGGGACGATAAGCTCCGGCGCTGTCCTCCTGGCCATTCATTACCACGCCCCGAGACCGTCACTTTGAATATATTTATGCTACTAGTACATTCACAGGGTGACCACTCTGGAAAACCGAGAAAAATCGGGGAGTTTTATTTATTGGAAAAGCCAGGGAAAAATAAGGGAATACGTATACTTCGATTTTCGTAATTTTATTCTTGACAGGAATCAGCTGTTTCGCTGCCATCCAATCGGGAGCTTGTATTTTGCGACAGTGACGTCACTATGGTGACGTTCAAGCTCCCTATTGGATGAAACCGTGAACGGCTGATTCCTGTCAGGGACAAAGTTACGAAAATCGCTGTATAGAAGAATGGTTAGAAGTCAGAGAAATATTTGGATGGGTATAAAAACGGCTCTTATTTGTAAAAGAAATGTACAGGATTATTTTTGGCTCAATTTATACTTTTTGAGTTTTTTAATTTGTACTTATCCAGTGAAATCAGATTGCTCGCGCTCAAATCAGTTTCAAGCTTGTTTTAAGATTTTCTGTAAATAGTATGAAGTTAGAAATGTGATCAATGAAGAATTCTAAAAATGCTGTGGAAAACCGGAAAAAGTCAGGGAAATTTGTTCAGGTGGTAACCCTGACCAAGCGGAACAAGCCTTTAATTTTTTAATGAGATAGTTGTCAAGGACACATTAACAAATTTAAATATTTGAATGTACGTATTTTGTATCAACAGTTAAATAAGCTCACGGACATGAATTGAAGGGCTTGGATTTAGTATTATTGAGCCATAATGAATTCTGTATGAGATATAAGAAGATTAAGGTTTCAATTAGACGTTCGCTGCCACAGAGGTAAAGAAGAAATGTTCAATAGAGTCATTTGTTACCATGGTATCACAGTACTCACATAGAGGCAATCATGGATTCTCTTAAAAAATTGACGGAAATGTGGCAAAGGAGAAACTAGAGCCGATCCTCTTCCATGTACGTTTTTAATTTCAGCAGAAAATGAACGTATATATGCTGCCAACACAGCGTAATACATTATTTTTATGTGGATAAAATGTATTTAATTTCAGAAACCCATGCATTCACTTGACAAGAAACTGCATTTTATCACATCCTTGTAAACCGCTGTCAGAAACGACCTTGTGTGTGTAGCAGCATTTCGTGGTGATTAAAATCGTTGGAAGTGGAAAGTTCAAATTCCCGAGCCGTCATGCGATTAGAAGGGTATCATTGAGGCGTGGCACGTTGCAAAACGCTGTGAATACATAAGCAGTAGATTAGGGCGGGAGGCGTCGCAGGGAACGTCACGTATCGCGGCGTAGCGGCGTGTGGGAGATAGGGAGTGGTGATGCGACAGCGGCAACGAAACATCGATGTTGCCTAGCTGCGATGTTCAAAATTAAAACATCGATGTTACAAATACATCGGTGGAAAAATCGATCGATGTTTTTGATCTCGGTGGCGCCTCCGAGTGGCTCGGTGTGAAGGCAGCCTTCGTTTCGCTGTGTGTGGCGTTCGAAGGTGGCGCCACTGAATGGCTGCATGTGAAGGCAAGCCTTCCTCTTTCGCAGTCAGTGGCGTTCGACAGTGGCAGCATGCGATGTTTTTGAACTCGGTGGCCCTACCGAGTGGCTCGGTGTGAAGGCAGCCTTAGTTTCGCTGTCTGTGGCGTTCGAAGGTGGCGCCACTGAATGGCTGCATGTGAAGGCAAGCCTTCCTCTTTCGCAGTCAGTGGCGTTAGACAGTGGCAGCATGCGATGTTTTTGAACTCGGTGGCGCCCTCCGAGTGGCTCGGTGTGAAGGCAGCCTTCGTTTCGCTGTGTATGGCGTTCCAAGGTGGCGCCACTGAATGGCTGCATGTGAAGGCAAGCCTTCCTCTTTCGCAGTCAGTGGCGTTCGACAGTGGCAGCATGCGATGTTTTTGAACTCGGTGGCCCTACCGAGTGGCTCGGTGTGAAGGCAGCCTTAGTTCCGCTGTCTGTGGCGTTCGAAGGTGGCGCCACTGAATGGCTGCATGTGAAGGCAAGCCTTCCTCTTTCGCAGTCAGTGGCGTTAGACAGTGGCAGCATGCGATGTTTTTGAACTCGGTGACGATACCGAGTGGCTCGGTGTGAAGACAGCCTTCCTGCCGGTGTCTATAGCATTCGACGGTGGCTGCGTGTGAAGGACTCTGCCGCTTCTCGGTGGCTTCATGTGAAGGCAGCCTTCCTCTCACTGACGGTGGCGCCACTGAATGGCTGCATATGAAGGCAAGCCTTCCTGTCTCGCGGTCAGTGGCGTTCGACAGTAGCAGCATGCGATGTTTTTGAACTCAGTGGCGCTACCGAGTGGTTCAGTGTGAAGGCAGCATTCCTGTCGGCGTCTACAGCGTTCGACGGTGGCTGCGTGTGAAGGGCTCTGCCACTTCTAGGTGGCGCCTCCGAGTGGCTTCAAGGCAGCCTTCCTCTCTCGCGGTCGATGGCATGTGAAGGGCTTTCCTGCTTATCGGCGCCACCAAGTGGCTCAGTGTGAAGGTAGCTTCCTATCACTGTCTATAGTCTATTTGACGGTGGCTCCGTGTGAAGGCAGCCTTCGTCTCGCTGTCTGTGGCCTTCGACGGCGGCGCCACTGAATGGCTGCATGTGAAGGCAAGCCTTCCTCTTTCGCGGTCAGTGGCAGCATGCGAAGGGGCTCTGCCGTTTCTCAGTGGCGCCTCCGAGTGGCTCCGTGTGAAGGCAGCCTTCGTCACAGTGTCCGTGGCGTTCAACGGTGGCGCCACTGAATGGCTGCATGTGAACGCAAGCCTTCCCCTCTCACGGTCACTGGTGCTCGACGGTAGCAGCATGCGAAGGGCTTTTCCGCTTCTCGGTGGCGCCTCCGAGTGGCCCCGTGTGAAGGCAGCCTTCGCCTCGCTGTCTGTCGGCGCCACCGAACGGCTGCATGTGAAGGCAAGCCTTCCTCTCCTCCACGTGCCGCGCTAGGAAGCCCTGAACGCCGGCCCTTGGAGCGCGGTGCTGCGTCGCGTGCGCGTGCGCCGTGCGGATGGCGGCGAGGGCCGCGCGTGACGCACGCGCGCGCCGCCTGGCACGCGGACGCCCATTCACGCCCGCGCCACATCGCGTCATTGAGCTCCCCAGTTTCGCTAAACGCGACCGCGCGGGGAGGGACCACCGGGTCGTTCGGGAGGTGGGCGTTGCTCTCTGAATCTGAATAAGTGAAATTGTCACTGATTCAATCAGTGAGACCCGAAGTCACTGATACCTTCAGTCGAAATGGGTAGTTTCGCTGACAATCAGCGAATTTGCGAACCTTTTCACAATGACCGCCAGCATTTCACTTGTCGTCAGTGGTAACCGCCATCGCTCACTGATCGTTCAGTCGTCATATTGAATTAATTGTCACAGATTTCATTGATTCAAACAGTGAAGTTTCACTGATTCAAAAAGTGGACCCAATTTTCACTGATTTGTTCAGTTTAATTCACTGTTTGTCAGTGGCAGGGTTGTAACTGACACCATCAGTGAATAGTCACTGGCAATCAGTAGTTTTTCACTGATTCAGACTGAGAGAGTGCCGCACTGGAGGGGGTCGTCGGGTGCGTAAAGGTCTTGTAGTGCTCTCTGAATCTGAATCAGTGACATTGTCACTGATTCAATCAGTGAGAGCCGAAGTCACTGATACCTTCAGTCGGAAATGGGTAGTTTCGCTGACAATCAGCGAATATGGGAACCTTTTCACAATGACCGCCAGCATTTCACTGGTCGTCAGTGGTAAGTGTCGCGGCACCATCGCTCACTGATCGTTCAGTTGTTCACGTGCAATTAGTGTCACAAATTTCACTGATGCCAACAGTGAAGTTTTACTGATTCAAAATGTGGACCCAATTTTCAGTGATTTGTTCAGCTCACTTCACTGATTGTCAGTGGCAGGTTTGTAACTGACACCATCAGTGAATAGTCACTGTCAATCAGTAGATTTTCACTGATTCAGACTGAGAGAGTGCGAATTGCCCCACTGTAGAGTGGGAAGACTCATTTGCCAATCCTGACACGCACTGCGCGCGATCTTATTTATCTTTTACTCCTCATACCCACCACCAATCCCACTGAAGCGGCGATGGTGTAACGGTTAACGTATCGGGCAGTTATACCCGAGTTCGCGGGTTCAAACCCAGTCGAAGCGTGGAGGGCGAAAAAATCCTTCGTAAGCCTTCCTTCGGAGGGGAAGTAAAGCCGGCTGTCCCATGTTAGTAGATTTACTTGCATGTAAATGATTCTCATGCCTAAATGACGCCACTGCGCTAAATCCAAATCGTCTGTTTCGTCGCCCGAGATAATACCTTCTTTCTCCGCTAGTTGGTGAATGGAGCCTAGCGACGTTTGCTTGGTCAGACGGAAGAGCAGAACTCGTGGCTTGAATCTCGCCACGTAAAATAAGGCCATTCAATTCAATTCAATTCACTCCCTCCCTCTTCACACCCACACACACATACATATTCCATACATTACCCTTCACACATATCTGGAGACCAGTCGGGAGCTTAGAGCTTGTGCCGGCTGGGGAGAGGCCCCCCTTGGGGGAGATATCTGGAAGGGGAAACCCCGCAATGCGACATGTAGGACTGCGCCGGATCTCACCATCCAGCAGTGGAGGGACATCGCTTCTGGGGTAAAACATTCACTGCACTAACGGGACTAATCACTGTACTCGTTGGGGGCGACCTCAAAAGCGACGTATTCACTTTTTTTCGAACGAAAATTGGACTGAAGGCGGCCCGGCGCCGCAGTATCAGTCAATCAGTCTCATTTCGCAAGGAAAGGATGAGGGAGGGTTGGTTATTTCGTAGTAACCAACATCATTTCAAATATGATTAAGAGTTTCGATTACATGGGAAGGAACCCTTCTTATCAGACGTGGACAACGCTTGTTACGGACTTTTATTCATTGTTCAACTAGTAGGTATTATGAAAGAGAGACAGTAGCGACTCCGGGCTCAAAGAAACGTGGGCATTTGTGATGGTGAATGTACAACATCTTTGACAGGGGCAGGCAAATAGGTGAATAGGTGTACGTCGGACGGAGCTATGAATAAATCCAAGTATAGCAGTCAGTTACTGACGAATCGATTATATCGTAGTGTCTGTGGGTGGAATTTAAATTTGGTTTCGGTAAAAAAATTAGTTAAGCCTTACTGAATGAAGTGGTAGTTACGACATTACATTTTCCCCCTCGTTTTGGAGAAGACATGCGGCTTACTCAGAATGTCGAAATGATGCATGTAAGTACAAAATGCTCGCAATTAAGTGTTTAGGAGATAATGTATGACATACTTAGACAGGACGTGTGCGTTGACCCCACAATGCGCTGATACGCTTCTCTTTGCATATGACAAATAGTTTTCCCCGTCTAGAACTCGTTGAGGAAATGTCAACAGTGTCACGTTGCGTTGGAGTTAAACCAGCGACACGTCTCCGCACAGCGACGACACTCTCTTGTCTCTGTTGATCCAACATTGTAGGAATGTAAAGCATAAAATTAGTGTAGGGTTTTCTTGTTATTTAAGGCCGCATCAACTGCTAGGTCATTAGCGACCACTATTGGACTTGACGTTATGGTATGAATATGAAATGATATGGTGATGATAGGGGGTGAAAGGACGAAGTTACAACCATGCCCGAGGCGGGACTCGAACCCGTGACCTCTCGGTCCGAGATCTCTACTGCACTGCTGTCTTAGCGATCTCGGTTGCGGAGCCGACTAGTGTAGTTTTATACTAGCTGGTTCCTGATTTTATTTGCTTCCCCCTGAATGAACATTCAGGCTAATTCCAACTTATAGAGAGCACTGCTGAGGAAATAATGGCCGTAGAGCATTGACGTATGTGGTAGACTGTCCTGGCATTGTGTTGTCTTTTCTTTCTGCTTTCGAAGACGTCATATGAGGAGGGTACTAAGATTAGGTAAATGCGTTGTCCTCTCTCAATCGGCGTATTGCCTTGAGAGAAAGTTACAAACAGCAAGGACAGCCCTAATCACATAGCTCATTTCCGGGTCCGTTTCGGCAATGCATTGGCAACATTTGTGGCATGGGACGGAATTTCCTCGTAGTTTTCGCATGCGTTTGTTCCTATATCAAATTGCACAATAGGACGCTCAGCTTTCGGCATTTCAGATATGTCTGGGGGAAATCGACTTCCTAAGGACGTCACGCTGTAAACTGAAACAATTTCTTGGACTTTTTATCATGCTGTGTTGTCTGTTAAAAAAAGGACGCCGCTGTTTATCGAATCACCGGCGTAGGTTTTTCACGGTAATTCAAAAAAACAGTGGACAACGAAGTTTTCCATCGGTTCAATAAAGGTCGAAGTCATCACTCGACAGCCGCGTCCGCAGTTTCAATATTTGGGGAAATCATAACGGATTCCTGTTCCAGGAATGTAGAGACTTAACGGGACGGTAGTGATGGGCAGAAAGAACTTACGTCCAGTGTTAAGCAACGCTGCGTAGACGGGGCGAAGATCGTTGCAGAGAATTTGTACATCGGCTTTGTTTATTTTGTGATTGGGATAGAAATACTCCACGATTGAAACATTGCCAAAGGTCTAGATCACAGAATTGTGACTGGCACAACTTGTAGCTAACCGCTGATAAAACAAAGCACAGACGAATTTTGCAAGCATCGTTCGCTCGAAGTTCGAGATACACTATCTATTCGACTTAGAGACGGATGTCAGTGACAAAGCCTTCCTCTATCGTATGGTTCACAGCGATTTACTAACGCTAGTCCAGATGTGCATTTTTATCCGGAGGAGTAGTGGTGACTTATCGATCGTAATGAAGTCCATTTTTGTGATGACACTGACAAAAAATATCTAGCAGCGCAAGATAAACAGAATAGAATTCCTGGATGCTGTGGGGTGGAGGAGAAGGGATAGAGGCAGGAGACAAAATTATGAGAGAAAGAAGAGGTATATAGAATACTAAAGAGGAGGTTGGTGGAGAGGAGGTAGTAAAACGAGGACTGAAGAGCAGAATTCGGAGGAAGCGAGCCGAGAAGAGAGTAGACATTATTATTGAATCAGTAGACGAGCGTAGTTTTCAACAAACACCATTTTATTGTCTTGTGACTAATACAACTTGAATTCTTGTATAGTTTTACATACATTAGTTCCAATCTCCGTAGTAGTACCATTCGATCAGCGATCATTCCCTTTTGGAACGAGGAACAGTACAACAGTAGCTTCACCTGGAAACAGAATAGAACATTATTGTATTGTTATATTAAAGTATGACGACTTTCATGTTTGTTCATTATAACTAGAATAAGTACCAATAACAAAAATAATACTTTTTCTACAATTGAATACTGTCATTTTTTTTGTCGTTTCTCCTAAGAATAGGCCCCTTAAGCATTGTTTGACATTAAAAGTTTCAGTATTTTTTTTTAGTTCCATATCAGGTTAACAGATTTATCAGAAGTCGTTTCGTAAGTTACTGCACGACGTCCTCCAGGTCTAATGCCATACAAAAAATCCATCTTTATTAGTGAACATATAACAGTAATTTAAGTCGAGTTCTCAATGATTACAATATTGCCATGAAAGCTTACTGTTTTTCCAATTAATAAATGTTAAGAAGGAACAGGAAGTTCCCTGTCTATTGGTATTCCGCGCCTATTCGATCTCCCATTAGGAGAAATTTAGTCATTTCTAAATGTACCTAAAAGATATTTTAATTTTATTTTTTATATATCAATTTAAATATCAATATAATAATTACCATATTCTCGTATAAAATTTCAAAAAGAGAAAGGGGAGGCTGGATATAAAAAAATGTCAAGCATTTTAGTACTTAGAAAACATTTGTTATTAATTAAACTATATTAGGTTTTTATTTTATGATTAATATTTGCTTGATTTATGTTTTTTATGTTATAATTGCTTGCACGGTCAGGAGACCCGTGCCCTAAACGAGATGCATAGTTGGCTGTGAATAATAATAATAATAATAATAATAGTAATAATAATAAAGGTAATAATAATATTAATAATTACATCGGGCTCTAGGAATGGTTCCGCAAAATTTGTTTAACAACTTGGCTAAACTCTAAGGCCATTCAAAAGACTGGGAAGTGCAAGAAATTGCTTTATTTGGAACAGCCCACATTTTGCGCAAAGTATTGAAGAGGCACCGACAGTCCCTAGACCTACTCCTTAGGTAGCTGGTTGCAACCTGGAGTAGATTTTATATTCAGCCGACTTATAACATCTCTGGTCGTGATATAGAGAAATAATAATTATGAGAATAATAATTCCGATGTATTATGTCCAACATTGTTCAGAAAGTTAATAATAATGTTAACAATAGTACTCATTATAATGATTATCGATTTAAAACGAGGGAAAAAGAAGAGTACATAATGAGGAGATGTAGGAGGAGGGAGGGAGGGTTTGGGGCAGGCGGGCAGAGGAAGCGAGGGCGGGCGCCAGAAATACCCGTCTGGCGGCGCGCCAGCAGCGCCCGGCACCCGGCGCGGCGCTAGCATGAACCATCCCCTGCTGCTGCAGCGCTCCGGCGCACACTGCGCGCGAGCCACGCCCATTTCTCGTGGCGTCGGTGGCGCAGCAGTTAGCGCATCGGACTCGTGTACCCGAGTTCGCGGATTCAGTCTCGATCGTAGTCGTGGGTTTTTGTGAGGGCGAAAAAAAATCGTTCGCGCGCCGTCCTTCGGAAGGGAAGTGAAGCCGGCTGTCCCATGTTGTAGATTTACTACATGTACAAGATCCTCAAGCCTAAATGGACCCTTTGAGCTAAATTCAAATTGCCTTTTTCGTCGTGCGAGTGATACCTCTTTTCTTCGCTAGACGGTGGAAGGAGCGTAGTGAATTTTGCGTGGTCAGGCGGAAGAGCAGGCTTCATGGTCTGAGCCTTGCCTTGGAAAATAAAGTATTAATTCAATTCTATGCACTACACTCCTCCTTCTCCTCCTCCTCCTCCTCCTCCTCCTCCTCATTCGCCGGGTCTCACTATCGAACTCACTATCCGCGCCGGATCTCACTATCGAACCTGGGAAAATCATTGCCGCCTTAGAACTCATAATTGTAGCAGTCAGCGCTCTCGGAATCAATAATCAAAAGGAAATCAAGCCCACATACCTAGTGTTACATCGGGTTCAAACCCGATCGAAGCCGTGGATTTTTAGGGGCGAAAAAATCCTTCCTTCGGAGGGGAAGTAAAGCCGGCTGTCCCATGTTAGTAGATGTACTGCACGTAAAAGATCCTCAAGCCTAAATGAAGCCTCTGAGCTAAATTCAAAATCACCTGTTTCGTCACCCATGAAATACCTTCTTTCTCCGCTAGTCGGTGAAAGGAGCGTAGCGAAAATTGCATGGTCAGACGGAAGAGCAGGCCTCATGGCCTGAGTCTCGCCACGTAAAATACGGCAATCCAATCCAATCCAATCCAATCCTTTCGTCGTGGGAGCCAGCGGAGGCGATTCTCGTCCGCGCACTGTGGCACGCTAACCGCCTTCAATATTTACCACCCCCGAAATACACAAGCCTTACTCCCTCCCCGAAAATAACTCGCGGAACAAACAGCCCGAAAACGGGATGGTCGGACAAATCCCGTCTTCGAAATAACCCTCGACCCGTGGACGCGGGCCAAAGATGCACATTTAGGCGGTAATATTGCTTTTCACTCTTCGTGTTTTTGCATTCCCATTCTTGGACATGTTTCAAGTATTCCTTACTGGCTTTTTTACTTCGGAATGCAAAGGGGGTATATCGGGCAGAGGTTGGCAGCGGTGCAAGAAGTGGTTTACTCGGAGCGTCTTGGCAAGGGTTGCCAGAGCGCTCTCTTTCCTTACTCCAAAGCCTCCAACAAAATAGCCCGCGTATAAATAAAGCGGCCCATTGATGAATAGATGCGACATTTGCGGTCTGGGTGTCGTGGCGGCGGTCGGCGGGGTGTGGGTGGGGGCGATGCTTCGGTAGTGTAACGGTTAGAACAGGGCTGTCCAACTTTGAAGGGCTTATGGACCACATATATAATCTAGGTAAGCCGCGGGCTGCACCATAATTTGAATTGAATTGCCTTGTGTTACGTGGCGAGACTCAGGCCATGAGGCCCTGCTCTTCCGTCTGACCACGCAAATTTCGCTACGCTCCTTTCACCATCTAGCGGAGAAAGAAGGTATTGCTTGGGCGATTTTGAATTTAGCTCGGAGGCTTCATTTACGCTTGAGGGTCTTTTAGATGCAGTAAATCTACTAACATGGGACAGCCGGCTTTACTTCCTCTCCGAAGGAAGGCGTACGAAGGATTTTTTCGCCCCTAAAAATCCACGGCTTCGATCGGGATTGAACCCGCAATCTTGGGTGCAACAATCCTAGCCAATATGACCATTATACCATCGCCGTAATTTAAGATGGTTTTTTTACCTAACTACTGAGATCATACTCAAACATATATTACATACGACTTTTATTCAACATACTTAATGATTAATGTATATATGAGAAAATTAATATACCATTAAATAAAAATAAGACAAATTGTGCAATTGTACTCCCGACTGTGGCAGGATTTTCGGCACTAGCTACTTATCTAGGTCAAATTCAGGCGCTGTCTCGAGATTATTTATTTATTTACGTCAAAAACAGTTTAAAACTGTGTGTGACGTGCTATGGGGAAAAGTGAAATTTGTGCACGTTTTCATAATTCCTGAACCATATTTTAGTCGAATTTTGAATACAGAAAAAGAGCATTTTTTTTTCTTTCAAGTTTTGGTGAAAAAATATTCGCTACTATATAATAAAATATATTTTCAAAGGTAAATTAGCTTTCAATTTGTGTCCTTAACCCTCATCATGGTCTTCATGAAAGAATAATACTTTTTGCCGCGATAATATAAAAAACGATAATTTGAATAACTATATTTCCCACTGAAGTTCAGAAGACGTGCGCAAATAATGAAGTTATATTAACGTTACGTTATTTCGTGCAGTCGGCTTCTCTGATCGGTAGTTTTCCGTGTTTTTTCCAATCAGCAACAGGTGAACGCCGGAGCAGTACCCTGACAAACGAGCCATAGACAGCCTGTGATCTTTCCTGATATGAAAATTAGTTCTTTTTAACTCGCGAACATCTTTCGCAACGGGTCTCGGGGATGTTCAGGAAGTCCGCCGTGTAGGCCGATCATTAGGGCCTAGTATACTTCTTGTGTGTGTGTGTGTGTGTGTGTGTGTGTGTATCATACTGGTTAATTTTAGGTGCAATTGCAGTGAAATACATTAATGCTTTTTCCCTCCAATTGTAAGTTATTATTGCCTTTTTGGTGCGTATTTAAAATCGTTTTAGAGACGTTTTAGGCGCCTAAAACGTAAGTTTTTAGGGCCTTAACATCCGATGTCTAGGGTTCAGACTTGACGTATAGTGCGATTTTTCTAACTCTGCCCCTCTAGCCCCTATGGTCACAATGGAATATCACAGGGCATGTCGCGTCTTTCTTCGTTGTGCCGCTAGAAGTCGCATCATCGCAAACACTGCTTGATACGGTGGCGATCGTGTGATACCTGGCAGTACAACTGAGAACGTCGCGAAATATCGTGACATATTCCATCCTGAAGCCCTCAGGGGCAAAGTTAGAAAAAATCGCATTAGAGTGCTCGCGAGAGTGCCGATTCAGTTGCGTTGGCGGAGAGTGAACGGGAGTGGGGTAACCATGGTGTAAGATGTATTGGTGTGTTCACTCCCAGTCTAAAACGGAAGCTTATGCGTGCCTAGTTGTCACAGTTCTCGCATATAAGCGCTGCGATCTTTGGGTCTCCTTTGGGCAAGGTCGTGATTGGTCGTGATCCATTCGACAGCTCTGTGGCCTGCTGATTTCAAATTTCAAATCAGTAATGTGTCGTTTATTTATTTATTTATTTATTTGTCAAAAAAACAGTAAAAACTGTATATGACATGTGGGGAAAGAAATTTATCTGCGCACATTTTCTTGAGGTCCAGAATTATATATATATATATATATATATATATATATATATATATATATATAAAACAACGAAAAAATGAATTTAGAAAATAATTATTTTAGAAAAATAAAGATATTTGAAAAATTTGACATCGTTTCTCGACAAATTTCTGGAAAAACGTTTCTGGAATTGGTAAAGTCTCGAGCGAACTGTCACGAAAATGGGTATGAAATGTTTTGTAACAGTGTGTAACAGCCACAGTTTAAGATGCCATGTTAAGATGTATATCTTACACCGTGGAGATAACCGCGGCGGCCGTGGGATAGCGCGGGGGCGTGATGAGTGGGCCACTCGCAGCGCGTGGTTCTCCGATCTCTGCGTTTCGCCGGACGCGGGTCGTCCTTGCGGACTGCAATACAGATGTGCGCGGAGATTAGATTAGCTGCCGTCGTCATTAGCTTGTATCGCATAAATCATTTGGCGTCTTTCTGGCCGATTCTCTTGGCTTTGGAGTGCCTTTGGTGGACCGGCGTGGACGTTGTCTTGGCATGATGTCAGACTGGGGTGTCCTAGGGACCGAGTTCTGACTTTGACGCTTTTTCCTGTTATTTTATTAATACTAATTCCTGTCGTATGACTCGACAGCCCGCCAAGGGCCTTGGCCGACCAGCGGGGGCCCAGCCTCTCGGCCATGGGATGAGGGGTTCGTGTGGTTGGCACGAAGACATCCCTTCGCCGTGTATACTGGTCTTCTTGATCTTAGGGTGGGCTTTCTCATCGTCTCTCAGAAGTAGATACTGGGACATTTGTGAGGAAAGCGCACAGTTATAATTTTCTCCCGACCAGGAATTGAACCCGGAGCTGGGCCGTGGAAAGCGTGCACGCTAACCAACGAGGGCGGTATTAATAGTAATTATAACAATAGTAGTGGTGTCTTCATTAAGGGCGAGGCGCAGGTCTAAGGACTGTTCTTCTACCTGTCCACGCAAGTATTTACATTATTAAATTTTTACTCCGAAAGGCTGACGGGACAAAAGGCACACTAGCACACATCTAGGTCGAATTCAATGGTTGTCTGGGGGAAATCTACCGGACGGGTGCTGAGGTCGGGAGTTTTCCATGGTTTCTCTTATCAGTATCAGTCGTATGTAATATTGTAGTGTAAATTGCATGTTTTTTACAACTTACACGTTCTTTTCGACAGTTTTTCACTTATAATTTTACGAATTCTAATTATTATAATTTCACTTATAATTTTACTAATTTTAATAATTCTGTACAAGATGGTTCATTTCCTATGAGTATAGAATTTGTATACAAAACTCAAATTGCAGAAATCAACCTACAGTCCTGACGTATGAATTAACAAATTTGAAGGAATCTTTGTTCAAAAATGCATTTTCATTTAGGTAATGATTGACGCAAACCAGATAATCTGGCATAATTACGTAGCTTTAAACGAAATGCAACATTCTACTATGTTTGTGTGAAGAGGGCGTTTCACTTAGTAATTTGATCTCTATTAATCAGCTATTACGTCAACGTCTTTGACCGTACGTGCTCAGATATGTGAACACAATCAGATCCCGCTCTCTTATAATGACAATTGAAATTATCAGTCCTCAATCTTTGGACGTCTTTTATTTACCTAAAAAGTGTCCTTTATCTGTCCGTATCTTGGTAGAAGGCAACACAGCGAACGTTATCTCATTACGCAAGCTGTTCTTACCTTCGCCACTATCTTCTGATTTTCGATAAGAGGGAGACAATGTGTGGTTGTCCTCAAAGATGCCACCCCAACGCCAGTCTTTGTGGACCGCGTCGGATAAACAGAGCTCAAAATCGCTTCCTTCAGTTACTGGATTATCGCATCTGATTCTTTGGACTTGGTGTAGGGCTTCTCATGAAAATGTTTTAAAATTTCTAACCAAAAATTTGGTCTGTTCTATTCTGTTTGGTTCAAAAAATGTTTTAAAATGCCTATCCTATTCAGCCTTCAACCGTTTCTGAATAAGAACCAGTAAAGATTGAAAAGTATTCACTGTATTTGGATCTGTTATAAACGAAAGAGTATTCTATAATAAGAAAGTTATTCTTTGTTATAAAAACGTATTGTATTCTCCATTATTATTCCTTTTGACCCATTTTTAGATGCCATATTCATGCAGCAAGACTTGAGATTAGGCCAATTATAAAATTAACAATTGAAATTAAAACTAACAACAAAATTACGTCCATTGATGTTTGTAAACATCGATGTATGGCTTGTTTAGTAAACTCGAACATTAAATTCAACGCAACAAAATATAATTCGACAGTGGCCGTGTATATAAATTTATAATTGAAATTTAACTGAAAACAACACCTCTTAGTGTGCGGAATACGAGTAAAGGCGAAGGAAATGCCAGGGTATCAGGATCATCTGGGGCGAGGATTAGTCTGCTCGATAAAGGCACGGAAAACTGAGTTCATGTTGTTCGAAAACAAACAGTGGTACGAGCAACTATTTTTTCATTTTTTAACTTTTACAACATTGTCATTATGTTGTTGTTTTTTGCCCGAATAAAACATGGAAAATGTAAAAACATCGAGCACAAAACATAGATCTTAAAAAAACATCGAATTCAATACATCGATGTTTGAAACATCGACAATTTTATAGAAACATCGGTGTTCTGAAAACATCCTCGTCGGTGTCGCATCCATAGATCATAGAGAGTTTTTACCACATCGAACGTTAATAATTATCGATCTTCTGCGAATGCGCAGATGTGCTAAAACGACGCGCAACTTAAACTGCGCATGAGCAGAAGATCGATAGTGCTTCACGTTCGTGGTGGCAAAAACTCTCTACTCTCAAATACTGAGTTTTTGTACCATCGGACGTGAAGCAATATCGATCGTCCGCTCATGCGGAGTGCAAGTTTCGTATCACTTTAGTGCATCTGCGCATGATCAGAAGATCGATAGTGCTTAACGCTTGAGGTGGCAAAATCACCCTACTCTAATAGAGAGTTTTGCCACCTCGAACGGTAAACACTATCGATCTTCTGCTCATGCGCAGTGCAAGTTTCGCATCACTTTAGTGCATCTACGCATGATCAGAAGATCGATAGTGATTAACGTTCGAGGTGGCAAAATCACCCTACTCTATTAGAGAGTTTTGCCACCTCGAACGGTAAGCACTATCGATCTTCTGCTCATGTGCAGTGCAAGTGTCGCATCACTAGTGCATCTGCGCATGATCAGAACATCAATAATGCTTAACGTTCGAGGCGGCAAAAACACCCAACTCTATTATCTCGTAAACCCGGAGGCAGTATAGTTTTCCGTCCACGCACGCGTGTATCGAAAATATTAAGTAGATCTGTGCGGGGGGGGCAGGAGGGGGGCGTGTTTGCGCGCCGCTGAACCCAGGCGGATGAGGCGTGGTCGTTGGGTGATGAGTAGACTTCGGCCCCCGGCGCAGGCGCGCTCTGCGTGGACGATAACTCACTCGGTTATCGCCGGCGTCTCCTTCTGTTTGACACAATACCCGCTGGCCCGGCGTAGTGGGTTATCGCCGATGGTTATCTCGCCCGCCCATTGACGGTCCGCGGCTAGTGATGTGCATAATTGCTTTTACGTCTGTGGTGATAAGCGATGATTCCGCTGCTGATAGCGTTCGGCCTCGCGTGGCGTCAGTGTCTCCTTGAAACGCGGTTGACGTGCGCCTGGCTTGTGTAACGTTTGCGGCGCGAGATTCTGAGTTTCTTCCCTCGGCATTCGGATTAACTTCACATCCTCGCAACTGTTAGTAAAGCTTGGATTAAAACGGATAATTAAGTATCGATCTGCCACTAGTATTGAACGCCGAATGCTAGTGCGCAAATCAATTAGTCAACATATGCGCGTGGAATATGGGGTGGCACTCATGGGGTATGGTAGGCTTCAATACACCGATGTTTTAAACATCGATATTTTTATAGACACCGATGTTTATAACGTCGATATTTTTTATAGATACATCGATGTTTTTGAAAACATCGACATCGATGTCTCATCCATATATGCTATATTGTGAGAGAGGTTTTGCCACCTTGTACATCAAGCACTATCGATCTTCTGCGCATGCGCAGATGCACTAAAGTGATGTGAAATTTGAACTGCGCATGAGCAGAAGATCGATAGTGCTTAACGTTCGAGGTGGCAAAAACTTTCTATGGTTTGGTTTGCAATCCTTGGCTTAAAAAATTCAGTAGAAAACTGGGAAGAGCCAGGTATTCTTTTTTTACTAGGGAATAATAGGTCACCCTAGTACTTTCGTAAGGAACGCAAGATATATTTTTTTGTGGTGGATCTGAAGGCCTTCCTAAGGGGATTCCCCAAATGGAATGAGGCTCCGGCGGCGGTCTCCTAGAAACCTCGTCTCCCACGTGGAAATGACGGCGCGCCCGTCGGCAAAAAAAAAAAAAAAAAAAAAAAAAAAAAAAAAAAAAAAAAAAAAAAAAAAAAAAGTCGCGTTGCGCCATTCAGCTGTCGGCCCCTGCGCCGGCGGTTCCGCGAAGCGCCAATGGCGGGGGGGGGGAGGGCTTCTGAGAAACGGGAGCCATTCGCCGGAAGTGCAGCTCCCTGGCGGCCGCGTTGACGCGCAGGGAAATTTGGCGTCTGGACACTTCGAAATGATGAATGTGGCATTGGATTTACGGTTCAGTGCGGTGGCCACTTTCCACAAAACACGGGCAACCTGAAAGAAAAATCAGGGAATTCGTAGAAGAGTCGTTAAAATCCTGGGAAAGTTGTGAGAGGATTGTGAGACAAGATATTATTCCTGAGAAAAAAATATTTCAGCGAATTTTTTGCTCAATTTTTATTTGTTCAGAAAAGTGGGAGAGGTTGTAATACAACATATTATTCCTTAAAAACATTAGTTCGGCGATTGTTTGCTCGATTTTTATTTGTTGAGGAAATATTGTTAATTTGTATTTTGTTGCGGCAAAGTAAGAGATCTGAGTAATTGGTATCACAGTAACTTTAATGTTTTCTTAGGCGGTGTGAAATTTCAAATTGTTTTTTGAAAAATGCTCTAGAAATCTGGGAAAAGTCGGGGAATTTTTTTTCTAGGAAATGAGGGGTCACCGAAGTACTTTCGTTTGAAGAAAAACGCATGCAATACTCGGAAAATGAAATTTTTAAAACTCTGTGATGACTTGTGTAAAAACCATTTACAAAAATGATGGATTGCTTTGAGAGACACGTCTCCGAATGTCATATTTATCAAATTGTCGGATTAAAAAGTGGAATAAATCAGGGGTTGAACAACGCAGGAAATAAAATACGTAGGGGCTCATTTCAAAATATGAAGGCGCCCCCTCCCCCGTTACTCAGGATGAAGGCCGTGAAGAAATGCCGTGAAGACCTGCTCGTATAACCGTCGCCTCCTCCTCAACCACTGACGTCACTCGGGTTCCTCTTCTTTCCCTTTTCCTTTTCCCCTGCTGACGACTGCTCCTCCGGCTTATCAGACGAGGCTTCTCACAAATGGAGTTTTAACGCCAAAGCATGAAGTAACGGACCCATTCAGTAGACGGCTGTCTGGAGAACCGGATCGGTTGAGTTGGCTCAGCATTATCGTTGCCACGTCATTGACTCTGAGTGGGAGATCCTAGGGATCCACTCTCGACGGATTTTCCGTACTAAATCTATAGCTGGGTCCAATTCAGATGTCGTATGGAGAATTCCAGCTACCAGCCGCTCTGATCGGTAGTTTTCCATGGTTCACCCGATGAACACCAGACGAATGCAGGAGCAGTACGCTGACACACAGACGACTTAGCGTAACCTGCCGTTCCTGAACCATGTCGGTGTCCCCTCTTCACAGGGGCCGATCCAACCGATCGTTTTGGAGGGGGTCATCAGGTGTTTGTTAAATAATAAACATTTGTTATTATAGTGTCTATTATTTTTCTAGTGTATACATGATACTACTAAACAATATTACTTTGTAAATTATTGCATAATTCTAATACAAATAAACATTAAAATAAATTTTGCCAAATAAAAAGAAGGTAACAAACGGAAATTCTTAAGACTTTTGGCGGGCATAGCCCCCCATGCCCCCACTGGATCCAGCACTGCCTCCTCCCCCCTTACACACCAACGTACCTGCTCTACGCTAGCTCGCGCGGCGGGAGACAAAGTCCGCAGTTGAAAACGTGTCTCGGCAGTTTCTCTGAGGCAGTTTCCTCGAGGAAGCAAACCTGCAACCCGTAGTGCAGATCGGCGCCGCTCGCTCCAGGTGGCATGCACTACACTTACGGGAAGAATGTTCGCTTGTCCGGAAGCGTCAATCAACCGGTAGTGGATTGGTTGAGAATTATAATAATGTTTTCGTTGAGTGGCGAAGTTTACCCTGTTAAATCTGCTCTTTCCACCAGAGATCTACATTCATATTAAGGACTTTAATACGGACGGGACAAACTCAAATTTGCATTTACTCGTTTCATCAATCACGCAATCACAATCAAAACTATTGCTTCCCACGAACCAAAGAGTAACCAGGAAGTGATATAAGTTCAGTGAAGTCCGTGGGTTTAGAAATGGGATATTATGGCTCACAACAAAAACAATGAAATATCCCCGAGTTTCAAATAGAAAATTTCTAAATAGAGTTTAAAATGATGTCGTAGAATGAGTACTAATGTTATCAGCCGAGCATTATATGAATTTTAATATATTTTAGACACTACGAACAACTATTATAGGTTGATAAAAAACGTATTTTTTTAAAGAAAAGGACGTGACGAATAGATAAGAGTATCACGACTTCGACGATTTTACAAATACGCTTACTTTCATTCCTCAATTGACTTCTGTTCCAAGCAATCCCCAATATTCCTGTGATAATGATTTATGGGTTTTGTGTGAATGTTTCGCCTTACTGTTTTTGTTGCAATAAAGAAGTGTGTGATTTGTATGATCTAGTGATATGTCTCGCTAATTGTTTCTTTCTTGGTTTGCAGGTGAGTTGCTGAAAAGTTTTCCAGAGCTGTGAACTAAAATGTTCTGCAGTGGTGAGTGCAATCCCTTAGGAATTTACTTTCGTTTTTCAATTATTCTTGTTGACAATTCTTAGTGGAAGGCTTTATCGTAAACAGCCGTCAACGCGATCATTTGGTCAAGAATGTAGAGTAGTTTAAGTAAATTTGAAAATTTCCTCGTGTGCCTTTTCAAAAATTCATTTGTCCTGCCCTCACGAACCATTAAGCCTCAGGACGTATCTACTCGTTCATTATACAAAAGGCTCCAAAAGAAATGTTACAAACTCTGAGGGCATGTAGACTGGACGAAAATGAAATCTTTTTGGCAATGAACATAGTAGGAATAGGGATATGCTGGTGAGATGCCTCTGATTGTTGACAATCCAGAATTTGTAAAGCATGCAGGTGCAAGTATCTTAGAGTAAGAGGCCAGGGTACGATAAGAAAGAGGAAGAAAAGATCGCACGCTATTCCTGGCTTGTTTGTTAGGGTAATACTCCGGGATTGGCGTGGTGTTGCTCGGAGAAAAAACTACCGATCAGAGCAGCTGGACACCACAATTGAAAGGAACTCAATAGAACAAGGAGCTATCCCACATTGACCTAGTTCTGAAACAATGAGGGTTTTAGTAAAACTCATAACATCTCAATACAGTTTTAAAGTTTTTAACACATGATACTTGCATATAAGTCTATACTGGATTTAAATAAATCATTAGACTAAAAGTATAGTATTTGAAGTTACATTCAATGCTAATAACTCAATTTCACAAAAAAAAGTGCGATAGCACCTTCTCCTACCTAACCCTTCAATTGTCCTCCAGCCAGCTGAATTTGACCCAGCCAGAAGCGATACTCCAACTTAAACAGAGGACTCCGTCCGGAAGTCACGAACTGGTCGGAGAAGGGGGGGACTGTTATCCAATCAGGAGCTTTGTCCCGACTTAAATTCTGTGGTCACGGGGTAAAAGTTCGTAAGTAAATTTTCGGCAAAATTAGGTTGAGTACTGAAACTAAAAGTCAAGTGTCTATATTTTATTTTTGAAAAACGACCATATTCAAATATTACAAATATAACGAGAAAAAAGCTTTGGGAAATAGCGTTGAGCGTAAGAAAAAGCGTTGGCTCAATTAACTAGCCCTTGTTTTCTCGAAACCAATATTTGTGACTTAAGAACTTTTACCCCGTGACCACTGAATTGTCGCTATTGGAGCTCCCGATTGGATGACGATGTCCCCCCCTCTCCTTCCAGCTCCCGATCCCCTGCGTTTAAATCGACCTTCAAGTGCCACTGCATTTAAATCGCGGTATAGTGTGGCATAATCTGGCGCCCAGCTTCTGTAGAGTTTCTCTCACTTTGGTAACAAAATAGCAGATTCTGCCTCTCAGATTATTAATTTTGAGAAAAAAAAATCTGTAAAATTACTATCATTGAAATAACTACGTGTTATAATCAGACAATTCATATGTAACCTTTGCAACGGCAAAACGGCAAAATTCAGCTCCAAACTCATTTATACGTCAACAAACCTTGACAAACAACACAAAAATGCACGTTCTCACAAGCGCAGTGCCTCAAGAGGTCGGAATTGTTATGCGAGACGTGTTATCAGCTGACACTTGCGTTTCCGGCGCCGCCATCACTGACCAATCCGTGAAGTATAAAGAAGCCTCGTTCACAAATCTAGTGCAAATTCAAATCATGCGTCCCCCTCTCCTTCCAGCTCGCGATCCTCAAGTGCCACAGCGTTTAAATCGACCTTCAAGTGCCACTACATTTAAATCGCGGTGTAGTGTGGCGTAATCTGGCGCCCAACGTGGGGCATCGAAGCCCCAGAGCGTCGGTCGCGCTGACTGCTTCGAAGGCCTCGCGCGCTGCCGGAGTCGCCGCCGCCGGAGTCCGGGGCCGATCACGTGACCGGCGCGCGGCGCGCACGTGGCCACGCCCACCGCTTCGCTTCTTTTTTATTTCCGCGTTAAATCGCTCGCTCGCTCGCCGGGGCTGGCGCGACTCCCGACTATAATTAGAGGCGCTTCGGCCGAAGGCAGTTCGGTCGTGAAAGTGAGTTTGCACAGAATTGGAAATTACAGTCGACTCCGGTTAAAGTGAACGAGGATATAGTGAACCCTCGGTTATAGTGAACTTACGACACTGGTCCCGTTTCACTTACATTACAAATAAGCGTAAGAAGATTCGGTTATAGTGAACTTTTAATTCACTGTTCCGGATTCACTTGCATTACAAATACGTGTAAGAAGATTCGGTTGTAGTGAACCTGAACCTCGGCTATAGTGAACGTAGGAAATGAGTCCTCGAAGTTAATTGGATCTCGTATGTCATTAAGGGAGTAAAGGGCCTTCAGGGAGTGGGTCGGTGTTCCAACAGTGCAAGAGGCATTGAAAAATGTCAACACTGCGTTACGATGTTTAGGAACGGAGGACAATGCAGAATCAACTATGAAGAGAGCACGAACTCTGGGTGGAGAAGGATCTAGGGAAATTATTAATGAAAAATATACGAAGCAAACAATTAATAATAATTGATTTTTTCAGGACAAATAATGTTGGAATTTTCAGTTCGTGCTGTTAATGTATTTTGCTGTTACATTATATTAATACAATCAATCATTGGGAAAAATTGCAACCAGCCACTTCCACGACAAATCCGGAAGCCTAGCAAAGAACCTGTCGGACTAAGTCCGAGCGGCTCGGGGCCCAATTCCCGTCTCCTCACTGCCCACACCCTTTGGGCTATTGACGTGAGTTTGACCGAGTTAGCATCAGCGAACGTGGCCTCAGCAGCCCGGCGTGATAACCACGGAACCATCCCAGCCGGTGTGTGCACACAGTTGCAGTTTGCATTCCCGCTGCACTTACATGGATACATGCGCTACACTTACTGGGCTATTGACCCTATTACCTGACACACCCGAAATCACTAACAATCGATCAATCAATCCAAATAAACAGTCGACTCCGGTTATGGCGAACTTTCGGGGACTAACATGTTTGGTTATCAGAGGTTCACTATATACGATGATGTCAAAATTAAATATCATTTTTCCTCATGATTGATTTTACGAATATAATGTTACAGCAAAATACATTAACAGCTCGAACTCAAAATTCCAATATTATTTGTCCTGAAAAAATAAATTATTTTCAGTTGTTTGCTTCGTACATTTTTCATTAGCAATTTCCCTAGATCCTTTTCTAGCCAGAGTTCGTGCTCTCTCCATACTTTATTCCGTATTGTTCTCTGTTTCTAAACATCGTGATGCAGTCCTGACACTCTTCAATGCCTCTGCCACTGTCCCACTCTCCGAAGGTCCGTCTACTCGCCTAATAACATACGAGACCCACTTAACTTCCAGGACGTTGCATTTCCTACGTTCACTATAGCCGAGGTTCACTACATCCGAATCTTCTTACGCCGCTCCCTCTCCGCCGCCGCGTGTGGCGGTGGCGCTGGCGGTCGGGGGTGTGCGCGGCTGACGCAACGGCGGCGGCGGAGCGTGTTCCTCGACCGGAATAGAAGCGGGCGCTGCCGCCTCCCCCTCCCTCCTCCCCTCCCCCCCCCCCGCAAGCTCTACGCTGCGCCGGCAGACCAGGCCCACCAGCCACTCCCACGAGGCATCGGCACGTTCTCTCAATAAAGGCTCGACCACCATGGGTAGTAGGGATAGCAAAAAAGCATCCATGTTTTTAAAACATCGATGTTTTTAAAATATCGATATTCTAAAATATCGATATTCTAAAACATCGATGTTTTTTTAATCATCGATATTCTAAAACATCTATGGTTTTAAATCATCGATATTCTAAAACCTCGATGTTTTTAAATCATCGATATTCTAAAATATCAATGGTTTTAAATCATCGATATTCTAAAACCTCGATGTTTTTAAATCATCGATATTCTGAAACTTCGATGTTTTTAAATCATCGATATTCTAAAACTTCGACGCGGCGTCACCCGGACAGTCAAGAACTGGTGTTATAGGTCCTCGCATGTGTAGACGCTCTTTTGCATCACAGCCGAACTATACTGCGATTTTCGTAACTTTCTCCCTGACAGAAATCACGTGTTCACGGTTTCGTCCAATCGGGAGCTTGAACGTCACTATAGTGACGTCACTGTCGCGAAATATTTCCTGATTGGAAGGCAGCGAAACAGCTGATTCCTGTCAGGGACAAAGTTACGAAAATTGCCGTATAGCTGCGTCGCCTCACACGCCCTTCACGGCCCCACAACTCCACTTCCACTACACCTTATTTACACCTCGAGTGGGTGACTTAGAGAATTGCATGTCCCCCCCCCCCCAGCTGGCGAAACAGCTCCCGGCAACAGCCTTCGCGGCGTCACCCGGACAGCCAAGATCATTTTCGAGACTGACCGCGGAAGCCTAAGACTTCATTTAACACCAGTGCTCTTATCGAACAGTGCTTCTTGTGCATTTATTTATGTACTTTTTATTTACTTTGTTCGTACAATCTTTTGAGCTATGCCTTAAGTCGACATCGGTCACGTGGTCGCTCACGGATACACTCGCACGTGCATGCCGCATCCGAAATTCTCTCTCCTTGGCCCCGTTTGTTAAGGTAGATCTCCGACTTTTACGTGGAATAGATAAAAGATAATACGGAAAACTTCGGATCAGAGCAGCCGTCAGCTAGAATTCTTCTCCAGACAGCGGCTGGATTCAACCTGGCTTTCCGTGCAACATCCGCTACGGCCGAGACTTCAACCCGAAGACCTCCCGGTTAGCCATTGCAGAGACATGAGCAATACTAGAGTCCCTAGATACAGAGAGTAGCGCATTCGATTGTTCCACCGATCTCGCCATTTTATATCCAGTTGCTAGGAGAATTAGAACTGTGGGATATTCTTTGTGTTGAGAACCATGAACCTAGCCCAAATCAATATTAATAATCTTAAACATCTCCATAACGTCACCAATTGTTACAATTTCCCTTCAGCTTCTGAATTCTGCTTGATGGGTTTGTCAGGTGAGAGGATATTGAATGGCGGGGTTTGCGCTACTCTCTGTATCTAGGGACTGAACTCTAGGCAATGAGCGAACTCTACCGGCGTGCGAATTGTCTTTCGACCTTTCTCCCCGCCCCCGCCCTCGGGCCCTGTGCCTCGCGACGGGCGCCAATTTATTTCGGCGCCCGCAGAAATAGCTGTAAATACTGCGGGCGGGCGGGCGCGTGCGGAGGCCGTGACGTAAGCGGGAGCGCAGTGGCGCGGCCCCGCGGAAGGTCTGGACACCCGCCAGAGCTCTCGGTGCCACGCCGCAGCGCGGTCGCCACTGCGGGGGGGGGGTGATTGATTGATTGATTAATGATTCCAGGCGGGTCAACTGCTAAGGGCGTTGGTACCGGGAGTGTTGTCACTGGCGGATCCTTGCCCCCCTCCCACGGTGTAAGATACATACGAAGGTAATCTCAAAAGTAAGGTCTCCTATTTTTTTATAAGTACAGAACTTTGTTTGTGTGGCAGTTGGTCGCACTGAAACGAAGAGTGCGAGACTCTGAAAAAACTCAAACGGGCAATTCAGAACCGGAGAAGAGGAATGTTGAGCAAGGGCGTACACATTCTCCATGACAACGCTCGCCCACACGTCGCTCGGCAAACAGTTGCTCTCCTGCAACAGTTTCAGTGAAACATCATCACCCACCCACCCTATAGTCCCGACTTGGCGCCCAGTGACTATCTCCTGTTCCCTAAGTTGAAAGAACATTTGGCCGGAAGAGGTGACGAGGTGAAAGAAGAGGTTCATAACTTTCTGAACAGCATAGCGGCGAGCGTGTATGACATGGGCATACAAAAACTGTCACAGCGTCTACAAAAATGCATCGACAGAAATGGTGATTATGTCGAAAAATAGATAAATGTTCAAGGTGTAAACTGATGTAAACCATTGTGGAAATAAACAGGTCTATGTACTTACAAAAAAATAGGAGACCTTACTTTTGGGATTACCTTCCTAGGTGTGTTCACTCCCAGTCTAAAACTGAAGCTTTTGTGAGGATAGTTCTCACAGCACTCGCATATAAGCGATGCCATCTTTGGGTCTTATTTGGACAAGGTCGTGATCCATTCGACAGTTCTGTGGCCATCTGATTACTAATTTCAAGTCAGCGATTTGTTATTTCGTGGAGGAATTGGTGAAATCCAAAGGGAACAGTTACGAAAATGGTTAAGAAATATTATATAAAACTGTCTAATTGCCACAGTTTAAGATGTCATCTTAAACTGTGGGCCCAAACCAATCGTGCGCACCGTACGGATAAGCGAGGAACTAGCCGCAAACTGGCTTCAGAAAATTTGCCCCAGAGGTGGCTAGTTGACACACCTATATATCTTACACCGTACCCCCCCACCAAAAGGACTAGAGTTTTTTTTGTTATTTTTTGTTGTTGTTTTTATTCCGAACATTCCACTTCGGACCACGCAAGCATGATGGGCATGCAATTCATCAGAGGGGATCAGCGTTTCGCTGGATCCTATTTTTAATCCCCTGTGTGTTAGCCCTGAGGATATGGAAGGTGAATGATAATAGTGAGGGTGAAAGGACGGTACACACACGCGCGCGCACATATACACATACACAAATACACCCATGCCCGAAGCGGGACTCGAACCCGCAATCCTATGGTCCGAGATCGCCACGACATTTCTGTCTTAGCGATCTCGGCCACGGGGCCATCCCTTACCTTCCTTTATTTGGCAAAATAGATTAAAATATTTTATTCGAATTATGTAGTTATTTAAACAATAATATTGTAGAGTATCGTATCTGCAGTACATAAATAATATACAATATAATAAGAAATGTTTATTATTTAACAAAAATCTACGATGCCCCCCCCCCTCAAAAAATGACAGTGTGGATTTGTCCCTGAGTGTTGTGAATGCTTTCTTACCGCGGAATGAAGTGATCTTTCCCTGCTGGATGGCGGAGATTCCCGGCGCCGACCTCCCCGTCGGTTTCCGGGTTTTCCTTAACCGGGTATCTCCTACCAGCGGGGCACCGCCCCAGCCGACACAGCCTCTAAGCATACATCTGTGATAGTGTAGTGCATGTAAGTGTAAATGTGTATAAGTAAGAGGGACAAGGATGGGCAAGGAAGAGGAAGGAAAGATCGCGCGCGGTCCGTGGCCCGTTTGTTAGGGTACTGCTCCTGCATTCGCCTGGTGTTGGTCGGAGAAACCACGGAAAACTACCCATCAGAGCAGCCGGCCGATGGAATTGTCCTCCAGACACCGACTGTATTCTACGTAATTCTATCACCTTCCGGACTCGAACCCTGACGCTTCTGTCAGAGGAACTACAGGAACATCAATTGATGCTCTGAGCCATCTTAAGTCCGTCGGGGCGAGGGGGGGGGTAGAAAGGAAGGTGATAAAAATTTAGTGCATAAGCGACAGGGCGAATGAGTGCAGTTGAACACCTCACGTCGCTCACGCGACTGGGATGTGCTTGGTAGAAGGAAAAGGTCGGATAACCTGAGGAACAATAAAAAATACATAAAAACGCAAATAAATTAGTGTCTACATACTATAATGCAGTAGTAATACATTGATTATGTTTAGCGTAAATTGATATATACGTACATACTATACATACTGTACTTCTATGTGTTGCGGTATGTCTTAAAAACGATTATTGTCTTTCACAACGCTCATTACCATTTATTGTTTGCCTGATAACCTTTATTTTCTGCTGTCTAACGTGCTCATTGCCGTAAGACCAGAACTTTGTGGATCGTGTAAGTAGTTATAAAAACTCAAGTTTCACACGATTAGTTGGTATCACTAAAGATTTGATTGCCCCTAGTTTGCCTTGAAAGCTGTTCCTGTGTTCAGATAATTACAGTTAACAATTGAAACGAGGCAGCTTTAAACCCGCACGTGGCACGGTGGTCTAGAATCAACATTGGTGGGCAGAAATTCAAAATTTCAAGTACAATTAAATGTGAGTAAATGTACATAATAGCTTTCTTTATACGGAAAGGTCTACAAGTGTGTTAATTGTGTTATGAGATCGTAAAATGTAATAGCTTGAGCGATGTCTATGTTTTTTAAGTTAGAACTTTTTACTTACTTCTATCATCGAATTGGGCTACCTACGTAATGATGGTACTTGTTATAGTTCATGCCATATAGAAATTACAGACATTTAGATATTTATGTAATAGGGTTTGTCGACTTATATGCTCCGTGATTGTCCAAAGACTTTAATTTGATTAAGTGTACAGTTCCAGAAATTTTCTAGTTGAATATATGCTTGTGAGATACAGAGCAGCCCACAGGCCGGGTCGCCATGTCAGAAACTAACCTCCCAAGGCTCTACTGCCAAACCACACACAACATACATGCGAATATGTGCTTCTGAAACAATAAAATCGATTTGTTTATTCTCTTTAATGGCACAGTCGAATTTTCGTGTATATTCCGATTTCTAGATCTGCCTTGACGGGATTATTTTGAAATTTAACTCTATATACTTTTTTGCAACCTGAAAACTAAATGTGTACGTATTTGTAGGAAAATTGGAATAGTTGTAGAATGTCTGCTGCGTATGAATTCATTCTAGACCCACTGTACGACGTAGGAGGAGGGACAGATACCAGTCGAAGTTGGCGGTATTTCAGTACGATATTACGAAATTCCCGCAATATGTTCAGTGCTTTATCGACAAACGTTTGTCATAAACGAAGGTATGTGTATGCCATTTTATGCGACGTAATTCAGCTAATGCCAGTGGGTCATGCCGCTCTGCAAACATTTAATGGTATGGACATAAGAAGGCCATGTTGAGACTTCTACGCTTAGAGACAGCAAGCAACTGAATTATCAGAGGTCCCATAATTTTGTTGATCTTATTAAACGTTCAGACTTTCAGAAAAATGATCAGAAAAGGCAATAATGTTTGCGAATAGCAAACGTTTTTGTGCGTCTGGGGATCGACAACAGTGACAGTTATGAATGGCTGTTAATAGTGAGCAATCCACACAATCACACTCATCAGATACTGGAAACTTTATTTACATCATCATAAAACCTTTTTGAAAACATCGATGTTTCTAAACAAATATATCGATATTAATAAAACCTCGAAAGCAAAATGACCGACGTTTCTGCTGGCAATTGTCGAAATTTTAAAATCTTTTATGATTGTTTTGCCACCCCTAGTTTATATATATATATATATATATATATATATATATATATATATATAAATGTATATTTAAGATTTTCCTACTTTCGGGCTATTGGCCTTGTGAACTAAGCACTCGTCCATGAGCGTTATCCTACCCTAGTACTTAGTTCACTTACATTTGATATAATTCGCATCACGTTACTGCATTGTTCATAACTATTTCTGTTCCCCAGGCGTGTGTGTGTGTGTGTTATGCCTAGGCAGACGTTCCGCGCCGCCTACGCGTACGCTGGGAAAGAGCGCGTGAATAAAAAAAAAAAGAAGAAAAAGAAAAAAGAAGAAGCCTGTTTGCGCTATCTTGCGGGGCTCCCCTCGCTTCCGATAACAACAGACGGCGTTGGCGCGGCGCGGCGCGGCGCGCGATACGCTATCTGTCGCATGTGTGCCGAGCTCGTCCCCGCGTGATAAGGCGCTATCTCCAGCACCCTCCTCTCAGCCAGTGCACACATGCCAGGGGGGGCGGGCCGTGCGACGCAACGCCGAGTCGCTCTTGCGACAGCAGCACCGCCTGCCGGCCGCCGAGCGAGTCGCAAAGGGACATTACGACGGACCGAATCTTATCCCCCCCCCTGCAGTCACCAACTGTATGTTCACGTGGGGCTTGCAGGAAACACAATTTCCAATTATTTAATAATAATAATAATAATAATAATAATAATAATAATAATAATAATAAAAATGCCTTTATGGCGAGGCTCAGGCCATAGGGCCTGCTCTTCCGCCTAACCACTTATTTACGGAGTTTCCTAGACATGAAGCAGGATTTTATGATGCATGTTTTGCTTGTTTTCGTGATAAGCGTCGTATTTTCTCAAATTTATAATTATCCTGCAGATTTTGTATGAAAAAGTCCATCGTTCCTGATTATTGTCTCTATTTAATTTAATTTTTCTTTCTCGCTACGCAGTAGAGAGAAAGTTACGTAATCCTGCGCGAAAACACGGCGAATTTTTGCTAGAAAAACTCTTATTACATGTAATAATTACATGTAATATAATGTAAACACGAAATAAAGTTTCTTAAAATATCGTTCTATTGCGTTTGTTAAATAACGTACGAAAATATTGTAATTGTTAAATAACGTTTAACTGAGAATTTACTATGGCATTTCCAATATTTGTTTTTATAGTTCTCTTAATCAGGTTTTCATTTTAAAAAATTCACTGATATTCAATTTGTATATTACATTTTTTTAATTGAAAATTAACTTAATGACGTTCAATTTTATTTTTTTAATATAATCCCTGTCTGAACGTATGTTAATGTATTTAATCGGATGTTCTTACGATTAGCGTATATTGAGCAAGAAATGTAGAGGCGAACAAGTGTTTTGTTCGAGTGTCCCATCTATTCTTCATCATGTCAATATGGAGTACTTCCGTAGGCACTGACCGATGCGAATTGATCGATCGATGACAGAAGAAGGCGTCAGTACGAGTAATTACTTTATCGCGCATTCGAGACTTCCGCGACGATGAAAATTCTCTTCGAGTGCTCTCTTATAAAAACCTCTCTTGCGAAAGAAAGGATAGAGACGTTCATTGGTATCTTGAAGTGCAGGTTTTTCTGACGAGATCTTTCGCGTTCTCCACTTCGCAACGCACTTTATTCTTCTCGAAATCATGTATCGTTCATGATACAAATTTTTATGTAAATTTCGAAAACATTCTTTCCCGACGTGGTTCGAGAAAATATCCAGGAAACTGTATTTTGATTATCTCCGAACTGATTCACTCTGATTCAGAAGTAAAATTCCGAACTTGAGATGAATATTTCCCATTGAGCTTGTCTGATCTGATATTTTATTGAAAGTAACGAGTATCACTTAGTGATACTTCTCTACAAACAGTATTTAATATCCACACAACAGATCTAAGCTCTTAATAAAACCATTTTAAAATTATACATCAATAAAAAATCCATATCAATGCAAAACATTACAAAAAATACTTTACTAAAAAGTAACTAATAAATATTTTAATGAAAATACCTGTTTTGCACGAAGATTCATGTAAACAAAAAGCTCAGAATCAACTACATTGAGCGTATTTACCGAAATAAAACGTTTTATTACGTAGGACATTGGAACCTCTTTGGAAACTTTGAGGAGGCACGCATGTGTAAAGTAGTAACGCGACATTACAACAAACCATTCATGTTCAAAATTAATAATATATTGGTCAAGGTACATCGATGTTTCATAACTGGTAACCTGTAACTTCAAAATCGTGCCAAACAAAATTTAATTTGACAATGGCCGTGTGTATTAATTTATAACTACCATTAATTTGAAAATAAAGGTAAAAACTCCGCGTGGGAAATACTTGGAAAGACGAAGGAAATGTACCAGGACGTCTGGATCGTGTAGGGAGAGGGATAGTCTGTCTGCTGGATGACGGTAGAACATCACCCGTTCATTTGGTTCAAACACAGAAACAGTGACACATCAGTTATTATTTAATTTTACATAATAGTGATTGTGGGAAGTTTGCCTCCACGAACAACTCATCGAAAACTTACGAACATCGAACCCAAAACATTGATGACCAAGAAACACCAGCGTCAGTACATTGATGTTTAAAACATCGATAGTTTTATAGAAACACCGATGCCGATGTTTTTGTAAAACCATCGATGGCTTTCCCATCAATTTTTTGAAGCCGAAATTTTTGAAACATGGATGTTTTATTCACATGTTTTTATTTTGAGCAGCGATGTTTAGAAACGTGGATGTTTTGTTGGCAATGTCGCATGCGTAGTGTAAACGTACAATGAGTTCTTTGTCCAGTTTTATTTTAGACCGTCTAATACTATCGTTTGAAAACCAAAAGATTAATAAAAGGCCATATTTTACTAACTTTTGTTTTTCAAACGATAGTATTAGCCAGTCTAAAATAAAAGTGGACAAAGAAATCTTATTAAAACCCAAAGACAGCCAGAAGATATTGAAATAAACGGACAATAATTATCGATTGTACAAAAGTACCAATTACTGTAGAAGAACAAAAAAGGGCTGTAAATAAATGCTTCTAGGCATAGGAGGAACGTCATCTGAAAAATTCAAGGTCAAAATTACCCATAATGCTTAACAACGTGTGGGAGCATCAACCATACATCAAGAGGAGGAAAATTCAATGTATAATGACCAGACTAAGTAAAGGTCACTCCCAATTGACACACTCATCTCGTGTCAAAAACACCAATGAATAGATGCATCTAAATGTGGAACTACAATCTCGTTAATAGAGTGTAAAGATTACCAATGTGAAAGAATTGGATTGCCTAAGTACATAAAGAACTGTTTAGAGAATGTTGACAGTGTGTACGAAATTATGAATAAGAAAAACGGTGTGCTTAACTCTATATAGGATGTACACTCTATGTAAAATGTAAAAGTCGCTAATGACCCAGCAGTCGATGCGACTATAAATAAATGTTTCAACTCCCATTGTATAATTGTGTCATTTGATGGCTGCAACCTGTTGCCTAATGATACTGATTACGAAACACTTTTCAGTTATGATTCATTTTCTTGACCAATTACCGAGAAGCTTACAAACCAAGTATTGACACTTCATTAATCATTGAGAATGTTTCGTTCGATTGTGTACATTAATATTGTGATTAATATTATATTCTGCTTCTCAGTTTCAATTCCTTTTATTATAAGTAATTCTTAACGTGAAATATTATTTTTAATAAATTGAATCACAATTTCCCTTCGATCCTATTTGACTAGCGCCGTGGTAATTATTGGACACAACTTTTGCTTAGGTTAAGATCTGAAACCAAGCCATTTTGGGTTATATGTTGCTCCGTGTGTTTCTTAAAAAAACAGCCAATTCTTTAGTTTAAAATGTCTAGTACGATAAAGGTGAAATTGACACCTCCAGAAATAAGAGAAAAAGCAAAAATGGTGACGTCGGAATTATTGCAGTAACTTCTGTACTCCCTCGCAGGCGAACTGGTAAAACAAAGCCACCTGTAGTGGGTAGGGAGCTGTCCTCCAGGTGACCTTGGGCTGAATCCTGCATGCCAATTGCCACGAAACGATTCAATGCAAAAGTCGTAGAAAAAGTACCGAATGAAACCCGATGTAATGGGTATTAATACACTCGTGTGAAGATTACGATACTCGCGTATTAATACCCATTTCATCGTTTCATAATTACTATTAAAGTAATTAACGTTTGTGTGTATCGGGCGGTTAGATTAGATTTATTTAAACTGCAATTGGGCATAACCCGGTGGCAGCTAATTACAAAAACATAAATATACACAGTCTCTCAGTAACATAGAACACTAATACCAATAATAATAATAATAACAATGATAATAACAATAACAACAACATAAGAATAAGGTAATATAACTAGCGAATTATATATTAATTATAGTAATAATAATGGTAAAATAATAAAAATAATGGTAAAATAATGATATTAATATAAAAACTGAGTGATTATTATCATTATTTTATTTATTGTGCGGGGGCGTGGTCGCTCCGGCGGCGGAGGCAGGCTGGGGCACTATGGCAGCGGAGTCAGGTCAGTTCCCTCCCCGCGGAGCGGCAACGCCGCCCGCCCTCGACGCGGCGGCGCGACGTGCTGCGGGCTGCGGCGGCGACGGAGCGGCAACCGCGCGCGCGCGGCCTTGTCTCGGCGCTGGCGGCCGCTGACGTCACGCGCATGCGCGCGGCGTTGCCGCTGCGTGTTTGTTTACCCGCGAAGCGAGAAGTGGGGGGGGGAGGAGGTAGGGGAGAAACGGCCCGCTAGGCGGCTCGGCGCGGCGTGGCGTGGCGTGGCGCGGTGCGGCGCGGTGCGGTTTTTTCCATCTGCAGCCCGGCTCGTCGTCGTCGGGTGCGGAGAGCGTTGCTGTGCGAGCGATTTCTGGGTGGCGGTGGCGGTGGCGGTTATTACGGAAATGACCGGTTTTAGGGTAATCCGGTTTTTCTCGCTACCGACTTAACCTGCTGGGAATAACCGCTGTAAAGATGTCTGGTTGTTGAAATAACCATTCAGTTGTTTTTTTAATATATTTTTTTTAATCGTTGGTACTCGATACTGGTAATAAGATTTTCAAAGAAGCAATTTTAATTTTCTGCTGCCGTTATACAAAAGCAAAAAAATATTACACTTTGTATGCAACTTACGCTTGTAAGTAGGAATATGACTTAAGTACTGGTAAGTAGTAAACCACAAAAGTAACTGAATAGTAAAAGTATTCTTGGCAGTCCTGTGTACCTACTTTTTCGCTCTAAATATGTACAGTGTTACTTATTTAATTTCATATCTAAACGTGATGCCAAACTCAGAAGACCAATTTATGTAATTTCTCTTTTCCAAAGCCAGTTTTGGTAGACTAGTCGATTAAAACGTTGTTTTAAACGGGGCAAAACCAATTTTCGCTCTTGACCGGTGGGTTCCTTCTCTGCGACCTGGAGCAACCGACGCAGCACCTACGAAAATATATCCTACTCGAGATACAATTCAAATCCCATCCACTCCCAGGGCTGTCTGACTGATGCAGGATTCCTTTGCCGTTACCCCTCAATTCACGCTCGTGAATTCCAAAATTTTAAAGAAATAAAAGAATGAAATAAAAACTGAAATTCAATTCATACAGAGATTAGTACAGAGATTTTCAAGGCATCCCAAAATTTCTTTCCGGATTCGTTCCGTTAGAAAAATACTCAACTGAATTGATTGCACCAGTAAATTTAAGCTGATTTATTTCGTGCATATTTTCACCACTAAGAACTTGTTGGTCCGTTTCCAGAGCAATTGGGAGCGGTTGCAGATATCGACATATTCAAATCGCCATGTATACCATTACATACCTCTATTATCGCGCATGTTGACACATGGTAAATATTTTTAGTATTTGAATAGAATTAGCATACTCATTTTCGCTTGAGCGTGTTATAAGACACACTCACCTTGGAATTGTGTTAAACTAATTGGCGTTCCTAATGTCTCCGAGACGATGTGTGTTTCGGGCTGAAAACGTATTTGTCAGCCGAGTCGTCGATGAGCTGGCAACGAGGGACTCTGTACGTAATAAAACGCGAAAAGAAAGTAAATTCATTGTTCAGTTACATGAATCTAAAATTTAGCTGAAAGTATATAAGGGAGAGAGAATTAGTACAAAACTAGTGGCATGCAGTGACAAAAATAGTTCACGCTAAAACCACAGAAAATGGGTTTCCAAATAGTAGAACACACATTACCCAAAAACAATAACAACAACAAATAAAATAACTACTCACGTATAACTCGGCAATAACACTGTCAAATAACACTAACAAAATCACTGTTCTCGAATATTGCAATAACAATGCATAACACAACAGTTCTGTACAAACTAAGAACATAAAATACTTTCACTGTTTCACAAGGCAGCACGTGAATCCCTAATGTATAGTGGGCAGCTTCTTTCTTTGCGTCGCATGACGTCATCTGTGTCGTAAGCAGTAAATATGGGAATTCATTTGCTACTGCGCAGTACGAAAATAGGAATAACCCAAACAAATGTTTGCATTTTTCAGTCCGAATGGAAACTTTCATCGCTTTTGGATTTTCCCGCAGTTACACATGACCGCATTAAGTTATTGTCCGATTAAAATGTAGTGACCTCCCAGGTCGGGAGCTGGAACGAGGAGCAGAGGACTTTCCCATCGAATCGGGAGCTTACATACCAAAAACGTAACTTATATCGAAGCTCTCAATTGGATGATAAGCTCTCAGCTCATGAGCTATATAAGCATAGTCGAGTGTAAGTAAGGGGTGAGTGTAGGACAATGTTGAGGAAGGAAAGACCGCAAACTGCCCTTGGCCTGTTTGGTAGGGTACTGCACCGGCATCGCCTGGGGTCATCCAATTGGGAGCTTCATTACAATTGAAATTTTTGTTATTGAAGGTCAGTAGTATTCATTCTAACAACATCATCAGTCTCAAGCCTTCTCCTTCAAGCTCCAGACGTTAATGAGTCATTATATTTAAATCGGACAATTGTACTTATCGTGTCGCGGGAAGATAGCAATAGCGCGAATTTGAAATTTGCGTGGAACTGGGGTGTGCGAGTAAGGATGTGACATCGATGTCTATGTTTTCAAAACTTGGATGTTTCTGTAAAAATATCGATGTTTTAAACATCGAGGTATTGAAACCGATATTTGTTAACATCGATGTTTTACGTTTTTAATGTTTCGTTCAGGGATGAAAGATATCCATAATCAACATTTTGTAAAAGTTAAAATGAGAAACAACAACTGATGGTACATGAATTCAATCGAAACGAACGCTGTTTGTTCAGTCTTTTTCGAGCAGACTACCATCCCTTGCTCGAGATGATCCTGATAGCCTGGTATTTTCTTCGTCTTTCCTGTATTTCGTTCATGGAGAGACGTTGTGTAACTTTGTTTTCAGTTAAATTTTAGTGTTAGAGGTTACCAAATGAAATTTAAAACTTACTTCGATGGCTAAACGAACTTTAAAACTTCGATGGTTTTTGGTCGGTATATTAGAAAGTTTTGCCACCTCCAACGTTAAGCACTGTCGATCTTCTGCGCATGCGCAGATGCACTCAATTGATGCGAAGCGTGAACTGCGCACGCGCCGAAGATCGATCGCGCTTGACGTTCGAGGTGTCAAAAACTCTCTATGAACATCGACGTTTTGATGCTGAACATCGACGTTTGGCAACATCGATGTTTTCTTGGCGATGTACCGCATCACTACGTGCGAGTTGAGCGTGGAGGCGGAAGAGAGGAGAAGACCAGACGAGCAACGAGGAGGCGGCGTACCCGAAGGCTGACCGCTTAACCCAATGGCCCTCAGGCGGTGTTACCTTCTCCCTCTACTCCTCCGCTGCTGCGACTGCGGCGGTGGCGATGGGGGCGGTGGGGACGCCCGGCGCGGCGGTGGGATGGGGAGGAGGCTTTGGGAGGGGGAGACGAAAGCGAAGGTGGCCTTGAGCGCGGGCGCCCGGCCTGGCGACGGGGGGGGGAGATGCTTGATGCCACCCGCGCACTGGGTACAAAGAGAAAATTCCTTTCTAGGAACGTGCCTGTTGTTTACTATGTGCTCATGGGGTAAAAGTTCTTAAGTCAGTTTTTGGCGAAATAGGGTTTTGCACTGATACTACTAAGTTATGTATCTATATTTTAATTTAGCAAAACGACCGAATTCAAATGTTGCCTCCTCATCGAGAAAAAAGCGTTGGTTCAATAAATCTAGCATTTGTTTTCTCCAAACTAAGATTTTGAACTTAAGAATTTTACCCCATGACCGCAGTACTGTGAATGTTCAATTGTTTGTGAGCTAATTTTGAAAAAGGTACCAAAAAGTGTTGAAACTGGAAACAAAATAAATTGTTATAAAAATATGTTTTCAAAATAGCGTGAATATCAATTCAACAGAGAATAGGTTTCTTGGTCATGTTTGGGTTTCGAGTATTGGAATAAAAGGCGTTGTCATTGCAAACATTTTTTATTTATTACATGAGCTAGTTTCAATGGTGAGATACGATTTCAAAGGCTATTGCTTTTTGTACGGACCATTAGTTCATTCATTTGTTTCACTCACCGTATTCTCGTTCCCCAAAGCCTTATGTTTGCACCTAGCCATTGTAGTCCTGCGCTTGGGGGTCAACTGTTTTGTGCGGCGCGGCACTTGACACATTACTTAATGTACCAAGACCAGGGGGGACTTGTCCCGTAAGTGTAGTCTATATCCTGGAAAGTGGCGGTGTTCCTCCGTTTGGAACGTGAGATCTGGCGCTTACCCGAACGTAGGCTTGCGTTTCTTCGTCTCCAGGTATCTCCCACCAGCGGGGCACCGCCCCAGCCGGGACAAGCTCTCAGCTCCCGACCAGTCTCCCGAAATGTGTGGTAGTGTAGTGCACGTTAGTGTTAGTGTAAGTGTGTGTGTGTGTGAGGGGTGTGGGTGGGACAAGGGAGAGGAGGGAAAGATCGCGCGCGGTCCGTGGCCCGTTTGTTAGGGTACTGCTCCGGCATTCGCCTACTGTTGATCGGAGAAACAACGGAAACGTACCGATCTAGCCGGCCGCTAGAACTCCAGACTTCGACCATGAATTGGGCCTAGGTATGTGGTGAGTACGGAAATGCCGCCAGCATGTAGAGTAGGGCGTGCAGCTGAGAGGCGCGGCGTGGTTGCGGGCCGCGTGCGCACTGTGCGTGCGTGAGTGAGGAGGGGGAGGGGGGCGTGGGTTCGCGGCGAGGCGAGGCGGCCGCCGCGTGTGACCTTCGGCCGAACAAAGAACACGCGCGGAGCGCCAGGAGGTTCGAGGGCCGCCGGCCCGCTGGCCTTGCAGCGCGCGCACACGCCCGCCCTCGCCCAGCGCCTCTCGCCCATCGCCCCCGCTCCTCGCTCTCTCGCCCATCGCCTCTCAACCATCATCCCTCATCCACCGCCCATTGCCTCTCGCCCATCGCCTCTCGCTCCTCGCTCCCTCGCTCATCGCCCTTCGCCCATCGCCCTTCGCCCATCGGTCCTCATCCATCGCTCCTCAACAATCGCCCCTCAACCATCACCCCACGTCCACCGCCCATTGCCTCTCGCCCAACGCCCCTCCCCTCTTGCCCTTCGCCTCGCCCATCGCTTCTCGCCCCTCGCCTCTTGCCTATCGCCCATCGCCCCTGTCCCTCATCCATCGCCATTAGATACATTTTCATTGATTTTAACAATATTTATAACTAGCTGAACCCATGCGATTACATCGCACTGAAGGGAAACCTGTAGGACGTTAAAACAGAACGTAGATATCACATAAAAGATATATAAGAACATACACAAAATTTTACATTGAACACTTACAACACAATTGATAAATAGTCGCACACATGTTTGTCTTAACGGAACGCACAACAGATTTCCGCTTCCCGCCGCTTCGATTCACATGCGACAACCACGTGAGTTCTCCTGTGGCGGATGGTGTGCGCATAACCGCCATCTTGACAGGCAGCGCGCGGAGGGCACGCTAACTATCCCAGCCGCAAAGTTCAAACAACAAAAGTTTCCTAGCATTTTATTAATAACGGAAAGCTTCGTGATTTGCACTATTTAGTGACCTCCATTCCTGATTTTTTTATCTTTTTTTTTGGTACCTCATTTGTTAAAATCCGTTCACTATGAGCCGAGTAGGAGGGACAACAAATTCACGGTTTTAACGAAAATAATATATATGATATGATTTTAAGTCGGTTATATAATATGAAAAATATTGAGTGCTCATTAAATTTGTCATCAACTTCTCCTTTCCGTTTGCACAGTTATACGACACCCCTCTCACCTTAAGAGCGAACGTAATTGTTTGAATATCCTCTTAATTATGAATTGGTTTGAAAATTAAATACATATTCGTGCCGTACTTTACAGATGAACGTCTGAAAACGCACAAAGAAATGTATCCCGTTGTTGCACGCGCGTTTTTTTTTTCTTGCTGCCGCTGCCGTGTCCTCAAGAGGACTGCAAACCAGTCACTCCACGATTATTGCAGTCCTCGCAGGTGTCCTTGTCGAAGAATGACGTCTGTCTGCCCTTGGGTTGTCTGCTTGCCTTTCGGCCGGCCCTCTGGCTTGCAACACGCACTTAGCGATCACCACCGGCGTTGTTTTTTTTATTATTATTTTTAAAATTTATTCTAGCGTGTCCATTGGCCCTCTGCAGCCGCATATGATACATACATTAGTAAGAGATATATACAAGAATAATCTGATACGTTCGAGACAATATTCTAGTTTAAATATAATACAATTTCGTGCTTTTGTGATTTGTCATGAGAAAAGACTCATCAGTTCTAGTCTATGGGAAAAATTCTCTTGGTAGCTTTCTGTTTAATCTTTTGTGATGAGGATTCTGCTTACCTATATGAAAGTGAATGGCTGGAGGGATCTTAAATATTTTGGAATAGAATTTTGCGGCTAAGAGGGACAAGTGTACGGGGATGGGTGTAATGCCAAGTTCGATGTGTATCTGCGCATTTGGAATGTACCAGGGAGCTTTAGTGATGGTTCGTAGGAATCTATTTTGATAAATTTGCATTTTGTTTATGTTTGTTTTGGCTGCGGCAGCCCAGACTGAGGTAGCATAGGAGACTACCAGCGTTTTGCTGGGCAAGTCTTTCGTTGATGTTTCCGGGCGCGTCGACTGCCGTGGACATTAATCCCGTTACTGTAGTGAATGTTTTATTCCGGGAGGTGTCTTGCGTTCCTCAGCTGTCGACGGTGAGAACCGGCGCCAATTTTCGTCGAGTTGCGAGGTTTTCTAAACTGGGTATCCCCCACCAGCGGGGCAGCGCCCAGGCGGGAAAAGCCCGCAGCTCCCGACACGTGTCGTAGTGTAGTGAATGATAGGGTGTGTAAGGGTAGGACTAGGCAGAGGAAGGAAAGGTACGCTCGGTAGTGGCCCGTTTGTTAGTGTACTGCTCCGGTATTCGCTTAGTGTTGACCGGAGAAACCACAGAGAACCACCGATCAGAGCAGCCGACCGCTGGATTTCTCCTCCAGTCATATATATATATATACCATCGTGAGGAGCGGAACACTTGGGCATCCTGGTCAGAGACACAGCAGTGACATCGATGCCCTCAGCCACCTTTGCCGGGAACATCATATCGGCTTGCGAGGGGGGGGTATTTTTCCAGATATGTCCCCTAATGGGACACTGCCCATCGCGGGACAAGCTTCAGACTCTCGATTGGTCTCTGCACATGCGTGAAGTGTAGTGCAAGTGCAGACAGCCATTGACTTCGACCTAGCTATCTAGCATATTTATTTTAAAATGGATTTTTTAAATTCTGGGCCTCAAGAAAATGTGCGTAGATAATCTCTTTCCCCACACGTCATATACTGTTTTTACTGTTTTTTGACCAAATAAATAAATAGATAAATAGATTGTATATGCGCCTCTTTTGTCAACATTTGAGCCACACTCTAAAGACTCACTTTCTGTACTGTAAAACCTCTTTACCATTCACCGCAAAGCCTTACTTATAGAAACAAAAATGCTTGTATCTCTTCATTATTGATTTATTTATGTATTAAAGTCAAAGTACTGTGTCAATCTGCCGTTACTTCTAAGGACCATTATCATACTTTTACTTTCCATGCCATCTGAAAACCAAAAGAGTTGCGTTTCCTGTGTGTGGCCCGGTTACATATGAATGAACTCAGATTCTTTATTCGCAGTGGAGCACTGGGACATAACCCACGGAAGGTCGAAGTGCGGGGATGTCCAAATTGTTCTTCGCTACCGGCACTAGCATGTCCCGTTATCCTCATTCAACTGAACTCTACTAAAAATGGCATTAAACGAGAAAAACAGTGGACAAAAAAATTTAAAAAGTCAACGGTCAAAATCAAAACCGCATCAGTAGTGTAAAAAAACTTTCTTCTGAAGTGAAGGTGTCTTTGACTTACGGGTTTGGACAAATTCTCAGATTTTGCGAAAGAAAACCCAGAACACCAATCGCAACGAGGTGGGTTCTTACAGAGTACTATTGGTTGATCACAATTTCAAGTTTCAAGTTCTTTTATTTAAGAATTTTATCTGCCTACTTGATTACGGCCTTCTGATAGTGCAAGAACATCTGATGCAAGTAGACGCGATCTGTTGTCTAAATCCGGAATAACAATATCTGATGTGTTTGCTTAGAATTACCAACGCTTTCGGTAGTTTGTTTTTGTATTTTTTTGTATTTCGCCGTTACATGTCCCGTAAAGGGGAATTATAAGGGCAAGGGCGGAACGTTATTTGAAATGTTATGATTAGGGAGAGGAATTTTATTCCCTAAAAAAATCTTTAAATATGCTTTTAAAATATGCACATGTGACCAAAAAATTTTGAAATATGCAATAAACTTTGAATATGTCACGGTATACGCCGGCACTGCTCGTTACAGTCGCGATCATGCGACTCCGAGTGGCACAACCGAGAACGACGCGAAATACCGTGAGATATTCTATTTCTTTGACACCCCCCCCCGTGCGCCAAGAAAGAATAAACGCAGTATAGACAAGATACTTTTGAAAATCCCTCCGACCATACATATGTTGAAAGGGAGGGTTCACAGAATGACAAGGGTATCTGTTGAAAGGCAGTGAGAGGGGGCAGGGAGGGAGGTGGCGTTGAAGTGCAGGCGTGGCTCTGGGCCTGGCCCTTGCCCTACCAGGAAGCGCAGTGGCCCCTCCCGTGCCCCGTCAGCTGTGTCCCTTCAAAGGGCCTGGGTGGCCCATGCCCTCGGCGTAGTACGCGCTCCCCTGCTCCCTCTCCCCCGCCCCCCCGCGCCCGGCGTGTTGGGGTCGGCCAGCTGCTCGCCGCGGCGAGAGAGAGCCTCGCTCGGGCGGGCGGCAGCTGCCGCGCAGCGCAGCACGTGCACGTGGCGACAAAGGCGCCCCTCCCCCGCCCACGCGCGGCCGCCTTCCCGCCAAAAGCCGACGCCACGCGACGGGGCCGCGGAGCGGGCGGGAGGCGGACGGACGCCAGCGGCGGATGTTATGCTGCGATTTTTCTAAGAGCGACTCTCAAGGAAACTCAAATCCCATCTTCGCGATGGAATATGTCACGGCATTTCGCGTCTTTCTCAGTCGATCCGCTAGATTTCGCACGATCGCGACCGTATGAAGCAGTGCTTGCGATCATGCGACTTCTACCGGCGAGACCGAGAAAAGACGCGAAATGCCGTGACATATTCCATCCCGAAGATGGGATTTGAGTGGCCTTCAGGGTCGCTCTTAGAAAAATCGCAGTATACACTGCGATTTTTCTAAAGGCGGCTCCACACATTCGCGGTTCGGCGAACAGCGAGCAACCGCTCGCCGAATCCCCAGTGGTGTGGACGGGTCGCTTGCTGTTTGCCGAGCGACTAACATTCGGCGCTCGCCCTACCCACCGCGTGTCGGTCTTTTGGACACATCCAAGGGAGCGAACATTCGCAGAACACATCCGCTGGTCGGGATCGGGCGAGAAGTAGCTTGCTGCTCGGCGAATGCCGAATGTGTGGAGCCACCTTAACTCTGCTTCTGAAGTATTTCGCGTCTTTCTCAGTCGCGCCGCTAGGTATCGCATGGTCACGACCGTATCAAGCAGCGCTTGCGATCATGCGACTTCTACCGGCACGAGGTAGACGCGAAATGCCGTGTGATATTTAATCGTGGATATAGGGGCTCGAGAGGCAAAGTTAGAAAAAAATCGCGCTATAAGGACGGTTTGCTCGGCGAAGCGGACTAACAATCCACAGCAATATCTTCTGCGCATGCGCTGTTCGAGTTTGGCTACTAGGGAGTACGGGGAGGAATTTTATGTCCTAAAAGTCTTGAAATATGCATTTATGACCTGAAAATTCTCAAATATGCATTTTTATGTGCAATTAAAATAAACAATATTTCCTTTCCCGTATAAACTTTTCTTGATAAAATTCAAGAGAAGCATGCTTAAAACGAAAAGATATATTTTTGTGCAAACGTAATGCAATCTACTTCATTTTGCGGAAGTAATAATTGTAGTAAATATTCATTATAATGAAGTACTTTATACAATAGGGCTACAATGAAGTATCATTTTCATTGAAGTTCAATGAACCATCTTGTTGCACTTCTTGTCTGGTTATCCTACATTTGCACAAGTATTTTATCTACACAAAAAGAAAACAGCGCCCCCGCGCCTTCCCGCCAAAAGAGACGAGCCGGAGGAGCGAGGGGGGGGGCGCTGAGCGGGTGGGAGATACTCTGGGGAACTTCAACTGCGGATGTTACGGACGTTTTGCTCGGCGAAGCGTAGTAACAATCCACACCAATATCTTCGGAACCTTCCCCTTCAACCTGGTATCTTCCACCCCAGCCGAGACAGACACTGTAAGTGTAACCTCCCGGCATGTGTGGTAGTGTAGTGCGTGTTAGTGTAAGTGTGTGTGTAAGGGGAGAGGATAGAACAAGGAAGAGGAAGAAAAGATCGCGCGTGGTCCGTGGCCCATTTGTTAGGCATGTCCCGACATTCGGCATTCGCCTGGTATCTGTGTGGTATCCGGCATCTGTCTCGGCATTCGCCTGGTATTGATCGGAGAATCCAAAGAAAAGTATTGATCGGAGAAACCAAGGAAAGGTATTGATCGGAGAAACCTCGGAAAAGTATTGATCGGAAAAACCACGGAAAAAGTATTGATCGGAGAAACCGCGGAAAAAGTATTGATCGGAGAAACCACGGAAAAAGTATTGATCGGAGAAACCACGGAAAAGTATTGATCGGAAAAATCACGGAAAAAGTATTGATCGGAGAAACCACGGAAAAAGTATTGATCGGAGAAACCACTGGAAAAGCATTGATCGGAGAACCCACGCAAAAGTATTGATCGGAGAAACCATGGAAACGCATTGATCGGAGAAGCCATGGAAAAGCATTGATCGGAGAAACCAAGGAAAGGTAATGATCGGAGAAACCATGGAAAAGCATTGATCGGAGAAACCAAGGAAAGGTATTGATCGGAGAAACCATGGTAAAGCATTGATGGAAGAAACCACGGAAAAGTATTGAACGGAGAAACCACGGAAAAAGTATTGATCGGAGAAACCACGGAAAAGTACGTATCAGAGCAGCCGGTTGCAAGAATTCTCCTCCAGACAGCGGCTGAATTCGAAGGCAGAACTACTGCACATCCGCCTTCCGTGTCCTGTTCGATGCAGCTTTCGAAACCCCGCGCTGTTCGGCGACGCGTGTCCCGGGTGCGGTGCCGTGCAGTGTCGCTGGTCGCGGCGTAGAGGTCACGCCCCCTTGCCTCCCCTCCCCCCCCCCGCCGGTGACAAAGGCCGCGCGCGGTGCGGGGGAGGGGGGAGGCTCGTGTGTTGCGCGACCCGTCCTTCTCTTGCTATTCATCGGTCGCCAGCTGCCGCGAGTGCCGATTGTGAGTGCCTTCTCCCCTTCTGGATGCTTCCGCTCAAAGGAACTCCCCCCTCCCCCTCCACACCCGTCCCACCGACGCTTTTATTAATGAACGCGCTCGCTTGGGCGTTGTTCGGGATGCCTCGTGCGTTCGCGGTATCGCGGACAGTGTGTGTGTGGACTGGGCCGACATAAAAGATTGCATTTCCTGTTGTGGAGTCATTTTTGCGTCTGTTTGGAAGACATGTTATTCAAAGATTTACATAAAATAAAACTTCCCACCGTATTTTATTTTGTATTTATGTTTCATTTCTAAAGGTCGCATAAACATCTTTAGGTCGCGTTTTTCTAAAGGTCCCGTAAGCGTCTTTATCGACCCCATATAATGTTACCTTATTTATTATAATTATTTTTTTACGTACTATACAGTACAATGTAATGTAAACACTTTACCGTAGTACACATTGCAATTCTTATGTTACATAATGTGCGGAGTGGTTTTACATGCAAATAGTCTCATTCGCAATCACACAGCTCTCATCGTCCACCCGTCCTAATATTCATCATCATCATCCGTATTACTATGGATGGCAGCGTGAAACTACTACCGAGGTCAGTTGCCTGGAAATTAATGATGCGACTTCGATAACAAACCATCGATGTTTCTACACAAGGAGTTTTTGCCACCTCGAATGTTAAGCACTATCGATCTTCTACGCCATGCAGCAGTTGCACTAAAGTGATGCGAAACTTGAACTGCGCATGACCAGAAGATCGATAGTACTTACCGTTCGAGGTTGCAAAAAGCTCCCTAATTACATGGATGTTTTGAAAACATCGACATCGATTTCATATCCTAACTGGAAATGTGACTTCATAATCTCCTCTCTCGTGTACTCGGAATTGACTGCAGCGTCTCAAATACCATTTTATTACACGAGTTGATTTGATGTTGATTTACGGAGTAATGTGTGAATGTTTTGCCTGAAAGTCTTCCATTGCAACAAACAAGTCAGTGATTTGTATGCCTTGGCGAATTTCGTCGCTAATTGTTTGTTTCTTTCTTTGCAGGTAAGTTGCTGAAAAGTTTTCCGGAAGTGTGAACTACACAGAGTGCGCGCCAGTGGTGAGTGCACGCACGAAGGAAAATTGCGTTACCTTTTGAGCAAATATACTCAGTTTCATCGGGAATTTTGACTGATCTTGAAAACGAGATTTTGCCACAGACCGCGGACAAGTTCTAAGTTCCCGAGTAGTCTCCCGATCCTTGTGATAGTGCATGTAGATGAAACGTGTGTGTGTGTGTTAGAGGAATGAACAGCACAAGGGAGAAGAAAAGATAGCGCGCGGTCCGTGGCCCGTTTGTTAGGGTACTGCTCCGGCATTCGCGTGGTGTTGATCGGAGAAACCACATGCCGCTCTCTTTGTGCAGTACAGTTACGTGTGGCTGCGAGGTGCAATAAGCCGCCACACTTCCCTGCGTTGTTATCATTCCTATCCTTTCGAACATCTATGACTGACCTGTAACATACAATAAAACAAGGTCAAGAGAGACAATAATAGCCGTTCGGCACGCTCTTGGCATTGTTTGTCGCAATTTTCTTGACAGTGTTGGGCGTTTAGCTCGCTTTGCTGTTTCGGGTGACCTACGCATCTGTCGTGGGATTCGGCTCGTAAAAATCGGAGAAACCACAGAAAATTACCGATCAGAGCAGCAGGCCGCTACAATTCTCCATACAGCGGCTGAATTCCAACTACATACAGTGCGATTTTTCTAACTTTGCCCCTCAAGGCCCGCCTTCACGATGGAAGATGTCACGGTATTTCGTGACGCTCTCAGTCGTGCCGCCAGACATGGCATGATCGCGACCGTATTAAGTAGTGCTTGCGATCATTCGACTTCTAGCGGTACGATGGAGAAAGACGCGAAATGCCGTGTGATATTCCATCGTGGCCATAGGGGCTTGAGGGCCAGAGTTATAAAAATCGCACTATAGTTATGTATATGGCTAGTGTCGAAAATTCGCTTCTGTCAGGACTCGAACCCTAGCAACCCTCTAGATCGGAGTCTTTGCGGAGTCTGAGCAACGTCAGCGCGTTGGATTATTGGCTGTGAAATATTACATAGTGTATATAATGATTTCATTGTGTACTAAAAGCAGTCTTGTAGGCTACGTATTGAAGTTATGATAAGCGACACAAGTGTGTGCTCACCCTTGTTCTACTGTGACGTATGGCTATTGCATCCCGCGTTCAACTTTTCCTACGCCGTGGGCCCCAAAAACGCATAGCCCGATTGCATCTCGTTTTGTTTTCGTGGTGACTACTCGGAACAGCTCTATTAATCAGTAGTTTTATGATTGCTCTTTGCACAATGTTCCCTTTAACGTCATATTTTCTTATTCTTGTATTGTACTTTTCAGATTGAGAAAGAAATAAAAGCTTGTTATTTTTGAAATTAAACTGTATTAAATATTGTGAATGATCTTGGCTGTCCGGATGACGCCGCGTCGAAGACTGTGTTGCCGACGTTGCGACAATTTTATCGTGGTCTTCCTCGGAGCTGGTCTGCGCCAAGATCATTCACATGATTCCGACTGCGGAGGCCTACGACTTGTGTATTACATATTCTTAATTTATTGAAACTGATTTCAAACCATGAGCTGCTCCAAGGAGGCCGTGATCATCTCTAATAATATACAAATTAAACTAATTATATTTTAGCTACGTAGTATCAAATCCATTTCCGATAATGCTGTCACATGCATCTCTGTTCGGGGTTTTCTCTCAAAGGACATCTATTTGCGCTTCCCATGAATGGAAACTTAACCTCATTGTTCCTTATTCCCCCTTCCGAAACACCGTTCAGGATACAACGGCCCTGTGCCTTTTTAGGAATAGAGAGATTACCATAAGAAGAGAGCGCTCTGACATCTACTGCTGGCAACATAAGTGCAGGTTATATCCAAGCACTCAGTTCGTTAATGATTTCGTTTACAATTGGCGCTTTTGTGAATGGCTTCAACACTATCTCTTGCAATGCGATCGTCCTAAATTACGTTCATTTGTCTCTCAAACTAGTCCCTTCTTAGAGTAACCCCTCAAAGTAAAAGTAAATATTCAACAGCATTAATTCCCAACATCTGATAATAGAACATATTAACTTCGTATCATTATAAATTCAAAGTCTAGTTGTAAGTACAAAATTCATATCAATTTTATTGAGACAGTCCCGATTTTTATTTTGAATTTGTCCCGCGTCCCGGCAGTAACCTAGACGGGACGGCAGTTGTCCCGATATTTTAGACTTTTCATTTAAAACGTTAATTATTGTTTACAAAATTTATTTTTATAATAATTTTAAGTTTTTTGTATTCCAAGCTTGAGGCAAAGAAAATGCCTAAAATTACATTATTTTGCCCATAATTTTCCAAAATTTATTCCGGACTCCCCCCTTTCAGGTGGTTGGATCTGAGTCCCGATTGAACCTGATTACACAAAAGTTGGTAATCCTGGTGCGTGAGCCGAGCGAATCGCTGGTCCTTCCTGGCCGAGACGGCAGTGTTGGCAGGTGGTGTTAAGCAATTCTCCCTAGATAGCGCTGTGAAAACCCCCCAAAACGACAGAAAAAAAATATCCCCAAATTCAAAACATATTATTTCATGTTTAAAATGTATGGGGAGGTATGGAAAGGAAAGAAATACGAAAAATATTAGTAATTGTGTATGATGATATTTATATTTTACAGTTAACTTGTCGGTTACAGTCGAATTGAAACAATAGCAATAGGTGGTCGGTGCGCATTTTATTTACCCCCCCAATCCGACCAGTGTACCTTTACTTCCCAAAATTTTAAAACCAAGTTGAGTTCTCATCATTGGTGAGTGTGATAATTTCACAATATACCATCTTTTCACAATATAACACAAAATTAACATTTTAAGAATTCAATGAAATCCCCCCCCCCCAAGAAAAACCCCCAAATAAATTTTGGCCCCTAAAACAACCCCTAAAGACAAAAAAAAAACAACTAAATTTAGGGGGAAATACCCTAATCTGGCAACACTGCGAGACGTTCGTCTCTTCCCGCCCAACACCAAGAGATGACGTGCTCCTGTGGCCCACATCCCCCGGGGATGCTCCGGCCTTACCAACCGCCAGCCCCTCCCCCCTCCGTCCACCAGGGTGGAGGGTGGGGGGGGGAACCGGTCCGGGGGTGCTTTCCCGTGACGTCACGCTCCCACGGTCGTCCCCCTCCCTTCCTCTCAAGGCCAGACCGAGCCGTGGGAGCGGGCGAGGGCCAGCCTGACCTGACGGTTGCCGCGCAGGCAGGTGGTGGCTCCACCCCGACTCCTCCGCAGTCACGTCCTCGCTTCTATCCCGGAATTCTTATTTGGTTGTTTTCGTAATACTGTACTGTTACGCCGGCTTTTCACGCAGCCAGGCACAGGGAGAAAGAGACGCTCTTCAGAGACGGGGGTCCGTTAACAGCTATTCAAATAATCGAGTTGCAACTAAGCATCGTATAACCAAACTTTTTGGATGAGTATCCTAGACTGTCTGTTTAATTTATATTGTCAGGAGAATGATTCAGGATTCATTTATAGACGGTCAGTTTAATATTATGAGTTAGAAGTTGTAAACTGTCTATAAATTAATCCTGAACGATTCTCCTGAAAATATAATTAAACTTATTCCAAGAAATATTTGTTTATATGATTTTTTCTTTGATCACTTTTCGTTAGGCCATTGTATATGAATACACACACATACACACGTACATGTGTGTGTGTGTATTATTGAACCGCTCTGGGCTTGTAACAATTACACAATTACAGTCACTCTGTAACAATTACAGAGTGGGTTCGTTGTAATAGAAAACGTATTTATGTTCGCGGATTACAAACTTCATCTGCTTCTGTTATGTGCGCTTTATCGGCCTAATGACATTATTTATAAAGTGAATACAAATGAAGTTAATAATATTACAACTTATAATAATTATTTTTTTATGGCTTGGGTTATGGTTATCAGTGGCGTAGCGTCAGGGGACGCTGAGATGCTGAGCATCCCCGTATATAAGAACCTTAAATACTGTATTGATAATCTTACAAGTGGTCTGTTGAGCGAAACACGTTTTGTATTAATTTAAAATTGATTTCCTATGATTGAATTCGGCGGGCTGTTGAAGCTGGCCTCTGATTGCTTGGAAGCTAAAATACTTCAGCGTCGGCCGCCAGATTGCGACGAGCAATGACGCATGCGCAGATGGCGAGGTGCCCCTCTCCCCTCTTCACCCCTGGCCCGGAGAAACCCGACTGCTTTACGCTAGCGTCTTCTGCGGAAAGAAGCTCGTTTGTGCACGAGAGCGCAGCACACTTCAGGCGTTCAGTAAATTATCTTTCTCTCTCTCACTCGGGAGTCCCCGCTTGGTCATGGGTACAAACTGTAGAAATAGTGCCTGACTACTATTTCTTAATTAATATCCAAGAAATTGTATTATCTCTTAAATAGATTACATATTATTTAAGTCTGCAATGTATAAATTAACAAATGGTCTTATTGCCATTCGCGTATAAGAATTAAAGCTGAGCCATTGTATAATTTGCTTTCAAGACATCGGCAGCCCTGACTGCTGTGAGGATTTTGTGGGAAGCGCCTACACCGTCGTAAGCAATCGAGATCGTGGAAGTAGTCCCAGTGTATCTGCCTTGTGTTGCGTTCGCCTGTTAGACGAAGTACTTGATAGTGACATTTTGTGTGTTATTGTTGAGCATCCCCAAACGTGTGAGTCACGCTACGCCACTGATGGTTATCACCCTGGTTTTTTGGGTACTGTCCTCGAATTAACAAATCCGGTCCCATTTTTTAAAACAAATCCTAATTTAATTGAATGTTCTCTCTGTATTTCTAATGTTGAGTTTTTAGACAAATTGTAGCAATTAATAACTTATCCGGTAAACGTCGATATAGAAGTAATAATAATATTTAATACTACTATTTAAATAGTAACCCGTATTCAGTGAAAACAATTTCATAATGCTTCGTTTACGCCGTTGCTTGGGTATCAATCCTATAGTCTTCAATTAATGATTTGCGGGCGTGTGTTTCATTGTTCCAGATACTGCGATAATGACGTGTCGAAATGGATAATGCTTGCGCAAAACTGACCAAGCAAATATGGTACACATATTGAAACTCTTTTGCATTGCCTTCATAATACATTGAAATGTTATTATGTATACCTTATTAACATCTGGTTCTATGAATTATTTATCTAGCTCAACTGTGTCTCAAGGGCAAAAACGAAACCTTAGTATTTCTTATTGTACTACGGTGGTACTACTATACTTTTCAGCTCTCGTGCATGTAATTGTCCTGGTTTGATTGGAAAGCATTACTTTATGCTACTCAAGTCACAAAGGAGTCATGTCCAGTAAAACAACTGGGTTCTACAAAGTAAACAAAATATTGAGGCGACATGATTGAATACGGCTGCTGCCTTGTTAATTGACAATGATCCCAATTGAACGTATTTTGACATACTAATTTCAAATATGCGCAGATGGGGCTCATATCGTAACTTTGTCCGCCAAAATCTCATTGGTATCCAAAAGATTCAGTACTAGTTTCGTAAGTACCTATTCCAAGCCACAATTTTCTGTAGGAAAAACAATTCCTTCACGGTTCAGTGGGTTCCTTGTAACATTTGCAGCGCAAATAGAATGTGTATAAATGACAAACTAAATTGAACGTGAAAATCAGAAATTTCCGCCAGTGTCGGCGCAGTTAGAAGGTAAATTACTTTTTTGCATATACAATAAGCTACAAACGAAGAAAGTGTTCGATAAAATTGTGACGATCGATGGATATATGTTCAGAAGTATTGCAGTCTTTAGATTTTGGACGAAAATTTCAGAAAATAAAACTGAGGAGAGCTTATACGCTAGGGGGGAGTGGAGACTATATTCGAAAGCTTTCGGTAAATGTCACTGGTGTGGAGTCCGTGAATAGAACCTTAACCTTTTTTGTATGCAAAGGACACGGAGAAAAACATTTCCCCCTTATTTTCACCCAGTCAAAAAATAGCTCTCTATTCGCTGCAGCTTTGGTGGCGATTTTTGCTTTGGCAGTCATGCACCTAGAAAAAGTAGATATGAAACGAAGGGTGGTTGGAAAGATGGGCAATGTTGCAACGAAATGTAAATTTTGAAAAATTATTTTGTGTCGCCAGTTGCATTGATGGTGACATTTTTCATTGCTTTGGCAGGCCTGAAACAGGCCTGATAATAAAAGCATTAGATTATGAAGATGGTTGAAAACATTGACAGGCCTACCCGTGCTAAAAGTATCAGCATATTGGGGTGGTTGAAAATATTGGCAGACCCACACTTGCTGAAAGTAACAGAATAAGACAGTGGTTGAAACCATTGGCAGTCCTACACTTGCCCAAAAATCTGAGGGTGGCTGAAAACGTTGGCAGGCCTAAACTTGCTAAAAATGTATCAGAATCTGACGGTGGCTGAAAACACAAACAAAGTTGTTGCCTCAAAATATGTCTTTCGAAAAATTCTAACATGTCGTTAGTTGCCGTTGCGTTGGCAAGCCCGCCTGGGGGGCGCAGGTTGTTCGCCTTTAAGCCCATGGCGCGGTGCGGGCGCGCTCTTTCGTGGAGATGAATTAAAGAGCAGTTCTCTTGGGAACCGCCGCGGCGGGGCGCGCGCTTCTTTTGTTTCCTCAGGGAACCCGCCGCCGCCGCCGCCGCGAACAATGTTCCGCCGTTCTCATAGCGCGCGCGTCCGCAGGCCTCGTAATTGCCACGCGCGCTATTGCGTGGGAGCGACGGGGCGACCGCTTGCGTAACTCCTCGCTCGACACGCGAAGGGCCGCAGAGCAGGTGCTCGTGCGTTAAACCTCGACGGCTCTATCCACAGTATATTCGATAGGGCCGTACTATACCGCGGTTTTTCTAACTTTGCCCCTCGAGGCCCGTCTTCGCGATGGAATACGTCACGATTTTTCGCGACGTTCTCGGACGTGCCGCCCGATATCGCATGATCGCGACCGTATCAATCAGTGCTTGCGATCATGCGACTTCTAGCGGTACGACGGAGAAAAACCCGAAACGCCGTGTGATATTCCATGGTGGACATAGGAGCTTGAGGGGCAGAGTTAGAAAAATCGCACTGTAGAGAGTAGCGAGTGGACAGCACTATCGATCTTTTACGCATGAGCAGGTGCACGAAAGTGGCGCGAAACGTGAACTGCGCATGCGCAGAAGACCGACAGAGATGTCCGCTATGGCGTGCAGAAAGCTCCCTAGTTTGTGCCACCTTCGTACGTTAAAGCACTGTCGATCGTTTGCCCACGCACAGTTCACGTTCGCATCAGTTTAGTGTATCTGGTCATGCGTAGAAGATCGATAGTGTTTAACGTTCGAGGTGGTAAAAACGCTCTTTTGTGCCAGCTTTAACGGAGAGTACTATCGATCATGCGCAGATGCTCTGAAGTGATGCAAAACTTGAACTGCGCATGACTAGAAGATCGGCAATGTTTTAACTGTCGAGGTGGCGCAAACTCTACTATCAAAACTATGGATACTTCTGCAAACTATCAAAAACTATCAAATGCTATCGGAATCAATTTTTATTAAAATGTATTCATTTAGATAATTCATTTTTAATTACAAATATTCCAGCAACATAATTTATCTTGTATTTATCTCGTATTAAATGTAAATAGTATAGAGATCACTGGTTCAAACACTAGTTCGCTTTGTATTTTATTAATAAGAGAAAGACAAAATTCTCGTTCATGATGAGCATCAATTGTTCGAGTAAAATACACCAACTGTCTTTATGCGTGGAGAGGTTTACTAACAGTTCGCAACATTTAATCTATTGAACTAGAATACTGATATTGGCCAACGTTTTTTTCTAGGTGGCTAAGCTGAAAGAGAATTTGACATATTTTCGAAGAAGTTTGGAGTTAATGGCAGACTTTATCGTCAAAATGAATCCACAATATTATTGTGGTTTATTTATTACAGGGGCGGAGGCATGCCTTGTAAAACCAGTACCGCGAGAAGTGGCTCAGGGCACTGGCCCTGACGGGAGGTTCTGGGGTTCGAGTCACGACGGTGGCAGGATTTTCCACACTAGCCAGATAGCTGCGTTGCGTTCTGTCGCCGTACGGAGGAGAATTCTAGCGGTCGGCTGCTCTGATCGGTAGTTTTCCGTGGTTTCTCCAATCAACACCAGGCGAATGCCGGAGCAGTTCAACCCTATCGTGATCGATCTTTCCTTCCCATTACTTGACCAGTCCTACCCCTTACACACACAGACACACACAGACACACACACACATATACGCACACACACACATACGCACACACACACACATATATACGCACACACACATGTATACGCACACACACATATACGCACACACACGTATACGCACACACATGTATACGCACACACACACATATACGCACACACACATACGCACACGCACACACATATACGCACACACACACATACGCACACACACACACACACACACACACACACTAGCGGGCTCTACACTGCAACACGAGCCGGGAGACCGGTCGGGAGCTGAGAGCTTGTCCTGGTTGGGGCGGTGCCGCGCTGATGGGAGATACTGGTTAGGGAAATTTCAAATTGTGGTATTGGCGACCATCCAGGGGTGCGCAGGGGTGCGTTGGGTGGTGAGCGGGTGGGGTTGTGCCGTGCCGTGGAAACGCCGAGGGCGGTGGCGCTAGGTGACCGGGGGGAGATACGCGTCGTATCTTATCGCGCGCCGCCGCGCTCCGTATCTGCCGCCAGGGCGGCGCTGGCGGCGTTCGGCCCAAGGGTCGAGTGCGTCTTCGAACGGAGACACTTCCGCCTTTGGCTACTCTCACACAAAGCTCGGCTGTTTGGCTGTAATAATAATAATAATAATAATAATAATAATAATAATAATAATAATAATAATTTTATTATTATTATTATTATTATTATTATTATTATTATTATTATTATTATTATTTAAAAAGTCCCAATGCGTACTAGTAGTTTCAAAATTGTCTGAAAAATGTGCCTTTTTTTAAACGACCGTAATTACTAAAAACCACCTGCTGTATTCAATTCGTGTAACAGTCCCTATCATTGAACGATAAAACTCTGTTATCCCGACTGTGGGCTATCTTAAAAGCGAATGAAGTTCTTAGATGTTCTGGGCATTTTATCCCTAATAATGTCGTAGATATTGCGTATAGAATTAAATAAATAAATAATAAATAAATAAATAAATAAATAAATAAATAATAAGCGAAAGAAAAGAAAATTCTCGGTAAAACTGCCTGATCCAAAATCATACAATGTTTGATGCCTAATAAGCATGTCCAGTCGTTGCTTCGACTGAAAATAAATACAAATAAATTAAATAAGTAAATTAATAAATAGGGTAAAGAAAAGAAAATGCCCATTAAAAAATCCTGACCTCAAAGTGATGAAATTCCGGTTTTTTTTCCTATCTCGCTGAACCTGGGCAACCAGTAAACGAAAATAATGTACTGTATGTAGTGGGTAATGAGCACGTAAAAGTTAGTCCGATTACAGATAAATAAATAAATAAATAAATAAATAATAAATAAATAACTTCTATTTCTTTATCGCTTATAGCCAATACTATGTTTAGAAAGACATGTTCTATTACGTAGACTATTCCACTCGTGAAATTAAATTCAATAGTGTTCAACTACACACACAAAATGACCCAATCAAGGTGGTGTATCTCAAAACGTTTTCTCTTTTTCTATCCGATTTTTCTTACCGCTTCTCCCTACTGGCCAATCATAAACTGTGACTCATTTAAGGATATCGTATACATCGGTACACCGGAACATCGGTATACATCGGTTGCTATGACGATGTCTAATAAACCGCGTATGTACTATAACATTTTTTATATTAACGGCTTTCAATTATTTTTAATATTCGGCGCACTTTGAAACTCTGTCGGACATAATTCCATTCGCGCAAGAATCCTATTAAATACCACTCGTACTTTGGAAATTCTCAGATTCTATCGGGAAATTCTTAAACCCTCGCTTCGCGAGTCGGAGATTAATCGATAATTTCCAAAGCACTGGTAGTATTACGTATGGTTATTGTAAAAGTGCCGTATTGCCAATCAAAAAAGGAGATCGTAGTAGTATATTGTCTTAAGGAGGTTGTCACGTTACTCTCTAGTCAGATGAAAGAAAAGTTGTAATTTTGTGATTTGCTTGTTAAAAAATGAAGAACAAATATCAAGTAAATTATTTTTGTATTTTGCGTCGACTGGTAAACGAGTATTTCTTAAACTAGTATGTATAAAAAAGTGTTAATTATTTTACAAATGCAAGTTAGAAGCTAATTAAATTAGTTCGAGTCAATTTTTGACTGGAAATGCCAACATTAAATACTGAAAGTATTGGAGTATTGTACGTTTATGTATGACTGCATTTCTCTACAAATTTCAGTTATCTTGTAAATAGGGTATTTCTTACATATTATGTAAATGTTTTCTTTCAAGAATAATACCCTCTGATCGCAATCAACACCTTTAGAGAACTGTTAACTTTCAGACAATAAACTTGTCAACGCTTTATACGTATCATATTTTTACCAAAGGTTGACGTTACAGGGAAGGTTTAGAACGTACAGGAACAGCTGTAGAACAGTGCGTGAGTAATTTGAGTTGAGCTGTTTTTGTTAGTCTGATAACCTGAAAAAAATCATGTGCGAACATTTACGATATAAAGGGCGATTTGTTACAAAACGTAAGTTATCGTGGAAAACAAATTTATGTATAGCTACAAAACGAAGAAACGGAGAAGAAAACGTTACAGACGAAAAAGAAATATTTTCTGTTGATGGTCGTCGTATCGTGCACGTTGGAGAACTCGTCAAACAATTGTGGTGTCTTGTGTATGATGCACCTCTTTCTGTAAAATTCATTGAAAAGGAAACCTTTTCTGGATTAGCATCTGTATTCTCCATAAGATGCCATAATTGTTTAGGTTTAAAAGCAGTTCATACAAATAAAGAATTGCCAAAAGCGTCGGGTGTTGGTTAACCGTCGTATGATTTTAATTTGAAAGCTAGCATTGGTGAGTAAAAATGATGTTTTAATAATGTTTTTTAAACTCTACAATGTCTAGTTTGTTTATATGAATAATTTACATTACAGCTCAAATTGGTGGAATTGGTACTAGCCAATTGAATACTGTGTTGTCAGCTCTAAACATACCCACATCAAGCCATTGGACAATGAAACGCCAAGAACGAAAAGTTGATGCTGCTATAGAATCTGTTGCTCGGGATAGTTGCCTTAATAGTACACGAGAAGAGAGACAGCCAATTAAAGATGAAAAATTGTAAGTATTCGAAATTGTGAAATGTTCAAGTAATGTAAAATTATAACTGTAAAAAAATAGTCACTGTTAATTTATAAGATATTGATTAGTTTAAAAGTAATTTTTTTCTTAACACTGAATTAACTACTCTTTTTATAGGCAATCATCGATGGACAATACAACAGGAGTTGAGTCATGTGAAGAGCTCGACAAAGCTGAAAATTTGTAAGTAGGATTTGAAATTACGAAATGTTCAGATAATGTAAAATCATTATTGTAAAATATTCACTGTTTATTTATAAGACGATAATAATTAATTCACTAGCATATTTTGTCTTCACTATTCTTAAATAACTATTCATTTTATAGGCAATCATCGATGGACAATTTGACAGGAATTAAAGCGTGTTTCGATGGTGCGTGGCCCAAACGAAGAAATGAACGCACTTACAACAGCCTCTCTGGTATATTTGTAACGACTTATTTTCAATATTACTAATACAAATTTGTAAAGTTATGCAAAATAAGTGCAATTTGTACTAGAATTGTAGAAATAAAATTGACATTTATCATCGGATCTATTACAAAATTAGATTAAGATTTATTTAATCAAATTATATTGTTATTGCACTTATTTTACAGGATCTTTGTAGAACTACTTTTGGTGATTGATTTGCTTATAAAATGGATTAAATTAGAAATTTATTTATGAATAATATACTTGTTCAGCAATATCATAAATTATTTAACCATGAAAATTATCATTTATGAATATTTATTGTTTGATAGAAACTAAAATGATAATTTTCTGCATTTCAGGTTTTGGGTCTTTGACAGAAACGAAGACTGGAAAAGTCCTGGCCGATGGGACAAGAAATAAGCTCTGTCGATTGTGTGAGATTGGTAGGAGTGTAGAAGATCATGACTGCCGGAAGAATTGGCACGGAAGTGCGAAAGCAATGGAGCCAGATATATCTGAAAAGAAAATAGTTTCCGAAAATACTTTCAATCCAGAAAGACCAGTAATATTTGTAGATATTGAAACCAATGGTTTGTCTACAAACTTTTCGGAAATATGTCAAATTGCAGCAAAGTGGGAGGATAGAGAATTTAGTGAATACATCTTGCCAGTAACCGGTATTTCACAAAAGGTGTCCGAAATTACACAACTAAAAATTGTTCGGGGGGAAATGTTTTTTAAAGGACAAAAAGTGAAAACTGTGTCAAATCATGATGCCTTGGTTAATTTTATTGAGTTCCTCAAGTCAGTTGGGTCAGGTGCAATACTGGTTGCTCATAATGGGATTCGTTTTGATTTTTCTTTCATTATAAGGGATATTGAAAATTGTAGTCTTTTTGACTCTTTCAAAGATGTTGTCTATGGATTTGTTGATTCCATCAAAATATTTAAACAAATTTTACCAGATAGGCAGAAACAAAAATTAAGTTTTAATTTGGAATCCTTGGTCAAAGATGTGCTAAGCAATTTCGATTTTAGTAATGCACATAATGCATTGAATGATGTGCAGGCATTATATAGCCTTGTAAATAATATTGGAATAGACAAAAATATTTTTATTAATAACGCCATTTCTGTTTCATCTTTTGTAAGATCGAAACAGATGCGATGAAATCAAAGAAAACGCGGAAGGAATGAGTTTTATGAAAACTGTTTCCAAGCACATGATAATGAAAATAGCAAAATCTGGAGTAACTCTTGGCCACTTACAAACTGCTTTTTTGAGAAGTGGAGATAGGGGTGTTCAAAATTTACTTGGAGAAGATGTTGGGGCAAGGCCTCGTGTGACAAGGAGCAAAATCATTGTTCAAAAAATTGTTTTGGAAATAGAAAAATCCTTGTTATCATCCGAAAATGGAAGTGTCAAATGATTTTGTAATGAATAAAAATCTATTCATATGATAAGTTGTTTATTAAACCATTGTACTTCATCCTATTTTCCAAGTTTCTTTTATTTTCCAGAATTTGGAGAACAAATTCCTCCAGGTAGATTTCTGTATTCTCCCGAAAATGTTTCACTAAGCTTTGTCTTAGGTGGTGTTAATGCAAATCACAGTTTTCAGTTGTATAGAAAAGGTAAATTATCTGGGTGATTTGTACTGTGTTGCTTATTTGAAGGAGATCTAGATTTTTTGTGAAAATATCTGATTTCTGGTACAGCTTGCCCAACATACCAAAAATTAAACCATGAAATGCAATATAGAAAAATTTGGTGTGAAGATGTCTGCTAGGTATTATTACTATTTTTAAATCTTCTTACTCATTCGTCAACTAGATGAATAATTAAGTTGATAAAAAGTAAGAAAATATAAAATAATGTAAACATACATTTAAAAAATTGTAGGTTACATGCCATTTTTATTTTTTATAATGAGTTCTGACTTGGGTGTTCTAGGCTTCACTTTTTTTTTTTAATGAAATAAAATCCATACTAATTAACATTCATTACCCTCACTGACTGCAATGTAGAAATTCCAAGGTAATTTGCAGAACATGAAGTTAAAAATCCTGCATTAGGATACACAAGACATGGGGTTAGGGTAATGGCTCAGAATGCAACAAAGTACGTCAACAATCCATGTACACCATTGAAGCATTTTATCATCATAAATTACCCCGTATATTCACAAAAATATGCCCACAGACCACCCCCTTGGTTTCCCAATATTTAAAATCCCCGCCAAGTAGGTACTACGTCATACAACGTTGCCGCGCGTTTTCGTTGTTACGAAAAACAGGTGACAGTTGTTATTTTCTTTTTGTGTTCTTGTCCAAACTACACGGTAAAATCGTTTCATTCCAATTTTTTTCTCTTTAGAAAGGTTTAATCTGTATTTATAACATTTCTCCCTCATGTAATCTTATGTAGAAGTGTTTCAAGTTTCATTACGTATGATCGGAAGAGATCCTTTTCCTATTCTTTGCGCTTACAACGTAAGTTTTCAAATGCGATTATCTTTTAAAATATACGGTAGAATCTTTTCATATTTTGGAAAAGCGTAAAAAAAACATTTAATCTTGTGATGAATTTCAGTTCCAACGCTTAATCTTATTTTTGTCATAAAGTGACAACCTTCTTAATATAGTTCACATGGAGAGGAATTTTTTAAATTTTGTTTTCAGTTAAATTTTAATTATAAAATAAGATGCACGATCATTGTCAAATTAAATTTTGTTGCCCACGAATTTAATGTTGGAATATACTTTAAAACATCCATCATCGAAAACATCGTTGGTGTATTTTCAACATCGATGTTTTACTTTTGAGCATCGATGCAAACATCTATGTTTTGTTGTCGACGCGGCATGGCTACCACCATAGAGTAAAGATGTCGTCTTGTTCTATGTTACTGCCGACCCCCCCCCCCCCTGTCATTTAGTCCCGACTATGCATCACTGTGCGCACGTTCAGTTGAGCACTCCTTTTGCTTGTAATGGTAGGAGTAGAACTGATGTTTATTACTATTTTGTTAACAATGCAGAAAAGTCAAATCAGCAGTTCATTTACCGTTGAAATTGATTATTTACAACTCGGGAACAAACATTTTTCAAATTTTTATTTTTCTAAAATAATTATTATTTTCTAAATTCTTATATCTAGTTTTTCAAATGTTGCATTTTTTAAGAAAAATCTGGGCCTCAAGAAAATGTGCGCAGATTATCTCTTTCCCCACACGTCATATACAGTTTTTTTGACCAAATAAAATAAAATAAAATATCTTCGTGTAGTGTGTAATAACCACATTGAAGTGGATTTTTTGGGGCGAAAAAATCCTTCGTACACCTTCCTTCGGAGGAGAAATAAAGCTGGCTGTCCCTTGTTAGCAGATTTACTTGCATGTAAAAGATCATCGAGCCTAAATGAAGCCTGTGAGCTAAATTCAAATCGCCTGTTGCGTCGCCTCAGTAATACCTTCTTTCCGCTAGTTGGTGAAAGGAGCGTAGCAAAATTTGCGTGGTCAGACGGAAGAGCAGGTCCTCATGGCCAGGGCCATCTTTAGGCACAGGCAGACGAGGCTCATGCCTCAGGGCCCCATGATCAAAGGGCTCCCACAGATAATAAAAATATGTAACAAAACTGAACTAGCGTGCGAAACTACGTAAAGTATTGACAAATGCTTAGTTTGTTTTTTACTTAGATCTTATTATGTAAATATTGCTTGTGTTGTTATTTAATCATATTTTATTATGTTACTATTGTTAGAGTTATTAGTAAAATATTACTATAGAAAATACAGAGATTAAAGATATTATTTAATTCCGTTTATCTAGTTTTTTTTACAAATCTTTCCTAACCTTAAAAAGAGGAATCAAAATGTTTATCAAGTGTGTAATATTGAATTTTTAATAACTTATGATCGCCAGAACGTAATCTGTTGAACTAAGAATTAGGGGCCCCGAAATCCCTGAGTGCCTCGGGTACTTTCAAACCCAAAGACGGCCCTGCTCATGGCCATGAGTCTCACCACGTAAAATAAGGCATCAATTCAATTCAATTGTCAATGTGACTCGAAACAAATGAATCCGTAAATACAGAAGTTGGTGTGAAGAAAGAAAGAAAAAAAAAAACAGAAGCCCAAGACGCAGAGTGGAGTCGAGCCGTGGCGTGGCGAGGCGTGGCGTCGGCAGCGCCGTGTGACGTAAGCGCTCCCAGTGGCGTGGCGCGTCGACGGCGGCAGCGGCGCCAACATGGCGTCGCAGCGCTCGGCCGGCCACGCCGCTCGCGCCCCCTGCCTGCCGGCGCATCGGGCCGCGCATCCGGCGGCGGCCGGGCCTGTTCCCGCGCTCCGCTCCGCGCCGCCTCTCCCCGCCTCGCGTCGCCGCTCCGCGCGCGCGTCGTGTCGCGTCGCGTCGCGTCGCGTCGGGGGAGAGAGAGAGAGAGAGAGAGAGGCGGCGCGCAGAAGGTCGTTTGGCGGCGTTGACGTCACGGCGGCGTTGCCAGCTCCTCGCGTCGCCGCGCGCGCTGCAACACTTGCCACGAATGGGCGGGAATCGCGGCCCGAAGGGACAAATCAGAGTGCGCGATGGGGATTTTCAATCAGATCTCGTTCAGGAGCAGGGTGGCCACTTCCTGAAAAAAAAAAAGACGTGAAAAATCAGGTGAATTTGTTTGCTCTCGAAAACTCGGAGAATTTCTGGGAGAATTGTTGGAAGGTAGGGAAAAATTGGGGGCGACGCGTATTTTTTTCTTCCTTTCGATCAACGGCAACTTGTAAGAGAGCGCAACACTCGAAGTTGTTGTTTTTTGCCTGTAGATGTGTATTTTAAACGCGTATTTGTTTATTTTAAATAAGCTGCGCCATTTTGAATTTTCCGAATTCAGGGACCTCATGAACTCTTTACCAGATCGCTATTCGAACGCAAGCCTACTCTGTAGTAGCCTGTCCCAACAAAAATGCTGAATAAAACCGTATAAAAAGGTTTTCTCAAAACTAGCACGCAATCTGCTTCGGAGCAAGATAAAATACTGTGGTGTAATTGCAATAAATTAAATATTTTAACTGAACAAGTCTTAACGAATAGTGTAATAATATAAAAAAGTACGCTTACAATAAAACAGGTTTTTCACAGGAGTTTAAATGAAGTTGCTGTTCTTGAACATGAATAGAAAATATATGATTGCGACTAGTCTCTTCCTTGGAGCCTTACTGTCACGTGACGTCATCTTTTCCGTAAGCAGCGATGCATACTTGAGTCTCCTGTGAAAATCGAAAGTGTTTCATTCCTTGGGATTTCCCTCGAGATCTTGGGCACTTAACAAAACCGCGTATATCCCTCTCATAGGGCTGCTCAATTTCCTTTTAATTTTTTGTCGCCCGTTGGAAATTAGTAACGTAATTTTCCAATGACGGGACGGGTTTCGAGGGCGTTTCGTGACACAGTGCGCGCGCCGCCATGTTGGCGCGGCGACGTAGCCCGATGCAGCGGTTCGGCACGGCACGGCGCGGCGAGGAGTGGAGCGGAGCGGAGCGGGGGCGAGTAGTCGTGGCGGCTCGGTTGGCGCGTAGCGGGAGGGGCGGAGTGGGGGAGGGGGGAGTTAGCGGACGCGGACGGCGTCATGGCCGCAGCCCCGGGGTGCAGTGAGCGCGCGTTCTCCGTGCTCCCATTGGAGCAGCCGAGCCACTGCACGTTTCCAGACGTTCTCGCCCAACAAGCAGAGTTAGCATCCGCTCTGATAGAATAACTACACTGTCAGAAATGTCATAAAATTTATCGTAGATTAATATTTTGCACATGAAACTTAATGTATTGCACATGAAACTTAATGTATTGTACATGAAACTTAATGTATTGCACATGGAACTTAATGTATTGAACATGAAACTTCATTATTGCACATGAAACGTAAAGTAATAGTACATTAAAAAGAGCTTAATGTATTTGTACATTAAATTTAATGCATAAGCTCAAACCAGTAGATTTGGTGAGGAGGGTCTTCCGTCTCCTCTGCCTCTCTCCATTCATATCATATATTCGTAATCACCAGTCCATCAGAATCATTCATTCCTCCCAGATATGACCCTAAAGCTTTGACTCTTGCATACATTTCATTTAATATACGTACATAATAATTACTTTAATGTAATTTACATTAAAATAATGCGGAAATTTATGACTATAGTGTTATTCTCGCACGTTTTTGTGAGACGTTAAATATTTTGCCCCATTCCTGTACTAACATTAGTTAAATTAAGAATAAATGAGAGTAATGAACGATATTGGCTAAATCTGATTACCAGAAATGTTCGCTCCCATGTAATAAAAGCTATTTTTTCATAGAAAAAAAATTTCATGTACTATTATTGATGTCGAAATAACAAACCCCCATTTAGAACGTGCGTTCTCTATCGTAGTGTTGAATGTATTTATAATTATTACGATGGTGTTTGGGTAAAAGGTGTTAAGTCATAAAAAAGTAAATTGGTAGAGATATGGAAATAAAATTTCGCATTGCCATGGAAAATCAAAAAATATTTCACTAACCATAATAATAACTTCAATCATTTTAAGAGTTGATTTTTCGTATGAATTGTAGATTTTCTCACGAATATCCCCCTGAGTAAAGAAACTCCACCTTCACAAGAAGTGACTAAACTTCTTTTACGACAACACCATCCAACTTCGTAAAACCCGCGGAATAGACGAGCTTTAGGTGCCAAACCCAAGTTTTCTTACGAGTAACGATGGCAAATTTTAGCAAAACCTCGATATTTCGATACTTCAATACATCACCAAAAAGTTCTCGATGTCGATGACATAAAAAAATCAATGTAAATATGATGAAATATATTGAAGTAAAATGTCCTGATTCTAATGTGATTCATAACGTGCCAATATGAGTTTAAAGTACATCCTGCCTTAAATTTGACCGTCATCTTAATTTTCTAATGAATTTTCGTTATTGCCCGGGTCACATTGCAGCTGAAGGATAATACCACGTACAAAATAATAAAAAAAAGGCAACAATACCGGAGAAAAGTTGCGAATAGGAAACGGTTTTGTGCGTCTGGTGATCGTCAACAGTGACTTTGGTCAATAGCTGTTGTTTGCGAGCAATCCACAAATAAAAAAAGGTGGTGGAAATTTTATTTATATCACGAGAATTGTTTTTAAACATCGCTGTTTTCGGACAAATATATAGATGTTTTTTAAAAAATATATGTTTTTTGGCATCCCTGCTTACGACGCGTCGTATGCAACGACCTCCGATTAATACGGCCTGCGCCCATAACAAGTTACGGGCCCATTAAGCGTGTTTATCGCCCTGGCGCGCCGTGCGTACGAGTACGCTACGTGGAATGCGACCTATAGTCCGATTTTCATAACTCTGCCCGTCAAACTCCTATGGCCACGATGGAATAGCACATATCGCGTCTTTCTCGCTTCTGCCACTACAGGTCTCTTGATCGCAAACACTGCTTGATACGGTCGTGATCATGCGATATCTGGCGGCACGACATACAGGGCGATTTTTGTAAGTATGCCCCTGAAGGACCGTCTTCACGATGGAATATGTCACGGTATTTCGCGACGTTCTCAGTCGTGCCGCCAGACATGCCATGATCGCGACCGTATCAAGCAGTACTTGCGAACATGCGACTTCTAGCGGTACGATGGAGAAAGACGCGAAATGCCGTGAGATATTCCATCGTGGCCATAGGGGCTTGAGGGTCAGTTAGAAAAATCGCACTATAACAATCATCAGCCGATGATAACCGATGGTGGTAATTGGCAATAATGTTTATTTGAGTAGCAGCATTCAATGCCTTTTAGTGCGGTTTTTCTAACTTCGCCCCTCAAGGCCCGTCTTCACGATGGAATATGTCACGGTATTTCGCGTCTTTCTCAGTCGTGCCGGTAGATATCGCATGATCAGGACTGTATTAAGTAGTACTTGTGATCACGCCACTCCTAGCGGCAGGGCCGAAAAAGACGCGAAATGACGTGTGATATTCCATCGTGGCCATAGGGGCTTGAGGGACAGAGTTAGAAAAATCGTAACCATCATCATCAGCTGATGATACGTAACTACCGCGTTTCGAAGAAACCGGCTCGGAATGTGTGTTGTGCACCCCTACGTGTCGGGGAGACGTGGTTCGTGCGGCGGCGGCGGTCGCAAAGGTCAGGTGACGTCCGCCGCGTGCCGACACGCGACGTGTGCGTGCTGTCACGCGTGCGCCTCCGGCACGCGCGCAGTGAATCACCCGCTCCTCTCTGGCCACGCACGGACAGGTCGTCTCGTCGCCGCCTGTCCCTCCGAGCGCAAGCGTTGCTCCTAGCCTGTCCTTCTGCCCTGCCTATGGACAGTGTATGGTGCGATTTTTCTAATGCTGCCCCTCAAGCCCCTATGGCCACGATGGAATATCACACGGCATTTCGCAACCTTCTCCCTCGTGCCTCTATAGTGCGACTTTTTTTACTCTGCCCCTCAAGCCCCTATGGCCACGATGGAATATCACACGGCATTTCGCAACCTTCTCCCTCGTGCCTCTATAGTGCGACTTTTCTAACGCTGCCCCTCAAGCCCCTATGGCCACGATGGAATATCACATGGCATTTCGCAACCTTCTCCCTCGTGCCTCTATAGTGCGACTATTCTAACGCTGCCCCTCAAGCCCCTATGGCCACGATGGAATATCACACGGCATTTCGCAACCTTCTCCCTCGTGCCTCTATAGTGCGACTTTTCTAACGCTGCCCCTCAAGCCCCTATGGCCACGATGGAATATCACACGGCATTTCGCAACCTTCTCCCTCGTGCCTCTATAGTGCGACTTTTCTAACGCTGCCCCTCAAACCCCTATGGCCACGATGGAATATCACACGGCATTTCGCAACCTTCTCCCTCGTGCCTCTATAGTGCGACTTTTCTTACTCTGCCCCTCAAGCCCCTATGGCCACGAAATATTACACGGCATTTCGCGTCTTTCTCCCTCGTGCCTCTATAGTGCGATTTTTCTTACTCTGCCCTTCAAGCCCCTATGGCCACGACGGAATATCACACGGCATTGCGCGTCCTTCTCCCTCGTGCCTCTATAGCGCGATTTTTCTAACTCGACCCCTCAAGCCCCTATGACCACGATTGAATATCACACGGTATTTCGCGTCTTTCTCCCTCGTGCCTCTATAGTGCGACTATTCTAACGCTGCCCCTCAAGCCCCTATGGCCACGATGGAATATCACACGGCATTTCGCAACCTTCTCCCTCGTGCCTCTATAGTGCGACTTTTCTAACGCTGCCCCTCAAGCCCCTATGGCCACGATGGAATATCACACGGCATTTCGCGTCTTTCTCCCTCGTGCCTCTATAGTGCGACTTTTCTAACGCTGCCCCTCAAACCCCTATGGCCACGATGGAATATCACACGGCATTTCGCAACCTTCTCCCTCGTGCCTCTATAGTGCGATTTTTCTTACTTTGCCCCTCAAGCCCCTATGGCCACGAAATATCACACGGCATTTCGCGTTCTTCTCCCTTCTGCCTCTATAGTGAGATTTTTCTAACTCTGCCCCTCAAGCCCCTATGGCCATGATGGCACATCACACGGTATTTCGCGCCTTTCTCGGTGGTGCCGCTAGAAGTCGCATGATCGCAATCACTGCATGACACTGTCACAATCATGCAATACCTGGCGGCACGACCGAGAAAGACGCGAAATACCGCGTCATATTCCCTCATGAAGACAGGCTGTTAGAAAAATTGCAGTATAACTGGCGGATGGGGGGAGGGCATGCACCTCCCCCACAAAAAGATGTCTTGGTTTACTTTGGTTTACTGTCCTTTGTTTAGCAAAAATGATTTAAATATTTATGTTCGAAATATATAATTATTTAAACAACAATGTATAGTACCATATATACAATACATGAATATACTATTTAAGAACAAGCATATTTATAATTTAACAAAAATCTACGATGCTCCAAATGTTGCTAACCTCACTTTGGTGGTACCGGCAAAGATGGTTCAGGACGTCAACTGATGTAACTGGTGTGTCTGAGCCGGAGGGTTTTGGTTCGAGTCGCGAGGGTGGCAAGATTTTGGCTACTGGTTACATACAAATAGGTCGAGTTCAGCCTCTGACTGGAGGAGAATTCTAGCGGCCGGCTGCTCCGATTGGTTGCTTTCCGTGGTTTCTCCGATCAACACCAGGCAAATGCTGGAGCAGTACCCTAACAAACGGGCCACGGGCCGCGCGCGATCTTTCCTTCCTCTTCCTGATCTTATCCTTGCTCCTTCCTTACATTTACATTCACTACACTACCACACATGTCGGGAACTGGTCGCGGCTGGGATGGGGTCATGATGGGGTGGGGTACACACCTGGGGTTGACAAGCAGGATGAAGAAACGTGGTTTTTGAATGTGGTAACTATGTAAAGTGCACGGTATATGCGTGCGTGTGAGGATAGAGAAGGTAGCGTGCCCATTCGTGTGTGAGTGGGTGGGTGGGTGGGTGGAGACACAGGGGCTGCATGCATGCACAGCTCAGGTGGGGGGGGGGGGCGAGCGCCGGGCTGTGACGGACGGACGCGCGGGCGCGCACGCATAGTCGCTGGCGCCATCACGGCCTCTTCCGTTCCTCCCCCTCCTGCTCCGTCTCTTCTTGTCCTTTTCATTTTGCCCTCCACAGAACCCCTGAGGAGGCGGGAATTTATTTTCTTAAATGGAATACCGTGCACAGCTGCGTTGCGTCTTAAGCAGCTGAGAGGGAGGGCTTTGCTTAATAATTAAACTAAGATTAACTAAATCTAACTTAATTTTAGCTTAAATTTAATTTATTAGTAATTGACATTGCACTCTCTGGCTTACTAATCTTTAACAAAAGTTTTATTAGTTTTCTTAATCCTGAGTAATATTTTGTTTCTGTTTCGTCTAGGTAAATATTTCTTTCTGTTTGACTTCATTCACGCATCAGTCATTCTTTCTTTCTTATCCTCCATCCTCGATGTTCCCAGCCAAAGCTAAGCAGTCTCCAGCACCGACTAGGGATTTAACATCGATGTTTTCGAAACACCGATGTGTCTACAAAAATACCGATGTTTTAAACATCGATGTATTAAAGCCGATGGTTTTTGAACATCGATGTGTTTACTTTTACGATGTTTTGTTTCTGGGTGAAAAATTCCCATAATCACAATTTTGTGAAAGTTAAAATATGAAATAATAACTGATAGTACCAACGGCTGTTTTCGAACTACACGAACGCGATATGTAGAACCTTTATTTAAGATACTGTTATTCCTCGCCCGATATGATCGTGATAACATGATATTTCCTTCCTCTTTCCTCGCATTTCGCACGTGGAGAGGCGTTTTTTAAAAAGTTTGTTTTGAGTTAAATTTTAATTATAAAACAAGATGCACGATCATTGTTAAGTTAAATTTTGTTGCGCACGAATTTAATGTTAGAGTGTACTAAATATACTTTAAAACGGTGATCTTCAAAAACGTCGATGGTTTTGGGTCGATGTATTTTTAACATCGATGTTTTACTTGATAGGCATCAAGGCATGATAGGCATCACCGATATTTTGTTGTCGATGCCGCATCAGGGGTCGTCCATAAATTACGTAACGCTAAAGAGGGAGGTGGTCTGATGTAGCGTTACATATGAGTTGAGGCGCATGTTACGGGTGCGTTACAGGGGGGTGTTGAAAATGATCGAAATTTGCGTTACGAAATTTATGAACATACCACCCCTCCCTACTACCGACCCCGTATCCTTTAGTCCAACGACTCACTTCGGTTCCGCTCCCCCCACTCTTCTCTTCCTTTTCCTTCTTCTCTACCTCTGTCCCTTTTCTCCTCCGTTACAAGCCAACTTGCCCCTTCTTCAGCCAGCAGCTCCTTGCTCACTTTTATGGATTTACACCTTTTCTTCATCACTTTCACCCTATTCAGTTTCTAGAAGCAAACCAAAATTTTCAAAAGACATACAACTACCTCTGTAAAACGTACATTTAATTAATTGTTAAAAATAATGTATTCTTTTTCTGCAAAAGTTACAAATTTCAATTGCGTATTTTTTTACATGCAACTTAATATCCTTATTTAGAGAGCCCTATGTGTAGTTCCCTCAGAAATTGTTGCTTATGAGTTGCGTAGTTTAACATGATTCTTTCTTATTAAAATTAATATTAAAAATTATATTATCGTATTGAAAACGATTGAGTGACTAAAAATTCGAACACCTACAGGCTATTATGTTTCAAGTTCAATTCAAATTAAACCACAAATTTAACATTTTAGTTCACGCCGTTGTCAATATCAAACAAAGATGTAAGGAATGTCCCGTTTGAATAACCGCGTCCCAGCTGATCGCTGGGTAAGTGTAATCGTGTACAGTAGTTAGTACGTAAGACCATCGTTATCTTATGTGTATTGCCAGGTTTACAGTCGGCCTGTTTTCATTCGTTGGTAGCTTCATACACGTGGTATTGGGGAGATGGCTAGTGGGGTACACGTGGGCGATGGCTTATGGGGTGGACTGGAGGAAACGGACTTACTAAAAGAATTCGCCTGCGCCTTGTGTGACAGAGAGCACCGCATCGCCCCCCCTCCCCTGAACTCCACGCCACCTCTCCGATCTCCTAGAGTCCGCTAAAGTAAGACGCTTGGAGAATTTATATTAAGTTTCGTGGAATCTATTATTTTTGTAATTCTGCAGTCATACTCAAAGTTCCGTTCACGAAAAGGTACCTTGGAATCATTTTTAGCACAATCGTCATCGTGAGGTATCACGAAGATTTGCCAAGTTTCCTCACGATCTCTCATCAGGTTGTTGCAATTTCATAGGAACAGGCATTCCATCCATAAGAACGATGACGGAGCTCGGAACGGAGAAATCCTCGCGGAAAGGAGTCAGGAGAATTCGCCTGGTGTCGGTCTCCTGGCAGGCAGCCCGGCTCCGACGCCAGCGCGCGCCCGGCCCGGCCCGGCCCCCTCGTCCGTTAAAAATACCTTGCGCCAGCCAGCAGCAGCAGCGGTGGCGGTGGCTTCCTCCCCTGGCAGAGCCCCCGACGACGTGGAGTCTCCCCCCCCCCTTGGGCCCCTCGCCCGCCCCGCTCCGCGCCACGCTCCACTCACGCCCTCGCGTGCGGCACGGGGAGGTGGTAGCGTGACTCAACGCGACGGGCCGCCCCGCCCCGCGCCGTCGCCGCCCCACGTTGCCTCGGTCACGCCAGCCAGCCAGCGCCGCCGCCGCCGCCGCCGCCGCCGCCGCCGGCGGGAGCAGCAACGGCCCGGTGACGTCACGCGCGGTGGAATGCGGCGGAGGGGAGGGGGGAGAGGGTGGGTGGTGGTGGTGGGGGAAGATCCGAGCGCAGTCGGGTGGCGGCCGTCGTTCCGCCTGGGCACGGTGCAGCCTCGCCTCACTTGGCTGGCTTCCCTCTTCCGACGCCCGCTTTTGTGCTCTGTTCCTGTGCTTTTGGTGCACTCCTCTCCTGGATGCTGTACTTCTTCACACTATTCTGGCTTTTGTCGTTCTTTTCTTCTTTTTCGGCGTAGCAATGTTACCTTGTTACCTCCTTCGTAGTTTCTGTACTTTTTCTCCATTTCTCTCTTGCGTCTTTCTTCTCTCCTACGCTCTACTCGTCTCTATTCTCACTTTTGTCGTTCTTTTCTTCTTTCTCGCGTAGCAATGTTTTCACCTCCTTCGTAGTTTCTATACTTTTTCTCCGCTTCTGTCGTCTTTTTCTTCTCACCTCTTTGCTCTACTTCATTCTATTCTCAATTTTGTCGCTCTCTTCTTCTTTCACACGTTATATCACTGTCCTTTTTTTTTACTTCGAGGTTTCTTTACTTTTTCTCCGCTTCTCTTTCGTCTTTCTTCTCGCCTCTATGCTCTACTCCTCTCTATTCTCACTTTTGCCGCTCTTTTCTTCTTTCTCGCGTAGCAGTGTTCCCCTTTTACCTCCACTTTTCTTTCGACCTTTTTCTTTCCTGTATGCTCTACTTCTTACCTATTTTCTCTCTTTCGCCTTTCTTTTCTTTCTCGCTTAGCAGAGTTCCCTTTTTAACCTCCACTTCGTTCCCTCTACCTTTTCGTTTTCAATAAACTAAAGAGGGTATCTTTACTCTATGCCTTTTCTTTCTCTCTTCCTCGTATGACCTTCTTTATCCTCTTCTATTTTTCACCATTTACAATTCCCATCGTGTTACCTTCCCCTTTGACACCTGTTCCTTTTCTAATTTCCTCCAGCCCCATTCATTTTTCTCGCCTCTCTTTCATCTTTGTCCCTCTGCTATTTCTTCTACTTTTCCTTGTCAAGCGTCCATTTTCGTTCTTAATTCTCTGCACTTCGTAGGTGAAGATGCCTTTATTTTTCTGGCGTGCTGTTAATGAAATGTATAAGTGTGTTGTAAAGTAATTACTGTAAACGTTTGCATTATGAAATGCAAATTTAATGTATTGGAATATAAATATGCAGTCCTTATAAGTGTTTACGCAAAAACTAATCAAGCGCATATACTTTTACCACATGAATTCCAATAGGGAAATGCACTTCGTTCTTTGGCGTGTGCAATTGTGTCTCTTGTGTTTTGCAAGCATCAGTTTTAGAAATTGCGGAAACGATTTCCAGAAGCTTGTTTCTTGTTTCTCCAGCGAGTTTTCTTGCGTAGGATTTTCTGCTTGGTTGCGGTGTCGAGTCCAGTTCGATTCTGTCCTGTCACTTCCACGGGATTTTCTCTTGTTTTATGTAGTTCGTTTTTTTTTCCCTTTCGTGGTTCTCTTATTTCCACCCGCTCGTTTTTTTCGGTGAATTGTGCAGTCGGTCGGATAATTTCTTTTGCGTCGTGCGGTCAGTTGGTCGAGTGGAGTTCGGACTTCGATCACGTAGGTCTGGCAAAATATTTTAGATTCCATAACGGCTCAGCGGTACAGGAGGTTGTAGTGTGTACAGGCGAAGTCTGTGGGTTGAATTGTCGTGGAGGGAATGAGGATCTTACCCGTGATTGGCATCTCACAACACAACAGATTCCACGCCAATATCTCACAATTTTTCGTCGAAATACAAAGTTTATGTTTCAAGTCTCATTTCGCTGTTTCAGATTTCTCTTAGTCCAAGAAGTGTTGAGGTCTCTTATACTTCGCCCATTGTTCGGGTTGGTGTGAAGCCAGCATCGGAAATGAGACTGTTTTCCCGAGTCTTAGCAGCGTCTTTGAAAACGTTTAGTAGCTATTTTTTTATAATATGATCTATGAGCATTGGCATTGCTAAATCGCTTTGTAAAGCTTTTATAGAAGTGTACCTTGGGTCGAAGAGGGCGGCCCTGAGGCATTCGGTTTGAACGCCACGTAGCTGGCTGCACCGTTCTGGCACGGGCAGTGCCACAGCGACGTATTTGCGTGCTTTGGCTGCTTCTCGCGTCGAGTGGAGCCGAGTGACGGGGCGGGGAGTGGTGACTGCCATCGCCAGGCGCCTTTTTTGTTTTGCTCGTGTCTCCCCCCCACCCCTCCTCCGCCTTCCCGTTCTGCTCTCGGTCAACCTGGCAGCGGCCCCCTTGCGCCGCCCTCGTCCTTTTCCGTCTGTGGCGGCGTCGGCGGCGTCGGCGTCGGCGTCTCAGCCTGGCGGCGAGCCAGCGCGCTGAATAGCTCTCGCCCGGTCGGCCCCGCGGCGGTCCCGGTCGACGTGGGGAAGGGGGGGGAAGGGAGGCGGGGCACCGCTGGCCTTCGCGCCGTCGCCGGTGCAGGCAACCGCATTTTTATGCCTCCCCCCTCCTCCCTCCCCCTCACTGGTCTTTGTGGCTGGCTCGGGCTGTTGGCGCGCTGCCGCCTGCCAGACAGGGGCCCCGGCGGCGGCGGCGGCGTATTTTTTTCTGGCGGGACGACGTCGACGTGCCTTGGTGCCGCGCGGCGTTGCCGCTCCGTGCGGCGCGGCGGGGCGTCACGATCGCGTGCGGCGTTGCCGCGTCGGGTGGAGAGGGAGGAGGGAGGAGGAGGAGAAGTGACATAACGGGCGGGCTCATTGAGTCGGCCCACCGCGGGGGGGAGGGGGGTTGCCGGCGTTGCCGCGTGGGCCGCGCTACACCTGCGGCGGCGCTGTTGCCGCCCGGGGCGCGGCCCAGGCCGGCGTTGCGCGCCACGCCACCCTGTTATCAGGTGGCGCTCCCTTGCGAAAATGTTGACGACACGTTTTGTACACGGTGGAACAGATTTTAGTAAAACGGCTGTGTAAATATAACCGATAAAGTGACTGTAAACGTTCGTTGACACTCACAATTGTTTAACACTATTACTCTCCTGGAAAAACGTTGCTTTCTTGGTTTTAAATGTTTGTAGATATTGCGAATTGTAGTTTAACACTTTATTACCTTCATCAAAAACCCGTTGTCACGAACTTTGCATCTTTCTGATACATGTTACAAGTTTCCTAAGATTTCCAGTTTGCACATCACTATTGACAGGAAGGTTGAAAATCACTAAAACTGAATCTCCTTTAACTTTTTTTTCATGACAAAAAATTACAAAACGGCTTAAAACAATCTTGTAATAAATGTCATGTAGGTGTCTTGTTAGATTCTAAGAAATAATTTCATATTTATTTTACACTACAATAAACATTCTGCTATAAAAAAGTCTAAAGAAGAAATTAGTTATAGTAATTTCCGTTCTCTGAATTTCCTGTTAGCGAACTTTTTATTAAACAAATTTTTTTAATATATAAAAATGTTCATTCAAATGGGAATGTTTGTGGGTTGTTTTTTCAAATACTTTTTTCCGAACGTTTTGTGCGCAAATGGTACGGGGTACCGGGGTTTCCTTTTATTCTCGGAAATGGACTTCACCACCGACAAATTCAATCCCATTTTTGCAGTGCCTTGTCGTATTATTGCAATCACAAATTCAATTTGTCCCTTTGGAACAGCAATCATCATTGTATTAAGAGTTCGGAACCGCAGCTTCGTTTCAGTAATTTTTTTTTTGACTTGAAGTCGTTGAAGGAAAGCGGCTACGACTCCGAAACGCTCATTTTGATGTTTTTTGTTCGGCTCATAGAGACTTAGGCCGTCCTGTACCACAGCAAAGTTCTCGCGAATGTTTGAAGCAAATATAAAAATTAAACTTTCATACGAAATTTAGTGACGTATACGATTAAAGACTATATGTGGATTACAGTAATAAATTCAATGAAGCGATTGTGTGAGTATTGCGTTCCAAATCCGATGCTAAAACTAAACTTCAGTTGTTTTAATAAATTATTCATTGAATGTAATTCTAGGTCGATTGATGTAGTAGTCTGAATCATTTGAAACCAACATTTATTACTCGTATACATTCATCTCTAATTTAATTTATGTATTAAAAAACGAAAATATGGGGGAGAATATTCATATATGAAGAGGAGTATTTGCCTTTGAGCCTTCTGTACTTCCGGCAGCGGGTGGACAATAGAAGCGTCCGACTGCTAGACTCTTTTCTCCGTGGTGGGTGACCGGGAACTTTGTTGAGGTGGCGATGCGCATTCAAAGCGCGTACGAGGAGGCCTCGAGGAATGGGAGTTCGGGTCGTCCTCGCTCGGACTAGTGATGCGACATCGATAACAAAAAGTCGATATTCAAAATTAAAATATCGATGTTAACAATACATCGACTAACAACCATCCATTATCAATGTTTTCAAGCTGGTTTTGTAACCTCTAACATTGAATTCGAATGTAACAAATTTTAAGTTGACAGTGTTCGTGTTCATCAGTTCGCCGAATAAAGGTACGGCAAGAAGGGGCAGGGCATTTGTTGACCATTTCTCTATGTGGGAAAGAAAGAAAGAGGAAATAAAAGGGCATGGAACCTCAGGTTTGAGAGTTTGGTTGAATGAAGGTAGTACAAACAGCGTTGCTTTAGCTTGAAGTGTTGGTTGAATGAAGGTAGTACAAACAGCGTTGCTTTAGCTTGAAGTGTCTACCATCAGTTATATTTCAGATTTTAACTTTTACAGTATTGTTATCATGGGTTATTTATTCAGAAACAAAACATTGGAAAAGAAAAAAAAACACATCGATTCCAAATCATCGATGTTTCTAGAAAAAACATTGATGTTTTGAAAACATCACCGTCGATGTCGTATCCCCAGCTCGAACGTTGGAGGCAGTGTAGTGCACGTTAGTGTGTGTGTGTGTGTGTGTGTAAGAGTAGAAGAGGGGACAAGGAAGAGGAAGTTAAGATCGCTCGCGGTCCGTGGCCCGTTTGGTAGGGTACTGCTCCGGCATTCGCCTTCTGTTGGTCGGAGAAACCACGGAAAAACTACCGATTAGAGCAGCCGGCCGCTAGAATTCTCCTCCAGACAGCGACTGATATCTACCTCGCTATGCATTGCTAATATCGATACCCCTGCCGTCATAGTCTGGAGTGGAAGCCTACACTGCGATTTTCGTAACTTTGTCCCTGACAGGAATCAGCTTTTTCGCTGCCATCCAAATGGGAGCTTATATTTCGCGACAGTGACGTCACTACAGTGACGTTCAAGCTCCCGATTGGATGAAACCGTGAACAGCTGATTCCTGTCAGGGACAAAGTTACGAAAATCGCGGTATACGATAGAGGCACTTGCAGTGACATCACTGGATGCCCTGAGCCACCTGTCCCGTGCCCGTTGGTGGCTCGGGGATCGCGCGTGACGCGGCAGTGTGTGGGTGACGCGGGGGGGGGGGAGCGCACCGCTTCAGATCTCTCTTGAATGCGCACGGCTATTTTTAGGCGGCAGAAATACACGACATGGCGGTTATTCCCGTCCCGGGCGAATTAAAGTTTCATTAATATCCTTGGAAACACGGTGGTCGCCCGGAGATCCTTACACGCGTGTTGTTGGAAGCGCATTTGAAGGCACAGTTGCTCTGTCTGGTGGATTTTGAAGATGTGTTTCAGCTCCTTTGGAGAGAAGTTGAGAATTAATGTTCGTTTTTTAAGTATCATTTACTTACTTGTAGAACTCGAGTAATATAGTTTTCCAGTATATGTGTTCAAAGTTTGCACTGACAGGTGAAACGCTTAATTGACGGGTCGTGCTGCTACCATTTGTAAAAGTGTTCATTTGAATTCTCGTCATCCTTATTATAGCAACCGGGTAACTCGCGTCTGTCACTGTCGGTTAGACACCTTTCCTTCCCCTAATCGAAACAAATGACCTCATTTCATATGTCTCGGTCTCCTGGTAGAGATCTGGTTACTTTTTGGTATACTTCTAATCGAATGTAAAAAAAAAATACTCAAATAATTAAAAATGAAAATACTTTTACTGTTTAAAAATTCAGCGACCCCACACTAAGCTAGCAATAATTGTTGCAAAATATCGTAAAACGACGGTCGTAATTCCAAATTCCTATTTTTCGAATCAGTGTCAGTGTATCACAGTCGAGCCAATGCCACAGTTCATGAGCACAATGGTTTCTTGTGTAATTGACACGACGCGCATTGCGAATACGTAAGGGCTTTCTCTCGCTGTTAGCGCTTCACGGAGTAGGAGAAAACTAATTACGTATTGTAGCTTTCCTTTGTTGTGGGTGAACTTCCTGGATTAGGGACAATTAAACAAATGATTAGAAACGTTGAAATCGTTGATCGTGTTAAATTGTGTATATAACTTGTATACTTAGTTTAAAGGTATGAAACACAATGTCTCGAAAGATAATGCACTTTCCTTTTCAGGTGATCTCTAAATACTGTAAGAAAAGAGTTGTAGCATCCAAAACGTGTTTTAATCCTTTAAAAAAAGTAATCGCCATTTAATACATTTATTGTTTGATTGGGGCTAATTCAGGGAAGTTAATCCATTGTACAAATTAATGGACAAGCATTGGTTTAAAGCACGCGGGAGCTAAAACTACAGGGTAATGATTACTCAGTTAGAAATACCTTTAAATCTAATGGATATTAATGTATTGTCCATGAAACTTTATCGTACTTTGTAAATTAAAAAGTGCTTAACTTAATATAATTGTTTATTAAATTTAAGGCATAAGTTAAAATCAGTGTAGATTTAATATAGAAGTTCTCCCATTCCCTCGCCTCTCATTTATATCATTTACTCATAATCACCAGTCCATCAGCATCCGTCAGTCCTTCCTGATATAACCGTAAAGCCGTGACTATTTCATCCTAATATACATTTTTATTTTAATTTTTTAAAATTTTTTATTTGTGCATGTACACGTGCAGCAAGTGTATATGAAATATAATGTGCGTCCACGATAATTATACCGATGAACATTTCATTCAAGTAAGGCAGAAATTTCTGACAGTATATTTTGTGTTTGAGCTGAACCGCCCATTTTCATACTGCTTACATTGCCGCGACTACCGGTGCGGCATGCTGTCCAGGCAGTGACGGAGCTAGACAATTATCGGCCAGGGACAATGCTGAAATGTAGTCCATCACCCCTAGAAAAAAAAAATGAAAGTTGGATCAAGCAACGATTTGAGTTATTTTATTTCAACTACGTTTCAGCTAGGAAAAAGTTTTCGGAAATATATTGTAAATAATAATTTTAAGTAAAAGTATTTAATGAAGAAATAATGCAACTTCCACTCGCGTCTGTCACTGTCGGTTAGGCACCTTTCCGTCCACCAATCGAAACAAATGACCTCATTCTATGGGTCTCGGTCTCAAACTTTCTTGTGTTAAATAAAATCACTCGTTAAAGACATGAAATAATGATAATATGAATTTCAGTAGAACTTATTTTAATGTTAATGTCATTGATTCATTTCGTAGAGTCCTACCTTAAAAGTAATGGCTACAATTAAATATTTAAAGTAAAGAATTAATTGAAACTTTTAATGAAATTTCAGACCGCGACTTAGAAATTTACGTTAACGATTTTATCGAGTTCTTTTTCAGTTTTTTAATAACTTTTTTCCCTTATCTGCGGACCTCTCGACTTGCGAGCAGTCGTCTGGTCTGCCCGTGCCTAGCGCCGGCACTGTGTCCAGCAGAATTGCCAATTGTCCCGATTTTTTTAAATTTGTCCCGCGTCCCCACAGTAACCATGTCGGGACGACAATTGTCCTTATATTTTAGACTTTTCATTTAAAAAGTTAATTTTTGTTTATAAAATTTATTTTTATAATAATTTTAAGTTTTCGGTATTCCAACCTTAAGGCAACGAAAATGCCTAAAATTACATTATTTTGCCCTTAATTTTCCAAAATGTACCCTGGCCCCCCCTCCCCTTTTAGGTAATTTGACCTGAGTCCCGATTTCATCTGGACGAAAGTTGGTCACCCTGGTGTCCAGGTGGCTGGGCTGGCTGTCGCAGCGCCGCGCAACCGCCGTCGACGATCTGTTTGCTCTTTGCTGTTTGCCCGATAACGCCCCACGTTGGGCGCCATGACGACGCGGTCGAGCTCGGGGCGCCCCACATACACGCGCGTCGGCTCGCTTTGGCTCGGCGCCAGCGTCGCAGCCGCGCTCACCGGGAAGTCCTAGGGTTCTACTCCCGACAGCGGCAGACTTTTCCACACTGCCCTAGGTCGAATTCAGTCGCTGTCTGGAGGAGAATTCTAGCGGCCGGTTGCTCTGATCGGTAGTTTTCCGTGGTTTCTCCATCACCAGGCGAATGCTGGAACAGTACTCGAACAAACGGGTCATGGATCGCTTGCGACATTTTTTTTCCCTCTTGCTTGTCCTATCCTCACCCCTTCCACACACTTGCTCACCCCTTCCTCACATGGACTTAAAACGATGGGAACTGTAGAGAGACCAGCCAGGAGCGTGGAACGTCTTTCCGCTGCGGCTGCGTTGAGTTTCTTTTGATTCAGTTCCTTTCGATTCGACTCCGTTCGGTTCGGTTCTTTTCTATTCGGTTCATTTTGATTCGATTTCTTTCCGCTCAGTTCTTTTCGGTTCGTATCCTTTCGATTTGACTCTGTTCGGTTCCTTTCGATTCGATTCCATTCGATTTGGTTCCTTTTCATTCGATTGCCTTCGGTTCGGTCATTTTCATTTGATTTTTTTCATTTCGGTTCCCTTTGATTCAGTTTCTTTCGGCTCGGTTCCCTTTGATTCGATTCCTTTCGATTCGATTCTTTTCTATTCGATTTTTTCCTATTCGATTCCTTCGGTTCGGTTCCTTTTGATTCGATTCTTCGGTTCTGTTCCTTTCGATTCGTTCGGGTTCGGTTCCTTTTGATTGGACTCCATTCGGGTCGAAACCATTTTTTCCCCGAATTATTGTTGTGAGTCGGGTGCTTGGCAGTGCGCCTGTGTGTGCGCTCCGTATGGTGTCCGTGTGAGGTGGCCCGTGGATGTGGAGGTGGGTCGATCGGAGCGTGCTTCCTGTGCGGGGGCGGGGCGGGGAGGGGGCGGGGGTCGTTGCGCAAACGGATGCACCGCGCTGCAGGCGATTGTCCCCTCGCCGCCACGTTCCACGTTCCACGTGCCGTGCGCAGGCGGCGGCGACGCGACGCCGCGTCGCTCGGAATGTTCTGGCCTGTGCGGGCTTTCAAAGCACACGATCGCGAAGCGCACGTACGGAAGGAGGAAGGCTGCACGTCTGTGGCTACAGCGAACGAGAGCAGAGAGAAAGAAACTGAAAAATTTACTCCATTTATGGTAATAAGTATTATAAAATATTGTACTATTATTACTTTAAAGTAATAATTTATTTTCAAATTAATCAAACAAAAATGTGATTAATGTTTTAAATGCAATAAAATATATGTTAGTATACGCCCAATTCGTAAGAGTAATGGAATTATGTTTTAACTACAGCTAAGTAGTTTTAAAAAGAATTTTCATATTTAATTACGCGTTTTTATTTGTTACACGCAAAGAAACATTGTTGTGGTCCTGCCATACATAGCATGCATGTTGATTTGCCTACCATTCAGGGGCAAATGTCATGTGCGTAATTTTGTTATATGAAATTTCTGTAATTTCGTAAGGTGTACAAAAATTATTCATCAGCCGAAAATAATCATATTCAAACTCTCTACATACCCACATTTGCGAAGTTTGCAATATTTATTAATTAAATTTTTGAAAGAATTGACATCCCGACCGGGATTGGGAACCCGGATCGTTTCCGGGCGTAAACGCATCCAAAAGATGACAAGGTGGTGTCAATTATGTAATGTTTATTCTTAATCATCTGTTTATCAGGGAGTGTACCGAGAAAGCGTCACCACCTTGGGAGTATTTAATGTAACACATTTCCTGCTGAGTGTTCCTTTTATGAACGCTGTCTTTGGGGTGGGAGAATTTCCCCTCCTTCCTTGCCTATCGCCGTGCGGTGTTGCACCGTCGTGAACCCAAAATGTTAGTCCCCAGAAGTTCACTATAACCTGAGTCGACAGTATGTTAAGCATGTTATGTTTTGACGTCATGGGATGTAGTGAACCTCTGATATAGTGAACCCAAAATGCTAGTGCCCAGAAGTTGACTATAACCGGAGTCGATTCTAAGCATGTTATGTTTTGACGTCATGGGATATAGTGAACCTCTGATATAGTGAACCCAAAATGTTAGTCCCCAGAAGTTCACTATAACCTGAGTCGACAGTATGTTAAGCATGTTATGTTTTGACGTCATGGGATGTAGTGACCTCTGATATAGTGAACCCAAAATGCTAGTGCCCAGAAGTTGACTATAACCGGAGTCGATTCTAAGCATGTTATGTTTTGACGTCATGGGATATAGTGAACCCAAAATTTCTAGTGCCCAGAAGTTGACTATAACCGGAGTCAAACTGTGAGCATGTTATGTTTTGACGTCATGGGAAATAGTGAACCTCTGATATAGTGAACCCAAAATGTTAGTCCCCTGAAGTTCACTCTAACCTGAGTCGACAGAATGTTAAGCATGTTATTTTTTTGACGTCATGGGATGTAGTGAACCCAAAATGCTAGTGCCCAGAAGTTGACTATAACCGGAGTCGACTGTAAGCATATTATGTTTTGACGTCATGTGATATAGTGAACCCAAAATGCTAGTGCCCAGAAGTTGACTACAACCGAAGTCGACTGTCTCCGCAGTGCCGGTGAGCGTGGCGCTGCGCTTGTCGCTTGGTGGCGAGCCGACGAAGTGCTGGCGGGGCTCGTGCTGCGTGGTCGGCGCTGCGCTTCCGCCCGTGCGCGCGCAAAGTCCGCGTTTCCCAGAGGCTGACTCGGCGCTGGCGTCGTCTCTCGGCGACTCCCGCCCCGCTCCGCGCCTTCCAGGAACCGCGCGCGCGCACTGTTTTGCAAGCGGGCACCGCCGCCGCCGCCGCCGCCGCGTGTGTGTGCCCCGCCGGCGACAGAGCAGGAAGTTGCGGCGTTGGAGTGGAGGCAGAGGCGTACATACAATGCGGTTTTTCTAGCTCTGTCCCTCAAGCCCCTACGGCCGCGATGAACTATCCACACGACATTTTGCGTCTTTCTCCCTCTTGCCTCTATAGTGCGGTTTTTCTAAATCTGCCCCTCAAGCCCCTATGGCCGCGATGAACTATCACACGACATTTTGCGTCTTTCTCCCTCGTGCCTCTATAGTGCGGTTTTTCTAAATCTGCCCCTCAAGCCCCTATGGCCGCGATGAACTATCACACGACATTTTGCGTCTTTCTCCCTCGTGCCTCTATAGTGCGGTTTTTTCTAACTCTGTCCCTCAAGCCCCTATGCCGCCGCGAAGAACTATCACACGACATTTGTGCGTCTTTCTCCCTCGTGCCTCTATAGTGCGGTTTTTCTAAATCTGCCCCTCAAGCCCCTATGGCCGCGATGAACTATCACACGACATTTTGCGTCTTTCTCCCTCGTGCCTCTATAGTGCGGTTTTTTCTAACTCTGCCCCTCAAGCCCTATGGCCGCGATGAACTATCACACGACATTTTGCGTCTTTCTCCCTCTTGCCTCTATAGTGCGGTTTTTCTAAATCTGCCCCTCAAGCCCCTATGGCCGCGATGAACTATCACACGACATTTTGCGTCTTTCTCCCTCGTGCCTCTATAGTGCGGTTTTTCTAACTCTGTCCTCTAAGCCCCTATGGCCGCGATGAACTATCACACGACATTTTGCGTCTTTCTCCCTCGTGCCTCTATAGTGCGATTTTTCTAAATCTGCCCCTCAAGCCCCTTATGGCCGCGATGAACTATCACACGACATTTTGCGTCTTTCTCTCTCGTGCCTCTGTAGTGCGATTTTTCTAACTCTGCCCCTCAAGCCCCTATGGCCCGATGAACTATCACACGACATTTTGCGTCTTTCTCCCTCGTGCCTCTATAGTGTCGATTTTTCTAACTCTGTCCCTCAAGCCCCTACGGCCGCGATGGAGTATCACACGGCATTTCGCGTCTTTCTAACTTGCGCCGCTGGGAGTCGCATGATCGCAAGCGCTGCTTCGAAACGGTCGCGATCATGCGATATCTAGCGGCACGACTGAGGAAAGATGCGAAATACCGTGACATCTTCTATCGTGAAGACGCTATCGCAAAGACTATAAGCATTTGAACGCTGCTATTCAAATAAATAATATTATTGGCAATTATCATCATCAGTTATCATCGGCTGATTATGATGGTTACAGGGCGATGTTTCTAACTTTGCCTCTCAAGTCCCTACGGCCACGATTGAAATATCACACATTTCGCGTC
>JAHLJT010005437.1:89476846-89493108 GCA_031308135.1 Acheta domesticus | reverse complement strand
ATCTATTCGTCACGTCCGTTTCTTTAAAAAAGTACGTTTTTTTATCAACCTATAATAGTTGTTCGTAGTGTCTAAAATATATTAAAATTCATATTATGCTCGGCTGGTAACATTAGTACTCTTTTCTACGACCATCATTTTAAACTCTATTTAGAAATTTTCTATTTGAAACTCGGGGATATTTCATTGCTTTTGTTTGTGAGTCATAATATCCCATTTCTAAACCCACCCACTTCACTGAACATATATCACTTCCTGGTTACTCTTTGGTTCGTGGGAAGCAACAGTTTTGATTGTGGATTGCGTGATTGATGAAACGAGTAAATGCAAATTTGAGTTTGTCCCGTCCGTATTAAAGTCCTTAATATGAATGTACATCTCTGGTGAAAGAGCAGATTTAACAGGGGAAACTTCGCCACTCAACGAAAACATTATTATAATTCTCAACCAATCCCTACCGTTGATTGCGCTTCCGGACCCGAGAACATTCTTCCCGTAAGTGTAGTGCATGCCACCGGGAGCGAGCGGCGCCGATCTGCACTACGGGTTGCAGGTTGCTTCCTGAGGAAACTGCCCCAGAGAAACTGCCGAGAACGTTTTCAACTGCCGACTTGTCTCCCGCGCGCGAGCTAGCGTAGTAGAGCAAGGTACGTTGGTGTGTAAGGGGGAGAGAGGCAGTGCTGACTCCAGTGGGGGCATGGGGGGGCTATGCCTCGCCAAAAGTCTTAAGAGTTTGCGTTTGTTAACTTCTTTTTACTTGGCAAAATTTATTTTAATGTTATTTGTATAAGAATTATGTAATTATTTACAAAGTAATATTGTTTAGTAGTATCATGTATACACTAGAAAAATAATATACACTATAATAACAAATGTTTATTATTTAACACCCGATGGCCCCCCTCCAAAACGATCGGTTGGATCGGCCCCGGTGAAGAGGGGCCACCGACATGGGTTCAGGAAGGAACAGGTTACGCTAAGTCGTCTGTGTGGCAGCGTACTGCTCCGGCATTCGCCTGGTGTTCATCGGGTGAACCATGGAAAACTACCGATCAGAGCGGCTGGTAGTGGAATTCTCCATACGACATCTGAATTAGACCCAGCTATACATTTAGTACGGAAAATCGGTCGAGAGTAGGATCCCTAGGATCTCCCACTCAGAGTCAATGACGTGGCAACGATAATGCTGAGCCAACTCAACCGATCCGGTTCTCCAGACAGCCGTCTACTGAATGGGTCCGTTACTTCATGCTTTGGCGTTAAAACTCCATTTATGAGAAGCCTCGTCTGATAAGCCGGAGGGGCAGTCGTCAGCAGAGGAAAAGGAAAAGCGAAAGAATAGGAACCCGAGTGACGTCAGTGGTTGAGGAGGAGGCGACGGTTATACGAGCAGGTCTTCACGGCATTTCTTCACGGCCTTTATCCTTGAGTAACGGGGGAGGGGGCGCCTTCATATTTTGAAATGAGTCCCTACGTATTTTATTTCCTGCGTATGTTCAACCCCTTTTATTCCACTTTTTAATCCGACAATTTGATACATATGACATTCGGAGACGTGTCTCTCAAAGCAATCCATCATTTTTGTAAATGGTTTTTACACAAGTCATCACAGAGTTTTAAAAATTTCATTTTCCGAGTATTGCATGCGTTTTTCTTCAAACGAAAGTACTTCGGTGACCCCTCATTTCCTAGAAAAAAAATTCCCGACTTTTCCCAGATTTCTAGAGCATTTTTCAAAAAACAATTTGAAATTTCACACTACCTAAGAAAACATTAAAGGTACTGTGATACCAATTACTCAGATCTCTTACTTTGCCGCAACAAAAATACAAATTAACAATATTACCCTCAAATAAAAATCGAGCAAAAAATCGCTGAACTAATGTTTTTAATATCTTGTTATTACAACCCTCTCCCACTTTTCTTAACAAATAAAAATTTAGCACAAAATCTCGCTGAATTTTTTTTTCAGGAATAATATCTTGTCTCACAATCCTCTCTCAATTTTCCCTGGATTTTAACGACTCTTCTACGAATTCCCTGATTTTTCTTTCAGGTTGCCCGTGTTTTGTGGAAAGTGGCCACCGCACTGAACCGTAAATCCAATGCCACATTCATCATTTCGAAGGGTCCAGACGCCAAATTTCCCTGCGCGTCAACGCGGCCGCCAGAGCGCTGCACTTCCGGCGAATGGCTCCAGTTTCCCAGAAGCCCTCCCCCCCCCGCCCATTGGCGCTTCGCGGAACAGCCGGCGCAGGGGCCGACAGCTGAATGGCGCAACGCGACTTTTTTTTTTTTTTTTTTTTTTTTTGTGCCGACGGGCGCGCCGTCATTTCCACGTGGGAGACGAGGTTTCTAGGAGACCACAGCCGGGGTCTCACTCCATTTGGGGAATCCCCTTAAGAAGGCTTTCAGATCCACCAGAAAAAAAAATCTTGCGTTCCTTACGAAAGTACTAGGGTGACCTATTATTTCCTAGTAAAAAAAGAATAACTGGCTCTTCCCAGTTTTCTACTGAATTTTTGAAGCCAAGGATTGCAAACCAAACCATAGAAAGTTTTTGCCACCTAACGTTAAGCACTATCGATCTTCTGCTCATGCGCAGTTCAAATTTCACATCACTTTAGTGCATCTGCGCATGCGCAGAAGATCGATAGTGCTTGATTACAAGGTGGCAAAACCTCTCTCACGATATAGCATATATGGATGCGACATCGATTGTCGATGTTTTCAAAAACATCGATGTATCTATAAAAAAACATCGGTGTCTATAAAAATATCGATGTTTAAAACATCGGTGTATTGAAGCCTACCATACCCCAATGACTGCCACCCCATATTCCACGCGCATATGTTGAATAATTGATTTGCACACTAGATTCGGCGTTCAATACTAGTGGCAGATCGATACTTAATTATAGGAACGTTTTGACGTTTTAAATCCAAGCTTTACTAACAGTTGCGAGGATGTGAAGTTAATCCAGAATGCCGAGGGAACGAACTCAGAATCTCGCGCCGCAAACGTTACACAAGCCAGGCGCACGTCAACCGCGCTTCAAGGAGACACTGACGCCACGCGAGGCCGAACGCTATCAGCAGCGGAATCATCGCTTATCACCACAGACGTAAAGATCAAATTATGCACATCACTCAGCCAGCGGACCGTCCTCAATGGGCGGGCGAGATAACCATCGGCGATAACCCACTACGCCGGGCCGGCGGCCTACGCGGGTATGTTGTCAAACAGAAGGAGACGCCGGCGATAACCGAGTGAGTTATCGTCCACGCGGAGCGCGCCTGCGCCGGGGGCCGAAGTCTACTCATCACCCCAACGACCACGCCTCATCCGCCTGGGTTCAGCGGCGCGCAAACACGCCCCCCTCCTGCCCCCCCCCGCGCACAGATCTACTTACTATTTTCGATACACGCGTGCGTGGACGGAAAACTATACGAACGCCGGGCTTACGAGATAATAGAGTTGGGTGTTTTTGCCGCCTTGAACGTTAAGCATTATTGATCTGATCATGCGCAGATGCACTAGTGATGCGAAACTTGCACTGCGCATGAGCAGAAGATCGATAGTGCTTACCGTTCGAGGTGGCAAAAACTCTCTAATTACAGTAGGGTAATTTTGCCAACTCAAGCGTTAAGCACTATCGATCTTCGGATCATGCGCAGATGCACTAAAGTGATACGAAACTTGCACTGCGCATGAGCAGAAGATCGATAGTGCTTACCGTTCGAGGTGGCAAAACTCTCTAATAGAGTAGGGTGTTTTTGCCGCATCGAACGTTAAGCACTATCGATCTTATGGCCATGCACAGATGCACTAAAACGACGGGAAACTTGCACTGCGCATGAGCAGACGATCGATATTGCTTCACGTCCGATGGTGCAAAAACTCAGTATTTGAGAGTAGAGAGTTTTTGCCACCACGAACGTGAAGCACTATCGATCTTCTGCTCATGCGCAGTTCAAGTTTCCCGTCGTTTTAGTGCATCTGCGCATACGCAGAAGATCGATAGTTATTAACGTTCGATGTGGTAAAAACTCTCTATGATCTATGGATGCGACACCGACGAGGATGTTTTCAGAACACCGATGTTTCTATAAAATTGTCGATGTTTCAAACATCGATGTATTGAATTCGATGTTTTTTTAAGATCTATGTTTTGTGCTCGATGTTTTTACATTTTCAATGTTTTATTCGGGCAAAAAACAACAACATAATGACAATGTTGTAAAAGTTAAAAAATGAAAAAATAGTTGCTCGTACCACTGTTTGTTTTCGAACAACATGAACTCAGTTTTCCGTGCCTTTATCGAGCAGACTAATCCTCGCCCCAGATGATCCTGATACCCTGGCATTTCCTTCGCCTTTACTCGTATTCCGCACATTAAGAGGTGTTGTTTTCAGTTAAATTTCAATTATAAATTTATATACACGGCCGCTGTCAAATTATATTTTGTTGCGTTGAATTTAATGTTCGAGTTTACTAAACAAGCCATACATCGATGTTTACAAACATCAATGGACGTAATTTTGTTGTTAGTTTTAATTTCAATTGTTAATTTTATAATTGGCCTAATCTCAAGTCTTGCTGCATGAATATGGCATCTAAAAATGGGTCAAAAGGAAATAATAATGGAGAATTCAATACGTTTTCATAACAAAGAATAACTTTCTTATTATAGAATTCTCTTTCGTTTATAACAGATCCAAATACAGTGAATACTTTTCAATCTTTACTGGTTCTTATTCAGAAACGGTTGAAGGCCGAATAGGATAGGCATTTTAAAACATTTTTTGAACCAAACAGAATAGAACAGACCAAATTTTTGGTTAGAAATTTTAAAACATTTTCATGAGAAGCCCTACACCAAGTCCAAAGAATCAGATGCGATAATCCAGTAATTGAAGGAAGCGATTTTGAGCTCTGTTTATCCGACGCAGTCCACAAAGACTGGCGTTGGGGTGGCATCTTTGAGGACAACCACACATTGTCTCCCTCTTATCGAAAGTCAGGAGATAGCGGCGAAGGTAAGAACAGCTTGCGTAATGAGATAACGTTCGCTGTGTTGCCTTCTACCAAGATACGGACAGATAAAGGACACTTTTTAGGTAAATAAAAGACGTCCAAAGATTGAGGACTGATAATTTCAATTGTCATTATAAGAGAGCGGGATCTGATTGTGTTCACATATCTGAGCACGTACGGTCAAAGACGTTGACGTAACAGCTGATTAAGAGAGATCAAATTACGACGTGAAACGCCCTCTTCAGACAAACATAGTAGAATGTTGTATTTCGTTTAAAGCTACGTAATTAAGGCAGATTATCTGGTTTGCATCAATCATTACCTAAATGAAAATGCATTTCTGAACAAAGATTCCTTCAAATTTGTTAATTCATACGTCAGGACTGTAGGTTGATTTCTGCAATTTGAGTTTTGTATACAAATTCTATACTCATAGGAATGAATCTATCTTGTACAGAATTATTAAAATTAGTAAAATTATAAGTGAAATTATAATAATTAGAATTCGTAAAATTATAAGTGAAAAACTGTCGAAAATAACGTGTAAGTTGTAAAAAACACGCAATTTACACTACAATATTACATACGACTGATACTGATAAGAGAAACCATGGAAAACTCCGGACCTCAGCAGCCGTCCGGTAGATTTGTACCCCAGACAACCATTGAATTCGACCTAGATGTGTGCTAGTGTGCCTTTTGTTCCGTCAGCCTTTCGGAGTAAAAATTTAATAATGTAAATACTTGCGTGGACAGGCAGAAGAACAGTCCTTAGACCTGCGCCTCGCCCTTAATGAAGACACCACTACTATTGTTATAATTACTATTAATACCGCCCTCGTTGGTTAGCGTGCACGCTTTCCACGGCCCAGCTCCGGGTTCAATTCCTGGTCGGGAGAAAATTATAACTGTGCGCTTTCCTCACAAATGTCCCAGTATCTACTTCTGAGAGACGATGAGAAAGCCCACCCTAAGATCAAGAAGACCAGTGTATACAGTGGAGGGATGTCTTCGTGCCAACCACACGAACCACTCATCCCATGGCCGAGAGGCTGGCCCAAGGCCCTTGGCCCCCGCTGGTCGGCCAAGGCCCTTGGCGGGCTGTCGAGTCATACGACAGGAATCAGTATTAAATAAAATAACAGGAAAAAGCGTCAAAGTCAGAACTCGGTCCCTAGGACGCCCCAGTCTGACATCATGCCAAGACAACGTCCACGCCGGTCCACCAAAGGCACTCCAAAGCCAAGAGAATCGGCCAGAAAGACGCCAAATGATTTATGCGATACAATCTAATGACGACGGCAGCTAATCTAATCTCCGCGCACATCTGTATTGCAGTCCGCAAGGACGACCCGCGTCCGGCGAAACGCAGAGATCGGAGAACCACGCGCTGCGAGTGGCCCACTCATCACGCCCCCGCGCTATCCCACGGCCGCCGCGGTTATCTCCACGGCGTAAGATATACATCTTAACATGGCATCTTAAACTGTGGCTGTTACACACTGTTACAAAACATTTCATACCCATTTTCGTGACAGTTCGCTCGAGACTTTACCAATTCCAGAAAAGTTTTTCCAGAAATTTGTCGAGAAACGACACATTACTGATTTGAAATTTGAAATCAGCAGGCCACAGAGCTGTCAAATTGATCACGACGAATCACGACCTTGCCCAAAGGAGACCCAAATATCGCAGCGCTTATATGCGAGAACTGTGACAACTAGGCTCACATAAGCTTCCGTTTTACACTGGGAGTGAACACACCAATACATCTTACAGCATGGTTACCCCACTCCCGTTCACTCTCCGCCAACGCAACTGAATCGGCACTCTCGCGAGCACTCTAATGCGATTTTTTCTAACTTTGCCCCTGAGGGCTTCAGGATGGAATATGTCACGATATTTCGCGACGTTCTCAGTTGTACTGCCAGGTATCACATGATCGCGACCGTATCAAGCAGTGTTTGCGATCATGCGACTTCTAGCGGCACAACGAAGAAAGACGCGACATGCTCTGTGATATTCCATTGTGACCATAGGGGCTTGAGGGGCAGAGTTAGAAAAATCGCACTATACGTCAAGTCTGAACCCTAGACATCGGATGTTAAGGCACCAAAAACTTACGTTTTAGGCGCCTAAAATGTCTCTAAAACGATTTTAAATACGCACCAAAAAGGCAATAATAACTTACAATTGGAGGGAAAAGCATTAATGTATCTCACTGCAATTGCACCTAAAATTAACCAGTATGATACACACACACACACACACACACAAGAAGTATACTAGGCCCTAATGATCGGCCTACACTGCGGACTTCCTGAACATCCCCGAGACCCGTTGCGAAAGATGTTCGCGAGTTAAAAAGAACTAATTTTCATATCCAGTGTCAAATCAAATTTTGTAGAGATGATTGTAAACCTGATTTAAAAAACATAGATGTTTTTGCACGAAATATTATTAGGTGGTTTGAAGCACCATCGATCTTTTACGCATGCGCAGTTGAAGTTTCGCGACACTTTAGTTCATCTGCGCATGCGCAGAGGATCGATAATGCTACCCGTTATGGCGTGCACAAACTCCCTATAAGCAATAATTTTATTTGTAACATCGAGTTTTGGAAACGATTTTTTATCGATGTCTCATCACTACTTTCCATTGCTCTACCCAAGATGTGTTCATATCGATGTATTAACATCGATGTTTTTATTTTAACATCAATTTTTGGTAACGACGAACTTTTATCGATGTCGCATGTCTACTTTCCATTGCTCTCCAAAAAGATGTATTACTATCGATATATTAACATGGATGCTTTTATTTGAACATCCATTTTTGAATGCATTTTTGAGTGAATTTTTATCAATGTCGCATCACTACTTTCCATTGCTCTCGCAAAAGATGAATTAATATATGTATGTATTAACATCGATGTTTTTATTTTAACCACGATTTTTCGTAACGATTTTTTTGGATGACGCGTCATTACTTTCCATTGTCCTCCCAAACGATGTATTAACATAATTTTGAACATCGATTTTTGGCAACGATGACTTCTTATCGCTGTGGCATCACTACTTTCCATTGCTCACCCAGAGAAATACGTCTTTCGCCTGCGGAGAGGAGGGCTATCGGAGGCGATACGCGCTATCGGGGGGTCAGTGACGCCCGCGCCCCGGGGTCCGCGCACACGCCCCCCACGTGCACCCAGCGTGCCCCCCCTCCCCGGGCCCCGCCCCCCTTATCACCACGCCGCCGCCCCCTGGAGGAACTGGGCCCCCACCGCCTGCGGCCCGCTTCCTCAATGCACCGCCTGCGAGGGGTCACCGCTTGATTCATATTTCTTCGCACGCCAACAGCTGCGGTCATTAGCCCCGTAAGTGTAGTGCGTGTTTTCCTCGGGAGGTGGCGGTGATCTTTCCCCGCTGGATGCTGAGATCCGGCGCCAACATACTCGTATTTTCTCGACAGTGTTTTCCCCTCAAGATATCTCTCACTAGCGGGGAACCGCCGCCGCCGGGACAAGCTCTAAGCTCCCGACATTTCTGGTACAGCAGTGTCCGTTTGGTAAATGTTTGGAAGAGGTGACGATAGGACAAGGAAAAGGAAGGAAAGATCACAGGCTGTCTATGGCTCGTTTGTCAGGGTACTGCTCCGGCGTTCACCTGTTGTTGATTGGAAAAAAACACGGAAAACTACGATCAGAGAAGCCGACTGCACGAAATAACGTAACGTAAATATAACTTCATTATTTGCGCACGTCTTCTGAACTTCAGTGGGAAATATAGTTATTCAAATTATCGTTTCCCATATTGTCGCGGGGAGAAGTATTATTCTTTGATGAAGAACATGATGAGGGTTAAGGGGACAAATTTATAGCTAATTTTCCTTTGAAAATATATTTTATTATATAGTAGCGAATATTTTGTCAACAAAAATTTTTAAAAAAACACGCTCTTTTTCTGTATTCAAAATTCGACTAGAATATGGTTTAGGAATTATGAAAACGTGCACAAATTTCACTTTTTCCCATAGCTCGTCACACACAGTTTTAAACTGTTTTTGACGTAAATAAATATATAAATAAATCATCTCCACACAGCGCCTGAATTTGACCTAGAAAAGAGTCGAACATCCTGCCACTGTCGGGAGTAGAACGCGAAGGCCTCCCGAACAGAGGCGCGGCTGTGAGAATGCTCTGAGGGAACTCCGCCCATGTGAGGGTGCGATCCCTGACCAGAGCCACAGCTTTGCCTCTTGTATATAAGAATGCGGCCCGCCGGATCTTTTTGTGCGGCCCGCGACAGCTTTGAAAAATTTTAATATACCAACCGAATACAATACAATTGCACAATTTGTCTTATTTTTATTTAATGGTATATTAATTTTCTCATATATACATTAATCATTAAGTATGTTGAATAAACGTCGTATGTAATATATGTTTGAGTATGATCTCAGTAGTTAGGTAAAAACCATCTTAAATTACGGCGATGGTATAATGGTCATATTGGCTAGGATTGTTGCACCCCAAGATTGCGGGTTCAATCCCGATCGAAGCCGTGGATTTTTAGGGGCGAAAAAATCCTTCGTACGCCTTCCTTCGTAGAGGAAGTAAAGCCGGCTGTCCCATGTTAGTAGATTTACTGCATCTAAAAGACCCTCAAGCGTAAATGAAGCCTCCGAGCTAAATTCAAAATCGCCCAAGCAATACCTTCTTTCTCCGCTAGATGGTGAAAGGAGCGTAACAAAATTTGCGTGGTCAGACGGAAGAGCAGACCTCATGGCCTGAGTCTCGCCACGTAACATAAGGCAATTCAATTCAAATTATGGTGCAGGCCCGCGGCTTACCTAGATTATATATGTGGTCCATAAGCCCTTCAAAGTTGGACAGCCCTGTTCTAACCGTTACACTACCGAAGCATCGCCTCCACCCACACCCCGCCGCCCGCCGCCACGACACCCAGACCGCAAATGTCGCATCTATTCATCAATGGGCCGCTTTATTTATACGCGGGCTATTTTGTTGGAGGCTTTGGAGTAAGGAAAGAGAGCGCTCTGGTAACCCTTGCCAAGACGCTCCGAGTAAACCACTTCTTGCACCGCTGCCAACCTCTGCCCGATATACCCCCTTTGCATTCCGAAGTAAAAAAGCCAGTAAGGAATACTTGAAACATGTCCAAGAATGGGAATGCAAAAACACGAAGAGTGGAAAGCAATATTACCGCCGAAATGTGCATCCTTGGCCCGCGTCCACAGGTCGAGGGTTATTTCGAAGAAGCGTTTTGTCCGACGATCCCGTTTTCGGGCTGTTTGTTCCGTGAGTTATTTTCGGGGAGGGAGTAAGGCTTGTGTATTTCGGGGTGGGGTAAATATTGAAGGCGGTTAGCGTGCCACAGTGCGCGGACGAAAATCGCCTCCGCTGGCTCCCACGACGAAAGGATTGGATTGAATTGCATTATTTTACGTGGCGAGACTCAGGCCATGAGGCCTGCTCTTCCGTCTGACCACGCAATTTTCGCTACGCTCCTTTCACCTAGCGGAGAAAGAAGGTATTTCATGGGTGACGAAATAGGCGATTTGAATTTAGCTCAGAGGCTTCATTTAGGCTTGAGGATCTTTTACGTGCAGTACATCTACTAACATGGGACAGCCGGCTTTACTTCCCCTCCGAAGGAAGGATTTTTTCGCCCCTAAAAATCCACGGCTTCGGTCGGGTTTGAACCCGATGTAACACTAGGTATGTGGGCTTGATTTCCTTTTGATTATTGATTCCGAGAGCGCTGACTGCTACAATTATGAGTTCTAAGGCGGCAATGATTTTCCCAGGTTCGATAGTGAGATCCGGCGCGGATAGCGAGTTCGATAGTGAGACCCGGCGAATGAGGAGGAGGAGGAGGAGGAGGAGGAGGAGGAGAAGGAGGAGTGTAGTGCATAGAATTGAATTGAATTGAAACTTTACTTTCCAAGGCAAGGCTCAGGCCGTGAAGCCTGCTCTTCCGCCTGACCACGCAAAATTCGCTACGCTCCTTCCACCGTCTAGCGAAGAAAAGAGGTATCACTCGACAAAACAGGCAATTTGAATTTAGCTCAAAGGGTCCATTTAGGCTTGAGGATCTTGTACACGTAGTAAATCTACAACATGGGACAGCCGGCTTCACTTCCCTTCCGAAGGACGGCGCACAAACGATTTTTTCTCGCCCTCACAAAAACCCACGACTACGATCGACACTGAATCCGCGAACTCGGGTACACGAGTCCGATGCGCTAACTGCTGCGCCACCGACGCCACGAGAAATGGGCGTGGCACGCGCGCAGTGTGGGCCGGAGCGCTGCAGCAGGGGATGGTTCACGCTAGCGCCGCGCCGGGTGCCGGGCGCTGCTGGCGCGCCGCCAGACGGGTATTTCTGGCGCCCGCCCTCGCTTCCTCTGCCCGCCTGCCCCAAACCCTCCCTCCCTCCTCCTACATCTCCTCATTACGTACTCTTTTTTCCTCGTTTTAAATCGATAATCATTATAAGGAGTACTATTGTTAACATTATTATTAACTTTCTGAACAATGTTGGACATAATACATCGGAATTATTATTCTCATATTTATTATTTCTCTATATCACGACCAGAGATGTTATAAGTCGGCTGAATATAAAATCTACTCCAGGTTGCAACCAGCTACCTAAGGAGTAGATCTAGAGACTGTCGGTGCCTCTACAATACTTTGCGCAAAATGTGGGCTGTTCCAAATAAAGCAATTTCTTGCACTTCCCAGTCTTTTGAATGGCCTGAGAGTTTAGCCAAGTTGTTAAACAAATTTTGCGGAACCATTCCTAGAGCCCGATGTAATTATTAATATTATTATTACATTTATTATTATTACTATTATTATTATTATTATTCGCAGCCAACTATGCATCTCGTTTAGGGCACGGGTTTCCTGACCGTGCAAGCAATTATAACATAAAAAACATAAATCAAGCAAATATTAATCATAAAATAAAAACCTAATACAGTTTAATTAATAACAAAAGTTTTCTAAGTACTAAAATGCTTGACATTTTTTTATATCCAGCCTCCCCTTTCTCTTTTGAAATTTTATACGAAAATATGGTAATTATTATATTGATATTTCAATTGATATATAAAAAATAAAATTAAAATATCTTTTAGGTACATTTAGAAATGACTAAATTTCTCCTAATGGGAGATCGAATAGGCGCGGAATACCAATAGACAGGGAACTTTCTGTTGCTTCTTAACATTTCTTAATTGGAAAAACAGTAAGCTTTCATGGCAATATTGTAATCATTGTGAACTCTACTTAAATTATTGTTATATGTTTAGTAATGAAGATGAATTTTTTTGTAAGGCATTAGACCTGGAGGACGTCGTGCAGTAACTTACGAAACGACTTCTGATAAATCTGTTAACCTGATATGGAACTAAAAAAAAATACTGAAACTTTTAATGTCAAACAATGCTTAAGGGGCCTATTCTTAGGAGAAACGACAAAAAAATATGACAGTATTCAATTGTAGAAAAAGTATTATTTTTGTTATTGGTACTTATTCTAGTTATAATGAACAAACATGAAAGTCGTCATACTTTAATATAACAATACAATAATGTTCTATTCTGTTTCCAGGTGAAGCTACTGTTGTACTGCTCCTCGTTCCAAAAGGGAATGATCGCTGATCGAATGGTACTACGGAGATTGGAACTGATGTATGTAAAACTATACAAGAATTCAAATTGTATTAGTCAACAAGACAATAAAATGGTGTTTGTTGAAAACTACGCTCGTCTACTGATTCAATAAAAATGTCTACTCTCTTCTCGGCTCGCTTCCTCCGAATTCTGCTCTTCACTCCTCGTTTTACCACCTCGTCTCCTCCAACCTCCTCTTCATAATTTTGTCTCCTGCCTCTATCCCTTCTCCTCCACGCCACAGCATTCAGGAATTCTATTCTGTTTATCTTGCGCTGCTAGATATTTTTTGTCAGTGTCATCACAAAAATGGACTTCATTACGACCGATAAGTCACCACTACTCCTCCGGATAAAAATGCACATCTGGACTAGCGTTAGTAAATCGCTGTGAACCATACGATAGAGGAAGGCTTTGTCACTGACATCCGTCTCTAAGTCGAATAGATAGTGTATCTCGAACTTCGAGCGAACGATGCTTGCAAAATTCGTCTTGTGCTTTGTTTTATCAGCGGTTAGCTACAAGTTGTGCCAGTCACAATTCTGTGATCTAGACCTTTGGCAATGTTTCAATCGTGGAGTATTTCTATCCCAATCACAAAATAAACAAAGCCGATGTACAAATTCTCTGCAACGATCTTCGTCCCGTCTACGCAGCGTTGCTTAACAGTGGACGTAAGTTCTTTCTGCCCATCACTACCGTCCCGTTAAGTCTCTACATTCCTGGAACAGGAATCCGTTATGATTTCCCCAAATATTGAAACTGCGGACGCGGCTGGCGAGTGATGATTTCGACCTTTATTGAACCGCTGGAAAACTTCGTTGACCACTGTTTTTTGAATTACCGTGAAAAACCTTCGCCGGTGATTCGATAAACAGCGGCGTCCTTTTTTTAACAGACAACACAGCATGATAAAAAGTCCAAGAAATTTGTTTCAGTTTTCAGTGTGACGTCCTTAGGAAGTCTATTTCCCCCAGACATTTCTGAAATGCCGAAAGCCGAGCGTCCTATTGTGCAATTTGATATAGCAACAAACGCATGCGAAAACTACGAGGAAATTCCGTCCCATGCCACAAATGTTGCCAATGCACTGCCGAAACAGACACGGAAATGAGCTATGTGATTAGGGCTGTCCCTGCTGTTTGTAACTTTCTCTCAAGGCAATACGCAAATTGAGAGAGGACAACGCATTTACCTAATCTTAATACCCTCCTCATATGACGTCTTCGAAAGCAGAAAGAAAAGACAACACAATGCCAGGACAGTCTACCACATACGTCGATGCTCTATTGCCATTATTTCTTCAGCAGTGCTCTCTATAAGTTGGAATTAGCCTAGATGTTCATTCATGGGGAAGCAAATTACGTCAGAAACCAGCTACTCTATAACACTACACTAGTCTGCCCCGTGGCCGAGATCGCTAAGGCAGTAGTGATCTCGGACCGAGGGGTCGCGGGTTCAAGTCCCACCTCGGGCATGGTTGCATGTGTTCGTCCTTACACCCCCTATCATCACCATATCGTGTCATCATGTCATAACGTTAAATCCAATAGCGGTCGCTAATGACCTAGCAGTTGATGCGGCCTTAAATAACAAGAAACCCTACACTAATTTTATGCTTTACATTCCTACAATGTTGGATCAACAGAGACAAGAGAGTGCCTTAACTGTACGGAGACGTGTCACTGGTTTAACTCCAACGCAACGTGATACTGTTGACATTTCCTCAACGAGTTCTAGACGGGGAAAACTATTTGTCATATGCAAAGAGAAGCGTATCAGCGCATTGTGGGGTCAACGCACACGTCCTGTCTAAGTATGTCATACATTATCTCCTAAACACTTAATTGCGAGCATTTTGTACTTACATGCATCATTTCGACATTCTGAGTAAGCCGCATGTCTTCTCCAAAACGAGGGGGAAAATGTAATGTCGTAACTACCACTTCATTCAGTAAGGCTTAACAAATTTTTTACCGAAACCAAATTTAAATTCCACCCACACTACGATATAATCGATTCGTCAGTAACTGAATGCTATACTTGGATTTATTCATAGCTCCGTCCGACGTACACCTATTTGCCTGCCCCCTGTCAAAGATGTTGTACATTCACCATCACAAATGCCCACGTTTCTTTGAGCCCGGAGTCGCTACTGTCTCTCTTTCATGATACCTACTAGTTGAACAATGAATAAAAGTTCGTACCAAGCGTTGTCCCCGTTTGATAAGAAGCGTTCCTTCCCATGTAATCGAAACTCTTAATCATATTTGAACTGATGTTAGTTCCTACGAAATAACCAGCCCTCCCTCATCCTATTCTTACAAAATGAGACTGATTGACTGATACTGCGGCGCCGGGCCGCCTTCAGTAGTCCAATTTTCGTTCGAAAAAAGTGAATACGTCGCTTTTGAGGTCGCCCCCAACGAGTACAGTGATTAGTCCCGTTAGTGCAGTGAATGTTTTTACCCCAGAAGCGATGTCCCTCCACTGCTGGATGGTGAGATCTGGCGCAGTCCTACATGTCGCATTGCGGGGGTTTCCCCTTCCAGATATCTCCCCAAGGGGGGCCTCTCCCCAGCCGGCACAAGCTCTAAGCTGCCGAATGGTCTCCAGACATGTGTGTAGTGTAATGTATGGAATATGTATGTGTGTGTGGGTGTGAAGAGGGAGGGAGTGAATTGAATTGAATTGAATGGCCTTATTTTACGTGGCGAGATTCAGGCCACGAGTCCTGGTCTTCCGTCTGACCAAGCAAACTTCGCTAGGCTCCATTCACCAACTAGCGGAGAAAGAAGGTATTATCTCGGGCGACGAAACAGACGATTTAATTTTAGCTCACAGGCTTTATTTAGGCTTGAGAATCATTTACATGCAAGTAAATCTACTAACATGGGACAGCCGGCTTTACTTCCCCTCCGAAGGAAGGCTTACGAAGGATTTTTTTTCGCCCTCCACGGCTTCGACTGGGTTTGAACCCGCGAACTCTGGTATAACAGCCCGATACGTTAACCGTTACACCATCGCCGCTTCAGTGGGATTGGTGGTGGGTATGAGGAGTAAAAGATAAATAAGATCGCGCGCGGTGCGAGTCAGGATTGGCAAATGAGTCTTCCCACTCACAGTGGGTGCGATTCGCACTCTCTCAGTCTGAATCAGTGAAAACTACTGATTGACTGACTATTCACTGATGGTGTTAGTTATAACTCTGTCACTGACAGTCAGTGAATTGAGCTGAACAAATCAGTGAAAATTGGGGCCCACTTTTTGAATCAGTGACTAACTTCACTGTTTGAATCAATGAAATCTGTGACAATTAATTCAATATGACGTACCTGAATGATCAGTGAGCGATAGTGGTTACCACTGACGGCCAGTGAAATGCTGGCGGTCATTATGAAAAGGTTCGCATATTCGCTGGTTGTCAGCGAAACTACCCATTTCGACTGAAGGTATCAGTGACGTCGGCTATCACTGATTCAATCAGTGACAATTTCACTGATTCAGATTCAGAGAGCA